>VZRS01011661.1:113663-175083 GCA_013398055.1 Ifrita kowaldi | reverse complement strand
AGTGAACCGTGTTTTTCACAAGAGGTACCCTTCGGCCCCCCTCAACCTCCTCATCCGCCTGAAAGGCTTAGTAGGGGCCGGTCCCTCCCTGCGGGCGGGGGAGGCACCCACCCGTCCCGTCCCGTCTCGTCCCCCGGCTCCCCGGAACAAGGCGAAGCGCCCCATCCCCGGCGCGGGTCTGGCACCGAGGCGGGGTAGCGAGGGGTGGCTGGAGCCGAGATAGGCCGGCGGAGTCCCGGGGAAGCCGAACCGCCCCAACCCCACGGTGCCGAGCGGGCCCGGCCGGCCCCGCCGCCATGGTTTTACCTTCACAGGGCGCGGCGCGGCGGACACGGCGGGCGGCGGCGGCAGCGGAAACAATAAAGCTTTACAACAACAGCCACCCCTACCCCCGCCCGCTCCCCCTCTCGGCGCCGCCATCTTGGGGCCACGGTAGGGCCTCCCGCCCTCTCCCTCCTGGTGTCTTCCGGTCGGATTTTATGTCCGCTGGCTGAGTTTTCTCATCTTTGTAAACGTAACTGATGTAGTCAGATAACTTCTACAATAGAAGTTGCTTAATGAAGAAAAGAACTCTGTGTTTCAAGCATTGCGCAAGGTCACATCACCTACATAAATATGCATCAGGTAGGCGGAGAATATATGTCAGATGGCAGGTTCGTGTGAATTTTACTGCCTAGAAGATACAGCTTTTTACCCCTTGGTGTACTTGATTTGTGGAAACTTCCACCTTACACCATGCGCAGATTAAACGATGTTTCCTTTCTGAACTAGAAATTGTGTCTGTGTTTTGGGACCTCCTAAAACCGGCAACACAGGCTCACCTTCCCCGGGCAGCCCTGAGGGACCCGCCGGCCATGGTGGCTGCTGTCGCACCCCTACCTCGTGCCCGCTCGACTCAGCCACCGTCGCAGCCCCCGCCGTCGGACATTGGAAGGGGCTGACCAGAGAGGCGGTGGAGTCACCGTTTCTGGAAGTGTTTAAGGAAATACTGGACATCGTGCTTAGTACCATGGTCTAATTGACAAGGTGGTGTTGGGTCACAGGTTGGACTCGGTCTCAGAGGCGTTTTTGAACCTAATTGGTTCGTGATTCTGTAATAAAACATTACCTTTCTGTGTTAGAGCCGGGGCTCATTCCCTGAGGGAGGTGGTGCTGGTGGCTGGACGCAGCCAGCTGTGAGGGGCATGTGGGGCTGAGGCAGCAGGATCCGTGTCCACCTCAGAGTCACCTGCCCTTGGCCTGGGCCAAGGGAATGCTTGGGCAGTGCTAGACCTTCCAGCCCATGCTCTGGGCATACTTTGGGGTGCCAGCTGTGGGACGTGGGGCAGGTGGACACAGCCCTGGCTGTGGGTCCTGATCTGCTGCTCCATTACCTGCTTGCCTGGTTTTCAGCCATTGGCTTCCCAGCATGCTGCAGGCACAGCTCCCTGTGCTGTCCTGGTAGCATCTCACTGTGGTGTGCTGGGGAGGACACCTGGGGCACCAGGGTCACCTGGGGCACTAGGTCTAGAATTGGGGTGCTGAGGGGTGTGTGTGTCACAGGCAGGGACCCTGGCGTGTATAGCTGCCCCTAAGATGTGCAAATAGCTAAGAAGCCCCCCGATGCTGAATGCCACCATGCTTGCCCTTGTTTTCTGCATGTCAGCCATGTGTCAGTCTGTGTGCAACAGGATGCAGGCCATGTGCCAGCATCCTGCTCTCGGGGGCAGGGGTGACAAGACCCCAATCTGTATTTCTGCCATAGCAGAGGTACTCCTTGTTCCTCCCTGAGACCCCAGTCTGTATTTCTGCCATAGCAGAGGTACTCCTTGTTCCTCCCTGAGACCCCTATCTGTATTTCTGCCATTGCAGAAGAGCTCCTTGTTCCTCCCAGAGACCTCACCGTGTTTCTGTTCCCTGTCTCTCTGTCGGTGACCTGACCCAGCCCATGGCTAACAAAGGGCCTCTGGAGGCATTTTGTTCAGCAGCTCTGAGAGCTTCCAGATGGCCCCAGTGAATGGGACCGGCCCTGCCACCAGCAGCCAGTGCAGCGAAGGCCAGCCACCGAGTGTCCCCGCTGGTCTCGCTAAGCCACAGCTGTGCAGGGACCGTGCCCTGGCGGGCTCAGAGAGACCCCTCTCCCGAGTGCTAAAGTCGAGCAGGCATTCTCTGCTCTCTGTATGGTTGCACAGCAACCTGAAAGTTGCTGGTCCCTCCGTGCTCGGCTTTAACAGAGCTCTGGGGAAGTTTTTTCTGACTCTTATCATTGAGAAACAGAAAGATTTTGGCTGAAATTTGTATAGGAAAAAAAAAAAAAAAGCCAAAGCAAAAAAATAACCGATCTTGCCAGGCAGTACATGGAGTAGCAGGTTCGTTTCCATTCACATTCCCAGGCCTGGAAGGGGGTTATCTGCTCCATCTATTGATAGATTGCAGAGGAGAGCTAATGAACTGACTCATTTGCATAAATAAGTGCTAATTGCGGGATAAGTGTGCAGAGGTGTGGAGAGTGATATCCTGGGCTGTGTGTGACCTGGTAACCAGCAGCAGGCAGGTAGGCGGGCCTGGGACTGTGGGTCCTGGCGACTGCCAAGCCCTGTCCCCAGGGAAGCAGATGAAATTCTGGGGCTGGCATGTGGTCAAGCAGATCAGCTTGCAGACAAATGGGTATTAATTAGAAACCCACAATTTCATTATGAGACTTGTTCTGCTCTGGGGCCTCTGTGCTCTGCCAGGGAAATGCCTCTTGGCCGGGATTCTCGGCCGAGAGTGGCACAGCAGCTATTCTGCCATTACAATAGAAATGGCATCGCAGCAGCAGGTTTCAAGGTCACTCTTGGTGAATGCAACAAAAGCAGGACAGGCTGCTTTCTTGTGGAGGTCTGGAGAGAGGCTCGTGGGGACCTGCTCAGACTATGGTTCTTTGTCAGTCTCCTGCACTGAGTTGTCTTTGCTGCAGCTGTCAATCACTGCTCCACCAGTTTTCTCCTGAGTGCTCCTATTTTAAGTGTTGAAGGGATCTCTGTGAGAGAACTCTGGACCCAGATCTGGTTATTCTTATCCCCAGACTGGTGATGATCAAAGCAAGGTGATACTGAGAAGTCACCAGTGGCTCTTGCTCTGTGGCTGCTGACAGCAGCTGACCTGGAGATGACACCCCAGCTGTGTGAATGACCTGCTCCAGGCTGCTGGGGGAGAGGTTGGCATTGGCCAAGGAATATTGGTGAGATGAAGGGCAGTGATTGCTATACTAGAAGCAACATCCCGATCACTGTCAGATGTACACTTCTGATGCAGAGCCATCTCATGCTGTCTGAGGTATGCTGAGCATGCACAGCACACCGCAGCAGAGCAGGAGCTGTGTGTTGCAGCAGGTGCCTTCTCTGCAGGAGCAAAACCTTTCCTGCAAGGCCATCCTTGATAGCAGAGAAGAGTCCTGATGTCTCTGATACCTTGACAATTGTTCCTTGTGTGAGAAACTTGCAGCTTTGGCACAAAAAGGGATGAGGTTTTGGCTACAGGCTTGTGAGCCTGCCTGTCTGTTTGGCATTGTGATACTCCTGAGAGCACCTGGAGCAGGCACCTGTGGGAACAGCTTTTTGCCAGAATTAGAGAGAAGAAGAAGCTTAATGACCCTGCCAACCAAGGCAGTGCAGCAAAAGGTCATAAACGGGTGGCTCTTTGCTGAAACCAACTCTGGAACTGAAACTGGTGATTGCTGGGCGGTGTTTGGGTTTCAGGGAGGCCTAATGGGATTGACAGCAGCCTGCTGGAAGAGTATCTGTGGTCTCCTACCTTGGAGGGGATGGATGGTGGTGTGTGGAGGTGACAGGGCAGTGGCATGATGAGCAGCGATGGAAGAGAACAACACATATGCCTTCAGAGAAGCCACACAGACTTTTCTCCGAAGGCTAGGGTAGGGTGGTCAGAGGCACCATGACACGCTGGCTACAGGGACAAAAACAGACTCGGAAGTTCCTGTCCCCATCTCCCTGTTTCTGTCCCCTCTGCTGCTTAAATCAATGGGATTCGTGTCCATACCATGTAAATTGAACTAATGCCATGATCCATGAGTAGTCTCCCCAAATAAGAAAAAAGGTGAGGAAACAGGGGACACAAACAGGTTCCCAGTGTAGCTTTGTCAATTCCCAGCACAGTAATACTTAGTTGTCCCTTGGAAACATCTTAATTCTTGTACAGCAAGTCCTGGTGAGTGGAGCTGTACCATTGAGTGTTTCCTTTCCCCAGAGTGTAGGACTGCAGGATAAAGCTTTACCAGGTGACTCTCCAAGGAACCCGCAAGGAAAGGCCTAAGTGAGTTGGGCTGGTTTTGAGTTCAGCATCCTGCCAGGGATCACTAGAGTGTCACACAAAGGAGCCCAGGTGAGCATGTACCATGTCTCCAGCTACCATTCTCACTGGGAGCAGGCAGAAGTCGCACAGATCCAAACAGACCTTATGTCCTGTCCCTTGAAAGAGCCCCTCTTGCTGAGACCCAGCCCACTGAAGAAGTGAGGACAGCCCTGCCTGGCTCTGCCAAAACAGCCTCCACACTGCTTAAAAAGCTCAGGGCAGGGAGTCAGACGAGTGAAACCCAACCTCCCCTCCAGAGCTGGGACACTGAGACGCAGTCCTCTCCAGAAGTTACGTCTTCTGAAGAATGGATCCAGGAGGTCTGGCTGGGTGGGATCACTCCAGTGGCCAAGTCTAAACTTCGCTGTTTCCACAAGCTTGTGACGTGCATCTTTTCCAGGCAACACAGACCTTAAATCTGTTTTTGATGCTGTGGAGCATCTCTTGGTGACAGATGGGCTATCACACAGCACAGATCTAACCATTCAGGGGAAAAGAAGTAGGAAAAGACACAGACGTTTCACCTTAGCTCAGGCAGGGACAGCAGTGAGCCACGCCTAAGGCCATGCAACCACATCTCTCCCCTCCTCGTTCGTAAGTCTCTGCCTCGCAGCCTTGCTGGTAGCAAGCTCCATCCCTGGCTTGCGGCTCCTCCTTTGAGCACTTGAGGGCACTGTTGGAGTTTGCAAAGAGGCAGATTCCTGGGGTGAAAGATCTGTTTCGTGTCGTACCATGCAGAGGAACATCCGTTTTGTGGCTTCTGTTCTCAGGGGTTTGTAGCTTTGGCCTGAACGCTCCGTCTTGGGCAAAACCTTTCACAGAAAATATCAAGTCATGTGGACTTCTTTTATTTTCATTTTTCTGTAAACATTTCTCCCTTCCATGTTTTTAACCCCAAGACTTCTCTCATGAGGGTCAGATCTCAGGGAAAAGGCTGGGGGCTGCACAATGAGTTATTGAGGGGAGGCAGAGAGTTTGGTCACATGGAATTATACTTCACCTGCACAGATGGTTTAATTTTCCAAAGCACTGTTGATGCAAGGACGCACAGCCTGTCCATGTGTGAACACAAATCTCCTCGCTCCTGGTGCTGGTCTCCAAGAAAGGCAGCAGCACAGTGCGGGGGGTCAGCGCTGCACTGGTTCCAAAGGGCTGCACACAGCTCTCTGCTGGGAACCTGTGCCAGAATAATTATTTACATGTGCTGGCATAAAGTAATTGCTAATGGAGTGGAACACCATGTGCGACCCCTCTGAACTGTCCCAGAGGACACACTGGGAGTTACCAAGCAAAGTGCACTCTCCATGTACCAAACCAGATTTCCTCCCACCCCAGTCTTCCTCCCTCCTGCCGCTGGAGCAGCTGGTTCATGGCAGAGGAGTTTCTGCCCCCTTCGCTCCATCCTCTTGCCTTTGCCAGCACATTCCAGGCTTGCACTCAGAGACTGTATGTTGCCCTGTTATTCCATCTAAATTGCCCTTCAAAACTGAGTTGGATAGTGTCTTGGGTAAGTGAAGTCCCTGCTCCCATCAAGAAACAGGGACTGTAAATGGGTTTGAAATATTTCACTTCTGTGTTTCTCCAGCCAAACTGAAGTTTCCTTGAAGAGATGGACTGCTGGCACCTAGACTGAATTTGTAATGCCCTCTTGTAGTTCCTGATCCATCAGCTTCCTTGGCTTTTGATTTGATTACTTTTTATTGCAGTGATTCCCAAGAGAGACCATCTCCCTGGCATTTGCCATTCCTGCTTCCTTCTGTGGGGTATATAGGGAAAGAAGTCTTATATCCAGCTTCCCACAGGATACTGAACTGTGTTCACTCTGTTGCTGAGTGTGGTGGTCCAGTCTGAGCAGAACATGTTGAGATGCAGCTTTCCGAAGGCCATCTTCTGCTTCTCCATCAGATTCTGACTTCTGTGGCCTCTAGAAAGTCCAGTTCCGAGGCTCTGTGGTTGCTATTGCAGCTATCACATATCTGTGATCCATTACTAAATGTGATCAGGTTTCTTCCAGTCTTTCCACAGACAGGTTGGAGTTTCAGGAGGCTGCACAGATTCCTTTCAGGATGGGGCACAGCACTTGTCTTCAGCTAAGCATCAATATCCAGCCCTGGCACCACTCCAGGCATGCCTTCATCCTCCACTCAGCGTGCCTAGGCATCTGTCCATGATGTCAGCTCTCCAGTCCCCTGCTATTAGTGCCTGGCCTCTTTTAAGCAAAATCCCACCTTAAACGTGGCCCAGAGTTCACCTCTTATCTACTACTGGCAGGTAGGAGATACTGGTACCTGTGACATTGATTTTCTTGTGATGTCACCAACTTTGCTGTACAAATTACTGTCCTGCTTCAGTACCCACGTCTGTTGGGATCTTTGGAATGTCCGTTGGGCCTCTCCTTCCAGCCACACCAGTACTATCACAAGCTAACAGACTGAAGATCCACCTGCATGTGGTGAAAGGGAACCCTAGCTGAACTTGAACTCTTTCCTCTTTCCAAGGCTCCTCAAAAGGGGCTTCATGGTGAGCAGGGATGGCTCAGCATCTGCGCTGCAGTGAGCTGGGCAGTTCTCCCCTGCCAGAGGCTGCAGTCAGCAGCTCCTGTTCTGTGTAAACACAACCTCCCTCCTCTCCATCACTGCTGTTAGCAGAGCAGCAAACTCCTGGCTTGTCAGGATCCCTGCTCCAAGATCTTGAAGCTGCAGGCTGCCCTGGGCACTGAGCACATGCAGTTCTTCCACTGCTTTATTCCCTTTGCAGGTCCTTGCTGCTGCAGTGTTCCCTTCTTCAGAACCAAGTATCTATTTCTTCTCCCGTGCTTTGGCTTTAGGTAAAAAACAGTATCTCTGTACTCTCATTTTTTCTGGTGACAGCCCCCATCAACACCTCTCTCAGCTGTTCTAGTGCTTCAAACACCATTCCTGGGCTGAAGAGTCTGTTCTTCCAGGAATTGTATTCCCATTTAGATAATAAAGTGTTTTCCTTTCATTTTCCTGCCTTTGCTCTGGGTGGCCAGCTCTTCTCGCAGCCTGTGTTTCCTTCCATGCATGTGCCTGAGTTTGTCTGTGATCCAGCATCCCTGGTGGTCTGGGTCCCTACATGTTGTCCATTTGCTCTGTTTCTAGGTGCTGATTTGTTTTCCTATTAATCTTCCTCCCTCCCTTGCTCAGCTCTCCCTAGACTGACTGCTGCCAACATGTTTCATGTATCCTGTGCTGCATAATAACCCAAGGGAAGGGGACTTCATGCCTGGACCCTGGGGCTCTGTAAGAGCTATTTCCAGGGGTGGCAGGTGCTGGCAGGGCTCCAGCCGTGCGTTCCCTTGCTGATTTAGTTGCTCTGCCTCCAAACTACCCCCCATGGCACATGTCGCTCTGCACGTCCTAACCTAGTTGCTGCAAGGACCATGTATGTTCCTGCTGGGGCAGAACACTGCCAATCCCTTTTTGGCCCTCAGCACAGGCAGGCAGCTTCACACGAGTGCCTGCTGCTGGGTGGGAGTGGGGAGCATGCTCAGCTTGCCTGCGACCTTGCTTTGCTTTTTCTGCTGGAGGAGCAGAGGATGGAATCTCCTGCAATCCCCTTATGGTTCCAAGGTAGTGCCATGGTTTATATCAGAAGCTCCTCTCTGGGCAGCAGTGTTGAGCTGCAGAACAGAGAAGGGCTTGATCACAAAATCACAGAAAGGTTTCGGTTGTAAGGGACCTTAAAGCTCATTCTAGTCCATCCCCCTTCCATGGGCAGGGACTCTTTCCACTATCCCAGGTTGCTCCAAGCCCCATCCAGCCTGGCCTTGAACACTTCCAGGGATGGGACAGCCACAGCTTCTCTGGGCACCCTGTGCCGGGGCCTCAGCACCTTCACAGGGAAGAATTTATTCCTATCATCCAAACTAAATCTATCCTCGTTCAGCTTAAAGCCATTCCCTCTTGTCTTGTCAAAGGGGGATGTTCTCCATCACTCAGTCACGCAGGTAAGTCTGTGCCCTGTGTACCTGTCTGAGGAGCATCCATCCTCCAGGTCTCCATCACAGAGGAGTAGTGCCTCAAACACTTCACAAGGGTCCTTTCTTGTGGACCGGGACCTGTCCTGTTATAGGATGAATGGAGGCCAAGTGGGAGAGGTCCCTGTGGGTGGTATCTAGCAAGGCGAGATCCATCCCTAACTGATGCAGGCAGAGCAACATGCACCCCATATATCATCCCTTGGTTGTCCCAGTCCAAATGCCAAGCAGGACATTTTGGGAAGTGGTGTTGCAAAGGAAGCTTTCTTTAAAAATCGCGTTATGGGGTTGCTGATGATCATCTCTCCATCCTCAATAACAGTGTGCTGTCCCTGCCGTCTGCTGACTCCTTTGTTTGGGCTAAAGATTGAGTCGTGAGGATGACTTGTGGGGGTAGGAGGGGTAAATATAACCCCTGTCTGCTTTCTACAGCAGTCACAGTCAGCTGGATGGGAACAGTGAAGGGGGTGGCAAGGCATGAGAGAGAGAAATTAGTAAAATCATCTTTGTCTCCCCTAGAAAACATGCTCCTGGTAGGGGGAAAGGTGACCTGAAACCTGGATGTGGGAGGATGGAGTCAGTCTCCTGTGTCCACGGTTACCCCCCACTCCCTCTGCTATCACAGAGGAGCCCCCAGGTCTTTCTGATGTGGGAAACCAGCTACCTCCAGCCAGCCTTATTGGGCAACTTTATCCTGACTGGGTTGGCACTGAATTCCCTCAAGAATTCATGTTTTCACATGGGAGAAAAATTCAGGCTCTCTGTGAGCTACCACTGCCCAGCAGCCTCAATGAACAGTCCAGACCTCCTCCTCAGGCTGCCCCAGTGCATCCTGCTTCCCTGGGAACAGCCAAAATAATGGACACTGTCCCTACCCACCGGCCCCGTCAGGGCTGCAGCAACCCTTCCCAACCTGGGTCCCAGATAAATCACTGGGGCATGGAAGTCACGGCATTTATCAATATTGATCCTGTCTTTGGGGAAGTTCACTATTTTGGAGAGGGAGTTTTTTCTAAATAGCATTAAATAGAGATGCTGGAATTATTCTTGGCTCTGTCAACAGCACGAATCTGTGTGGCTGCCCTGTGTGTGGGGCTGAGTGCTCTGGCCTGGGCCCACTCCCTGCTCCTTCTCATCTCCCTTGGGGCTTTAGGCCTCGGGTTTATTTATTTTGGGATCTCTCCCAGCAGGGCAGACATGGAAAAGGTCTGTCTGTCACAGAGCTCTTTGCAAGGGAAGGGTTTTAGGCCTCTGGCTGTTTTAGCCCTGTCCCCACATACTGGGGACAGGTTGTGCACAACCACCCACCCCTGCACAGCTGGCCCAGGGCTGAGCTAACCCTGTGTTGGTTGTATGCTGTACAGTCTTCTAATGTATGGGACCCAGCAACAGTCATCCTCTGGGAAAAACTCCATTGGCACTTCCTCGGTACCTCACAGGCACCACCTGGAAAAATGGAGGGGAGACTCAGAAATAGGGTGGCAAAAGGTTTCCAGCACCTTGCAAGGCTCCAGGAAGTTTGTGGGTGGGTTATGTGGGTTAAGCATTTCTTATTAAGCCTGTGGGTCAACCTCTGGGGTCTTTTACTCCAGGATGAAGAATGGCACATGTTCTGGTGGGCTGGAATGCTGCTCTTGGATGCAAAAGGTCACTGGGTGAAAAGCGGAGACCTTGATTTAGCATGATCTCCTGGGTTTGGGAACCTCCAGAAAGAGAAAGTGGTTCAGTCATGGTAAAATGGTTTCAAATTCAACTCAATTTCAAAATTTCAGATTCATGTAATCTCTCAGTAAGCAGTGCTGGACATCTGTCTAGCAACAATTCCTTAAATATGTGGGTAAGACTGTCCTGTCTGGGACACAGTACAGATCAGACAGATGACCATAGTGGATCAGCAGAGGAAACCAAACCTGTGCTCATTGATCTGGGCAGTTTGGGAGGGTGCTCTCTATAGATGTTCAGAGATGTTTTGCTGTTTGCCCTGACCTGGCAGCTGAGGACATTTCTTCCTGAGACTGACCTACAGGAGAGGACAAGGCATGGGGACAACAGACCAGATGGATGGTGAACATTTGGTCGTCCTCCCAGGAGAGCCTCCAGCCTAGCCAGGCCCCAGGGCCAGCACAGAGCTTCTCCATGTTATTGGGGTCTGGTGGGGATTTTGAGGAATAAAGTGGCAGGCAGTGTGGGCTGGCAGGTGCCAGGGCAGCACAGGGGGCTCAGGGGACTTCAAGCATCCCAGAGATCCCACTGCTGAACTCAAACCAGCTCAGTATGAGCCAGCCAATCCTCCCTCCTCAGCACAGTGGGTTTGCTGCTCCAACAATGCTGGGAGCACAGCTGTGCTAAAGAGACCCCATTGCTGAGACCCGTAGGGACAAATGAAGGGCCAATCCTGCACTCACCTGACTTGGAGTGGATCCTCTTCTTGCATCCCAAGGGAAGAGCTGTTTTCACAACAAGCACAGGGACCTGTTGGAAGGACACCTTCCTGGGTAACTGTGCATCGCTTGAGTGGTGAGAGATCTCTGGTGAGATGGGCTTTGGAGCATAGAGTGCACTGGAAATCCTAAGGCAAGGTGAACCACACTTACCAGGCCACTAGAGCAAGTTCTGGGCCAGCACACACCCATCCTGGTGACTCCTTTCTTCCTGAGCTCTGCCCCTTTCACCACCTGGGCAAGGCTGTGCATCCCTTCCTGAGGACGAAGGCAAATGGCTCTGTGTGTTAGATGGGAGAGCAGAAAGGCTGGTCTGCAGCACCGAGCAGCATCAGCCTGGTGCTCCACTGGTGATGTGTGTGGCCAGCCTGGAGCAGAGCACACCTCAGACTGGAGCCCTGGGCTGAGGCTGTGCAGGTGCAAGTGGGAACAGTCAGACAGCACCTGTCCCAGGCAGCCTCCTCCTAGAAGCTATCACTGGAGGCTGAAGTGGGGCTCTTGGGCTCCCCTGCCCTGCTCAGGGGGCAGGTAGCCAGTAGAGGCAATACCTGTGTGCAGAGCTCTGTTCTGCACATCAGCAGCCAAACCATGAACCCATTTGTCATTTGTCGGCCAGTTTTGTGCCCCTTGGTGCTGTTGCTGCTTGCCTGCGCAGGGCTGAGCCTCCTTGCCCCAGGGAGAGGATCCCCATGGGTGGGAGTTTTTTGAGTTGGCAGAACAGAGTAATTCGTGGCAATGGAAATTCAGCCTTGGAGTGAGTCAGATACATGAGTCAGCAGGTCGCAGAGCACAGGCTGCGCCCAGCCTTGCGCAGGGAGAGGTCAGTGTCCTGCTTGTGCTGCACAGGGTCTGCATGGGGACAGTGAGGGTAGGCCTGGGTTTACCCATAGGGTAAACCCACAGAGGTCTCCAAGAAGGGGAACAGGGCAGGTGGGTACCTCCTCACCTGCCATGCTCTGCTCCATGTGGTCTGTGGCCATGGCAAAGGGGCTCTGTGGGAGTCATGGCCCTGGTGAGCAAGACACCTCCTGCCCTGGGAGGGGAGAGCCCCAGCTCCATGCTTACCTGCCATGGATGAGCGTGAAGGACAGAGCAGCACTTGATGGGAAGAGTCCGTTCACTGCAGTCTCTTTGCCGTGGTCCCTGCACTCCGCAGTGGTTCCTCTCTGCTGCTTGCACACCTGTTTTTTGCAAAGAGCAGGCCGCTGAACTGCCCCCTCCTGCCCCATGGTGTCCTGCACGCACTGTGCTGGGTGCAGTGGACAGAGGCCTGATGGCCATTTGTGTCCTACTACCAGAATCCTCTCTGGAGAGCTGCCACTGTGGGCACCAGGCTCAGAAGCCAAGTGCAAGCTGTACCTGGTTTTTCCGGGGGAGGGACTATACTAGCATGACACCAGGACAGAGCAGGGGATGTAGGATGATCATAAAGCCAGGGAAATGCTTAGCTTGATGCCATACTCAAGATGACCTTACCCCATCATCTGTGCTTTTGCAGAAGCTGAAGCAGATGTAACATGGCAGGGAATTGTTTTTTATTCATCCTCTCGGCACTGAGCATTTCAGGAGAACAGAAACTTTACAAATAAATGTCCACCTTCTCTGTCCCAAAGCCCTTCTGATGGACCATCACAACCACACTTACAGTGTGCTGGTGAACCAGAGCTCTGTCCTTCAACCCTGACACTGGAAAAGCATCTTCCTTTGACACAGCTTAACCTTTGTAGTGAGCCTTGAGAATCCTAACCACAGTAGTGCTTCTGCAGAGCAAAGTCTTGGGATCTTCAGACAACTCTGGAAGCAGAGTGAGACACATCAACCATTCCCCTGCAAATGCTCCAAGACCACATGCAGCCCAATGTTAAATAAATGCTTGTTTATGGTAAACCACCAGGGACATTGGCCTGTGAGATGTTTGATCTCAGTCTAAGGTTGCTGTCACAATTTTGCTGTTCCTCAGCCTGAGGTTAAACCACAAAAGCCTTTTCTTTCTGCAAAGCTGTGAGAATTCCTGACATTTTCTTTAGCAGTAGGTCACTTGCATCTGCAACTACTAATGCAGGTTGCTGGAGCAGGAGCAATACCCTATAAAGAAACTATAAATCCAGAAGAACTGTAGCCAACCCCATGAACAAGGCATTTGATATTTTTAGGATATATTTTCAAGCAGCTGGATGTTCACTCACCACAGTTAGAGCCCCAAGAGAAGATCCTCCAGATCTCCTCTGAAGTTAAACAGAGGATAGAAACAAACCTGAAGGCTCTAATTTTCATATACTAAGGGCAGTTCAATTAATAATTTAAAATTATCAAGAGGCTGGAGGGATTGTCTTGTGAATAGCACTGAAAAGGTTGGGATTCATCAGTTCGAAGAGAAGAAAACTGGGGGGGATGTGACTGAAGTGACTGAAGGGAGTGAATCAGGTGAAATTGAAATCAATCCCAAGGCCAAGAGCTAGGGGCAGTCAGTGGCACTGGTAGGATATCACAGAGATAAGGAAAGATTTCTTCACACAGTGAGTAAAATCTCAAGAATTTGCTGCCACAAGAGGCTGTCAGCATGGGTGAAAAGGGATTAGACCAGCCAGTGGCAAGCAGGTCCATAAGGGAGTATCAGAGGGAACAGTCAGCCTTCTGCTGTCCCAAGCCCAGTGACCAAGAATACTGAAGTAGGAGGTGCATAGGCTGCAGAAAGCTCCCCCAAAACAGCATATCCTACTGCCTCTGCTAGTTGCAGGCAAGACAGGTTGTATCTCTGACCCAGTAAGGTTCCTATTCCCTTTCCTGTTCCAATTTTCTTTTGCAGAATTTTTCCATTAGTTAGCACTCAGCTAATGGGGCATCTCAGCAATGGGGATAACCTCCACCCTCATCATGGTGAGGACAAGCTCCTTTTCATAGGGATGGAACAGATGGGAAGCGTGTTCTGTGCCCATGTCCAAGCAGTGAGACCATCCACACTCAGCTACAAACATGTAACGCCCTTGGTAGCGCAACCCTTGCCTGCACAGCACTGAACTTCCTGTGCCTTGTGCTGGAGCCAGAGCCTTGCTGTGTCTCTGTTCTGGAGATGCAAGCCCAGGGTGGGCCCCAAGTGCCTCCTGAAAAGGAAGACGCAGGCACTGGTTAAAGTTGTCCTGGTCCAGATGAGATCTATACCAGTTTGGGTCCAATGGGGACATACGATTGTTGCACAAATCCTGCACACCTATCAGCAGAGCTGTGTACCACACACCATACAGACTCATGAAGGCCATGCAATTTTAGTTTTTTCTCTTCAGGGCCTTTGCAGAGGCAAATAATCTATCTGCTTTTCCAACATATTTCTCCTAAATTCTTGGGACTACTTTGGACGGGGCCTGAAGCAACCTGGTCTAGTAGAAGGTGTCCCTGCCCATGGCAGAGGGTTGAAATGAGAGGGTTTTTAAAGTCTCATCCAGCATAAACTATTCTGTGACTCTGTGAGTCCCATCTGAACAGGAGGCATGGTGACCTAGGACATAATAATAATGAACCATCTTCCCAGCCAGCTAACACACGTCTCACTCCAAGTGCTCCATGACAAGAAAGTGCTCATAAAGTTACGTAGGAAGCAAATAGGGATGGGTAAAATGGGTTTGGCTTGATTAGGAAGAAGGCTCTGTCTTCATCTCTCAGTTCCCAACATACTCCTAGTTTCACAGAGAAGTAATTTAGAAGATTGTAAGTCCTTCCCAGGGCACAGAAACTTGTGTGTAAGGATACAACTGTGTTTCTTCACATCTGTATCAGGATGCAGGACTCCTCACAGCCTCAATAACATGTTTAGGTAAAACTTGTCTGCAGCGGTGAGCTGAGTGGTACAGTTTAAGCCCAGTATTTCAGTTTGACCAAAGCATCCACTCTGGCTTCAGGCATGAGATGCGTTTCAAAACACGATTGGTCAGGGATAAAAGCTGCCATTGTCCAGTGAGACAAAGCTGCTGATGAATTTCCCTCTCTTCTGAATCCTTCCCAGGTGATCTCAGTTCCTGGCAGTGATACCCTCAGTCAGGAGTCTTGGTCAGGTAACTTGGACAAACAATATTTAGCCTCAAAATATTCTGAGAATATTTTTTGCTTATTTGCTGTTCATTCACCACACTGCCTGACTGCGCTGCTTGGCCACACGCGGTGGCTTCTGATCATGGATTGGATGGGCCTGAATCTTCACAAAGAGAAGGAAGGTGCGTGCAGCCAGCACAGATGTGTGTTTGTTCTGTCTTCCAGCCAGTTCCAGCATCCACAGTTGCTGTTTGCATCATTCTTCCTGGTGGGCAGAGCACCAGAAAGGTGACCAGCTTGGCTGCCATGTGGGAAGCCTGCAATTCAAGTCACATCAGTGTCAGATGCCACCCTCCTGCCATGATGCTTGTCTGAGTCTTCCCACATGAGAGAAAGGGCATTTGAGATGCAAAGACCACCTACACAAACCTTCATCTGGCTGAGCAGAAGACACCTTTTTCTGGCAGTGCTGCAACCTTCTTAGAACCACAAGACACAGAGGAGGGACCCCATCCCCACAGAGCAGAGCTACGTTATTTGTATGCTGTGATTGTTATAATATCATCCAGCAATGCCCTGGGAGCTCCTGCAGTATCTCCCAGTCTCCCTAATTCAGAAACTGATTTGTTGTGATGCCACAGAAAGTGCCTGGAGAAGTGATGAGTCCACTGACTCCTCTAATAAAAGCAACTAATAAAAGGCTTCTGCTGTGCCAGCTGCAGCCCAGCAATTTTCATCACCACACTCATGAAAGATATATTTTTCCTTTCTAAACGTAGGAGGACATAATCCCCAAATGAAAATATCATTAACCCTCCAGTATAACTGGGAAGAGGGAATTCCTGAGCGAAGTGCATCCTGAGCACCTGCAGGACCCAACATTCCCTGTGCTGACCCTTGAGCAGACAATGTCAAGAGAAGTTCAGGCTTCTCATTAAATATTTTCTTCAAGAAAATTTATTTTAAGGTTTGTTCTGAGAAGCCTAACCTGTTGCTTTCCTAGAATGAAACGTGGTTCTGTTGTTCTAGATCTGCCTTTTAGGAGAATTACAGAAATTTTCAAATGAGGCAACCCAATGAGTTTGGGAGTAATGAGACCTGGGGGCTGCCTCCCAACAGTGCCTGGGGAAATTAATTGTATTGCATGCTGAGGGAAAGGAGGACTCTCCCTTCCAAGGGTCATCAGCCAGGATCCTCTCCAAAGGTGACACTCTGCACATTTGTGAAATCCTGCCCTTGATACCTTCATGTTATCAACTTTGTCAGGCTGGGCTTAGACGTGTAACACCAATTCACCCCTCTAAGCTGGGCTGAGGGCAACTGAACTGCCACAAGTCCCAGCCATGACACTCCTGTTTCACCAAGGTTTTTTCTGTACAACTTCCCAGGAGCTTTCTCCTCATGAAAATGCATTTCTGAAATATATTTTCAAAATATCAGTCAGCTGCAGAAAGATATTCATTCACATTTGCCAGGTTTTGAACAAGCACCCAGGAACATTGCATTGATGGAAAAGAAGAAAGGAGCGCAAGGGAGGTTCAATAGCAGACATCTTGCAGTCTCAGGAAGGACTTGGTGCACAGGAAGAGCAGCTTTGTGCTTGACTGCCTTTGCCAATGTCAGTGGGAGCTAAGCCTGGCCCTGCCACCATCTCAGCATGATGGAGATGGATTATGTCCCTCATGCCACCATGGGTCATTTCAGGTTTTCTTAGCTGAAAATTCACATTTTTCACTTCACCAAGACCAACAGCTTATGATTCAGTTCACATCCACAGAAAAGTGGCCAGTCTATGTTCCAAGGCCGTATGGGATGAAGAGTTTACCACGTCTCTGGGCTCCTTGTTCCAATGGTCAGTTATTCCCACTGTTAAAAATAGTCACTTTATCTCAAGCCCAACAACCAGCAGCTTTGCCTTCCAGTCCCTGGATCTTTTTCTGTCTTTGTCTGCCCTCTTAAAGAGCCTTTGCACTCAAAGTATTCCCCCACATCAGTTCTCACAGACCACGATTAAATCACCTCTTAAAAACCAGATAAACAAAACAGATCATGTTCCATTTTTCTCTCACTGAGAATGATTTCTAGCCCTGGGATAATTTTCTCATTCTTTTCTGAGTCTTTTCCAAGTTTTCAGTGTCACTCTCAAGCATAAGCACCAGACCTGAATGTGCCGTTTTGGTGATGATGTCACTAAAATCACATGCAGGAGCAGTGCCACCTCCGTGATATTCCCTGCTTGTGCACGTCAAGGTCCTGTCCAGCCTTGCAGTGGGCAGTGGGACTATCTGTTCTTGGGTTTTGGCTGAAGCCTGAACCCTCCTAGGAGTCCCTGTTCACCCTGTTCCATCACTGCAGAGTGGCCTGCAGATCTCATATCAAGCTATCATTAAATGTTGACTGAAGTGTCCCTGATTTTCTGTATTCCAGTGCCTATGAACCACCCATCCCTCCAGCTTGATTACTTTCTGTGCCACCAAGTATCTGTCTGTGTTTTTCTTTAGATAAGGTTTTATCCTATCCCAGGCAATCCTTCTGTGCTGTCAGTAATCCCATAAACAAGCTTTTCCCATGATGTTCTTGTGCTTGCAGCATACCAGTTGCTTCCAAGAGGGAAAGAAAATCTGTGCTATCCCTTTGCAGTAGAGACCAGGTGATTTCTATGGCATTAAGTTAGGTATTTCTAAAATGATAATGTTTTAGGAAGCATCACAGGCAGTCCAGTGTTTGCATTCTGGGAAGGGTGTCATGGGCTAGGCAGAGGCAGTGCATCCCACTCTGAAAAAGCATCTGAAGTACTGAAAGGAGTTTCCATTTGGAGGGATCCACATTTCTTCTCCAGCTGCAGAGAGCTCCTAGACTAGACAGCAAAGTGAGGCAAAGCCGAATGACAAAGTCCTATTTTTCAATTAGCAAACAAGACTCAAAGAATCAGGGAATCACAGAATATCCTGAGCTGGAAGGCACCCACAAGGATCATCGAGTCCAACCCCTGGACCTGCACAGACGCTCTGACAATCCCACTCTGTGCCTGGGAGCATTGTCCAAACACTCCTGGAGCTCTGGCAGCCTCGGGGCCGTGCCCATTCCCTGGGGGAAGGTCCTGTCGCGGTCACCAGAGAGCAGAGATCAGCAACTGCCCCTCCGCTGACCCTTGTGAGGAAGGTGTAGATTGTTTCCTCAGGAAGCTGTAGAGTCAATGAAATGCAGCCTCCCAATCCCCCCAGATTCTTGCTCCAGCATTCACGCATGTACCTTTTAGCAGAGCTCAGGATCCTGCTGCAGGCCCAGGACAGGTGGAGCCAGGGCCGCAGCATCGCTGTACACCCCTCGTTCCCCCCGCTGGGTTCTCACACTGCCCTCCAGCTCCCCTCACTGCACATCTCACTGTCAAGGCTCTTAGTTAACAAAGTATTTAAGAGGTTTTGGTACCTCTTAATAATGCACTTAGAAATATCTTTGATGTTAAGAGGTGAAATTCAGTGAAGTACTTTGCCGTGGGAGGAGCATGGAAATGTCAGCTGGATCGTACCTGTTTGAGCTGTATTGCTGAGGGGACAGTGTCAAACCCAAGCCCTGTGAAGCCAGAGGCAACCTGTGAGATTTCAGCAGAGAAGCTGCATGGGTTCCAGAGCCACCAGTCTGAGGCCAGAGCCCTTCACTGTCTCCCTGCACATCCCACTTGGCTCTGCACGTGGCTGGGAGAGGGGTGGTCTGAGGTTGTGTGTACTGAGACTGTGTGAACTGTTTGGTAGATCATAAATTGCTTTGTCTCAGCCATGAACAGCACAGGGCAGCCTGTGCCCCATGTCCTCTGATGGACAGCCTGGGCAGAGGCTGGTAGATTTCTGATTAAATAGTTTTAAAAGAATATTTGAAGGAAGGGGAGAGTGAAGTCAGCTGAGAAAAAGGAATATTGTTTCCAGATGTTAAGGATAATGGAACGGGGAACTACCACAGGCTGTGAGGTCCCCACTCCAGAGTAAACCCAGACCTTCATCATAGGGCAGAGAGGAGGACCCCAGCATGGGTCCCCACATGGGTATCAGCTAAGCAGGTGACAGTCTGCACTCCTCTGACAAGCTCAGACCATGGGATGAGGTCTCAGGAGCTGAGAAAGGCTTTCTTTTCAGAGGAACAGGCTCTTGGAGGGTTCCCTTTGGGGACAAGATGAATCCCTAGATCCTTCCTGACACTGTCTCATCAGAACTGTGCTTTCCCCAGCACCAGGAAGATGCACTCAGCTCCTGCTGCTCGTTTGGCTGCACCAAAACATCCTGCACTTCTCACTGCTCCCACCATCCATCCACTAGAGCCCAGCAACTGCCAAGCAAAGGAAATAACCAGCTCTGAAGCAGTTGCGTCTCAGATGGCAAAAGCTGGTAAGAGGCTCTTCTAGCTTTTTTGGATGGCTTTTGTACCTGTATTTCTTTCACTCCTTTGCTAAGTGCCAGTTCCTGACCCAGGACCTGGCCTTTGGGGCCCAGGCAACCCTGCAGCCCCCTCACCAACACACACAAGCCCTGCGAGGAGGAGAACCTGGCAAGAAGACTGGGAAATATTGTCACTTCAGCTGAGGTCACTCTGCAGCCCATCTTCTACCCAAGAGACCTCAAATGAAGACACTGGAAAATAACACTGGAACAAATTCAGATGTTATTCTCCAGCCTGTCGTTACCCTGAGTCAGACAGAGACAAGTGAAGAGCCTCTACCCAGGCTGGATTGTAATTGGAGTGATGGAAAAGAGCATTAGGTCATCTGGGCCATCTACCCCTGCCAACACATGCCTGTTCTCTGCTTCATGTTATCTAGTGCCGAGCTTGGAGTGAGTCAAGTGATGCAGCTTCCAGTTTCCCACGGGAGACTTCTCCTAATAAAACTAATAGCTGAGATGGAAACGTTTCGCGATATCCTGCCTAAATATGCTGTTGCTCACATTCATCCCATTACTCTTGCTGATCCTCCCTCTGGAAGCACATCTCTCCTTGGTGTCCATGCCCGTCACCCTCCTGCTGACAGTTACAGTCAGATTTTCCCTGGGTTGCCATCTAGACAAGCTGCATTTTACTGTTTGGCGGTAATGACTCCAGACCCAAGGCTGCAAATAGCTTTCTTTGTCCTTGGAGCCTTTGGACTCCTAAGAAGCTGGATTCCCCAGATATTCTGCAAAGGGAAATATTCTGCAGAGCTTTTTGTACAAAATTAAGGATGAGGCTTAGAGAGATGGACCATTGAGTCAAGTTTCTCATGATAATTCTTTGTCTTTTGTTCTGTTCTAGTTTTCCTGCTTTAAAATGTATTCTCTGATTTCTCCAGGGATCTCCATCCCGTTTCCACACTTAATTAGAGCTTGAAGCCCCAGCAAGGCACATGATGTCACTTGGAGGAATGCTCCTGGTGCCAGGTGACTTAAAGGTATTCAGTTTGTAAAGAGACTCTGGCATTTCCTTGCAAGATAGGAGATGGAAAAAAAGGAAGATAGGTAAATCTATAGGTTGATGCCTTTAGGAGCAAGACATGTAGCTGTGAAACTTTCTAAAGGTTTCAGTGCACACAGCCTGGGTCCTTCCCCTCACTGTGAATAAGAGGCTTATTAAAATAAGTGGTTTTCAGGGTTGTGCAAGCCCCATGGTAGAGCACTTCTCCAACATCAGATGCTGAGAGTGTGGGGAATCCACTCAGTCCCTGGTGAGCTCAGTGTGGCATGTGCTCCTTGCCCACCTGGTGCTGCTCAGCCCTTGCAGGTGAGCGGAGCACCCTCTGCTCCTTGTGACTTCCTCCAAGGACACAACCGGGAGCATCCTCGCGGCAGTGAATAGTATGGAGAGGAAGGCCTGAATGAGTCAGAGACACACACAGGATGTTATATCACAGGTTTTTCCTCAGAATTGGACCTGGCTTTCAAAACACTTCTTACCATTAGCTTCTGACAAAAAACCTTGCCATGCAAAATCCTGCCATGCTGCCTCAATGCCACCAGCCTGGAAGGCCACCATCCCTGAGGAGAACAGTGTCTTGCAGGGAGCAGAATGAGCCACAATCCAATATGGAGCCTCTGTGAAGGACAGATAAACAGAGCCGTGCCTGCAACAGGAAATTAATTTAAATTTAGAAGAAATAATTTTTTCCCTTGGTGGAATGAGATGGGAGATCCTCCTTCTGTTCTTCATTAAGCAACAAAGGGTGAAACCAACAGCAAATTGTGTGCAAACCACCCAACCACGGCCCTGAACTCCTGAAACATCTTTATTCACTTAATCTGGGATTCAGGAAATTCTTGTCCAAGCCAGTTTTATTGGGTGGTTTGCATTGAGCTCTGGGGCTCCCAATCAGTAACAGATGAACAATTTTGCATAACATTTTTCTCCTTGATTTTTGGCTCTGCTCCTCCTTTCTAGCGGCTGAGCTGATGAAGCAGGACTGTTGTTCACCCTTTTGGAGACACCAGCCTTGCTCCAATTCTGGGAATGGACGCAGGCTGCCCTGGGTCCTGATCAAGGCCAAGTCCTACCTTTCTGGATTCACCTCCATTGGTGGCTCATCTCCCCATCTCCTCTGTCCCCACCTCCTTCCTATTTCCTTCCTCCTGCTGCTTCCAGGGCTGGCATCAGATACTGACCCCATAAAGAACAGCCCAAACAGGTCCCAGCTGCTGAAGGACAGCAGTAGATGCTGATAAACTGCAGCAGCCTGACTGAGATGTGTGTGCATCTGCTGAAAAAACACAGTGGGCACAGGTCCAGCTGTGGCTGGAGCTGCATGAGGAGGAGGGGTGCTCTGGGGAATGATCTGCCCCTCAGCCCTTCTCCAGGCAGGTAGCTACTCACCTCGTTTTCATTGTTCCCTCCTGGGCAGAGCTGTTGTGACTGGGAGCAGAGCACAGATGGGGTTTTGTGCCATTGAGATGCCTCCAGCACCAGTGTCCGTGTTGGTCCATTACCCAGTGCTTGTGAGCATGTCCCTGGCTGTGGGACACGCTGTGCCTGCAGGCCTGCCGTGCAGTGTGAGGACACATGCCAGAAGTGGTGGGGATGAGTCAGTGCGTGCACCCACACTCATCCCTGTGGCCAAGGTGGTGCCACTCCACAGGGCTCCTCTGCCCCACTGGGAACACACAGCATTTCGACCACTAAGAGAAAGCAAAAGGAAAAGGGTGAGACCCTGGAAAAAAAGGGCCTGGAGAAATCCCAGCCGTCTGGCAAGAGACTGTTTATGTGTGCACCCCATGGCCGTGCACATGTGTGTTACTTGTCAGCATCTCTCTGCCTCCACCCCTGTGCCTTGGCTGCCCAGAGCTGCCAGGACTCAGCTGAAGGCCAGTCAGGAAATGAAATAGGTGCTATGTCCCCGCCTTGTCCCCCCCTCATGGGTGGGCTCCCTCACCTGCTTGTCACCCCCCGCACCCTTGCAGACCCTCTGGCAGCTGATTTTGCAGGAGGATGTTGCCGCCTTGATGTTTCAGCACTGCCAGTTCCCAAAATAACTGGGTCCTGGGGCTGGGGAAAAACACTTTGCTCAGCTGATGTGTTTGCTTAGACGCTTCAGCACAGGCTTTTATTATTATAATGCCTCTGAGATCTGGGACTTAGAGAGGGATTTGCTGCCATGTGCCTGACAAAGAGGAGTGACCTCAGCGACACCGGAGAGCACAGAATATATAAAACCTTTCTGGGCTCTGTGTAGGAGTGCTGCTTCCCTTTTTGGCTGCTCTCAGCTCCATCTGCTCTCTCCACACATGGGTCTCCCTGATAGTCCCTCTTGGGCGGAGAGATGACCGGGCAGGAGACGAGTGTTCACACAAATGTGCTTCACATTATTTGCAGAGCTCCCGGTTTCATGGCCTGAATTTTAAGCACAAGAGTGATTCCCCTCACTCCAGCAGGCCTGCACCTTCTCTTCTCCATTCTTCTTCCTCTCTATCCTTCAACCTATCTGCATGAACTGCTTTCCCCATGCACTGGCTCTCCAAGGGTGAAGGAACTCCCTGCCCCCTCTCTCTGGTTGCCCACAGGGACCTGACTATGACTCGATTTTTTACCCAGGTCTCGCCTACGCGGTTGGGTGATCACCACTGTGTTGCAAAGTTGGAACTGAATAAAATCAACATGTTAAATATCATATTAGACATTCCTTCACTCACCCTGTGAAATATTGGCCATTTTCTGCTACATGGAGAAAAGTAAGTTGCAAATCCAATGGGAAAGGCAGCAAAAACAGTCATTAATAACTGTACTTAATTACAACCTAATTTCTTGAAAAATGTGTTTGAAAGCAGCTGGCAACAAGTTGAACTGTGTGGAAAGTTTGAAGAACACCAGACCAGACATTAATTAGTCAGCAGCCTCCAGAAAAGGTCAGGCTCTGGAAATATTTAAAGACCCCTTAATAAAATGAATTTTAATTCCAATGCTGAATTAAAACTTCATTGCAAATCCCCAGAAAATAGACTCACTCCCCACAGACATGCTGCACATGTTTTAGGAGACTTGCTGTCCACAGACCACAGGCTCCCCATGGGGTTTCCCAAACCATCTCTTCTAGTGACCTCCTTCTGCTTGGAAATGCCACACAAGCACCTTCTTTCCATCAAGGGCTATTGTTAGTATGAGACCTCATACACCAACCTCTCCAAATTACCAACTGACCTCTGTAGTGCACCAAGACCTCTCTAGAAGTCTGGTGCCATTGGTGAAATCTCATCTGAAACCCACCCTTNAGATTCAAACTCTTCCCAAAGTGTTGGCAATTTTTTCCATGGACAGAGGTCAAAATAAGTGCCGTCCAGGGGGGATAAATCCTTCAAAACTGGCAGGACAATATCTCCTGCACCTTGGGTACCAACACTTGGGCATGGAGAGAGATGATCTTTTGGGAAGACCTGCAGAGATACTGTGACCATATGCAGTGTGAACAAAGATATTTTTTGGAAGGGACCACACATTGCTTGCTTCCAGCAGCCCAACAGCATCATTGTTACACTCTCTCTGTTGGTTTAACTGAACTCTGAACCACAAGGATACGGACAGGTGTGGCTCATGGTGTGAGTCCCTGCAGTTCTGGCAGGAGCAAGGACCCTTCCCTTTGCCACACCAGGAATCATGTCCTGGGGGTAGGAGCTGTTAACCAAACACAAAAATCTCAAGGAGAAAAAGAAAGAAAAATATCTAACTGTAAAGGGTGACACTCACCCAAGAGGCATTGGACAAAGCCACTCCCAGCAGACACATTCTATGCCTCTGTGTTTGCAATATTTCATTGTTCCTTGCTTGTTTGTTCTCCAATCCTGTCCCTATCCTGGCCTTCTTCAAGAGCACCCCTCAGCAGGTACCCTGCCGGAGAACCTGTGTGAGAACACTGGGAATGTCTTGACACTTAGAGTCAGAGGGGCACATATATCAGTCACCTTCCTCGTGGGAAGACAGATACCACCGACTATCATCCCATTGCAGCCACTATCACCTCCCATATAAAGGTACCCCTGCTCAGGTTGTGTGGCATTGCCCTGAAAGCATGGATCCCAGGTGTGTATGGGAAGAGCATTCCTGGTCCTGCAGTGTGGGAGCCACATGCTGAGCCTTCACACTAACTGCCCACTGCTTACCCATCCTGGCTACTACTCCTCTCTGCTGCACTCTGCTAAATGACGTGAATCTCCCCAGGAAGTGGGACTGGGACAAGCCAGGAGCTCACTGGTGGATAGTTTTTGATAGCACACAATATCACTGAACACGCATCATGGGCATTGAACTGAGTGTAAGCTGGTACCTCTGAGCTCTCCCACTTCTGCTGGCTCATCTGCCCACCTAGTTGCCAGCAGTGTGCCCAGGTGGCCAAGAAGGCCAATGGCATCCTGGCCTGTATCTGGAATGGTGTGGCCAGCAGGACCAGGGAAGTCATTCTTCCCCTGTATTCGGCACTGGTGAGGTCGCACCTCGAGTGCTGTGTCCAGTTCTGGGCCCCTCAGTTTAGGAAGGACGTTGAGATGCTCAAACGTGTCCAGAGGAGGGCAACATGGCTGGTGAAGGGTTTGGAGCACTAGCCCTACGAAGAGCAGCTGAGGGAGCTGGGGTTGTGTAGCCTGGAAAAAAGGAGGCTCGGGGGAGACCTTATCACTCTCTACAACTCCCTGAAAGGAGATTGTAGCCTGGTGGGGGTCAGTCTCTTCTCCCAGGCAACCACTGACAGAATGAGAGGACACAGTCTTAGGCTGTGCCAGGGGAAGTTTAGGTTAGACATCAGAAAAAAATTCTTCACTGAAAGAGTGATTGGGCACTGGAAACATCTGCCATGGGAAGGGATGGAATCACCGTCCCTGGGCATGTTTAAAAAAAGACTGGACGTGGCACTCAGTGCCATGGTTTAGTTGATGAGGAGGTGTTAGGTCATAGGTTGGACTTGATGATCTCAAAGGTCTTTTCCCATCTAGCTCATTCTGTGATTCTGTGATTCTGAGGCAACCGTAAGTCGCAGACCTCCCATGTTCCTCAGTCACTTCCAGAGCAGCTGGCAGGAAGCAGCAGCTTCCAGGTCTGCAGGAAGTTGTGAATAGCTTGGTTTCAGAAATAGCAAAGTGTTTGGACTGCAGGTGTTTCCAAAACAAAACATCTCAGTAGCTTTCCTTCTTCGAAAGGTTTCATGAAGTTTGTGTCAGTCCAACTCAGACAAAGGCATTTTCCTAACTTTTCAGGGGAGGCACTTCTGCCATGTGATGGCAAAATACTGCCAGTGCCAACAATCACAGAGTCACAGAATGGTTTTGGTTGGAAGGTACTTTAAAGCTCATGTCATTCCATCCCCCTGCCATGGGCAGGGACACCTTTCACCAGACCAGAATGCTCCAAGCCCTGTCCAGCCTGGCCTGGAACACTTCCAGAAATGGGGAGTCCACAACCTCTCTTCTCAAGATGTTGGCAAGGCTTTGGAGCCACATGGCTGACCACCAAAACATTGCTCTGTTGTCCTTTTCTCCTCCTGGCACATCTCCTGCAGGAGATGGAGACAGGTGCAGTCTGACATTCTATCACTAACAGAGAGGTAGGAAGCAGCAAAACAAAATTCCCAAGCCTTTCCCACAATGGCAGTGTTTTTCAATAGAAATTGAGAGGAACCCTTTTGTAATCCCAACCTTGGACTGGTCTGCTAGAGCTGGGAGAGCTGTTTCTGTCCTCCACTTGCTATTCAAAGGTGCTTGGTCGATCTTAAAGTATCTCTACAAGGTTACCAGAGAGGCCAAGCTGCAAATCCAGACCTGAAGGTTGCAAGGAGCAAACAGAGAGGATGGATTTGTCTGGAGTTCATGTCAGACGTTTCCTTTCCTTCTGCCCCACATCATCTCAGCCCTCCCCTTTCATCCAGGAGATGGAACAGCAGCTCCAGCTTCTGAGGAGACACCAGGACCAGCTAGGTGATCCATGTGCTTAGAAATCTTGCTTTCAGATCAACTATCCCCTTATGCCAGACAGAGTTTGATTGGCTTATTGATCCATTTTGCAGGACACATTACAAGAAAAGGTAGAGAGAGCGAGAGAGAGAGAGGGAGACAGAGAGAGAGAGAGAAAATCTGCTGTAAGCCAAGGAAAAGAGATGCTGGAAAAACACAGGAGAAATCTGCAAGTAGTAAGAATGGGTTCAAGTCTCTGGGGATCCAAGGCAACAAAATAGTGACACATTCTGTCCTTTTTGANGGGAGGGGAGGGGAGGGGAGGGCCCCTACTAGCTGTTGCCATGCCAGAAGCTGTTGCCTGGTCCTGCCTGAATGGCTGTACAACACACCACAAAAGCCACCAAGGATGTCCACCCCGCAGGGATGTGCTGCTTTTCAGGTGCTCCAGGGCTCCAGGGAAAGTGTGGCTGCTCTAACAGCCCACATCAGAGGCTTAATTCTTTCCACTTGGAGAGTCCAGGAAGTGGACTGGTCCAGCAGACACCAGAAGGTCCTGGGAAATCACCTCTTTGTCTTCCTCTGGCCTCACTAGGGGATGGAGGCAGGAGCGGGAATGCATGGGCTCACAGACGGAAGGCTAAGACGTCCTGTCCAAATATCGCCAGCTATTTTTGTGAGTCTGTCCTTGACCCACAAGCCAAGCACTGGTAGCCAGTGTTCTGCTGCCAGCCACTGTGTTTATAAATCAGCGGTTCAGTATTTCATGATTTGGGCTGAGGTGATCAGTCCCCTGCGGCTGGACTGCCTGGCTGGCATGAGTCACCTCCCTGCCCGTGGGTCCTGCTGGTTGCAGGGTGACAAATGGCAAAGATGCCCTGAGGTAACAGCTCTTGAGGGCTTTTCATGCAAAGCCAGCTTGCTCAAGCCTTACTCCAGAGCCCAAAACTCAGAACTAATGGGAAATGCTGCAGGCAGCCTGCAAGGAGCTCTGCAGTACCAGAAACAGTCCAAGCTGCAGAAAGGCAGCCTCCTGTGCCCTGCCTTCAGCAGTGGAAAGTGAATCCATTCTCTGGGAAAAGAGATGATCTCTGGGCTATGTCAGGGAGCCTGCCCTTGACACCTTGGCATCAGCTGGGACAGTCCCAGCTCAGTCCTGTGGGCTGCCACCCAGAAAAGCCAGTGTGCCATGTCCCCACCTCCTCTGCCCCGAGGCCTGTACAGAGCATCCATGGAGCTGCCAAATATCTCCCTGAAGCCCCTGTTCCCCACCAGGCAGTGAATGTTCTCAGCTGTCAGTGTAGCAGAACTGGGTGAGGAGTAAGTCAAGGGCTTGGAAGTTTTTCCTGTGTGCAGTGATTCATGGCTCGTGTTTGTCAGTAGATGGGAGTGTTTGGAGAAGAGCCAAGTCATCATGAAACATTTACAAATCCCAGACGTTTTGTGGATTTCACCACAAATTATCTTCTGTCCAACACAGCCAACCCACACGTTCATCGACATTTCTGAGCTGCAGTTTATTAATCCTCTATTTCCAGCAATGGTGTGAAGATAGCAATGGCCAGCAAGAAGGGACACACCACTGGAGTTGTGCCAGCTGGACAGGAGAGGGGTAGTGGTTGAAAGCCCAGTGACTCCTCTCTTTGCCATGGCTGCTTCACCTTGCCCAGCAGTCAAAGGAATATGGATCAAGACTTCCCTGGGGGAGAAGGAAAAAAAGACTGTTCCTAAGACGGCAAATGCCTCTTAGGAGGCCAGCTCCTTCAAAAGACCTGTCTGAGAGCATCTATGGAGAAGTGTAGTAGAAACATAAAGTCCACATGAGGGGTCAAAGCCCAGGAAGAAGTGTCAAAATAGGATAGAAGAATATCAGGCATTGATGGCACCAAGGCCGTTCAGAATGCAGCACATCTGTGAGTAGCTTCTCAAGACCTACACACTGGGAAAATAAAGAGCAGCCCAAAACAAGGAACAGCATAAATTTAAGGTCAGGACCATACCCAGGGGAAAGGAGTCTGAAGGAATCTCTGAAAAAATGAGGCAAAAGTGATGCCCATGGGACCTACATGAAAACACAGTTCAGCTCATAAATGTATCCAAAGCCAATGCATGGGCAGTAACTGAGAGTCCAGGAGATGTGAGGACTCACCAGCTGACATCCCTTCTCCTCTCTAGTCTGAATGCTGGACATTGGTCCAGGTGGGTGTGAGACACTGTCTGAAAACAGTTTTGTTTGAAATTAAATCACCTTTTCCTTCACCTTCCTCTCTCACAGATATGGGAAAATTTGTGGGAATATGGGAAAATATGTGAGGAGATCTGTGGAAACATTTGCATGTAGTGGGGGCAAGTCTCAGCTTGCTATTCTGAAGAGGGCAAAAACCCATCCTTTTTAATGGCATTTTGGGCTGATCCCGCAAAGAAGGTACAGACCTCACTTAACCTGATGTTTTGGGATGTAACCGAGTAGATTTTTTTCTCCCACTACTTTACAGTGCAGGCTGTCCCTCCACTACAAGGTGGAAAGGAAATCTGGCATACTGGAGAATTCATTCATGGCCTCTCCACTTACAGTGACTCTCTGGGACAGGACACAGCTCCTCTTTCCTGCTCATTGAGCATGGGAAACAGAGATCCATGAGGGTCATGGAAAGCTATTCATACCTCTCTGACAAAGCAAGGTCCTGAGGACATCTCTCATTATTCACCAGGCAATGAAGGCAAGAAGGTGAGGAGGACTGATCCTGGAAAGGTTCATCTGCGAGGGACAATCTCTTTCAGGCTGATGCTGGGATGCTTGCAGTATTCAGGGAACAGTAAGATCCAGTCTTACTATGCCCAGGTATCTTCAATTGGTTCATTATATCTGATTCAGATTTTCCCTCTTGCAACAGCCAATGCCTCTGGCAGCAGCTACAGCTAACACTGCCGAGACGTTCTGCTGTGCATCCTTGTGGAGTGGCTCTTGGCTGCCTCCAGCCTTCAGTTTTGGAGCTGAAAGTGTGTTTGTGATATTTTAATGTCTATCGGCTCCTACACCTCACCGGCATGGGTAGATAGTGAAATACAGCAGGGAGAAATTAACTGCCCCCCTCCACAAGAGCCCGTGGTGAAGCCTGAAGCCACACAGTACCACACATGGTGGCAGGTGCAAAACCAGGTAAGTGTTGGCTTGCTTTGGCCATCCTTCCCCTCCATGCTGGGGCCATCCCCACCCACTCTGATGATGCCAGGTTTTATACCTGTGAAGTGGAAGTGCTGCCAGGACCCAGTGAGTTGAGCCCAGGGTGCCTCTTCATCCCATGAACGGGCAGCAGGTCACATTGCAGCTTTTGTTGCCAAACACTGAGGAATGCCCATGCCAGCCAGTGACTGAGGTGTCCCCAGGTGTTAAACAGACGCTTAGCTGGACTGGATCCCAGGGCTGCCATCCCATAGCTGAAAGCCAAGACCTCCAGACTGTGGCCAGACTCCATCAAGACCTTCATAAGGTCATGCTGGTTCCAGCTAATAAGACTGTGCAAATCATGAGAAAAATAGTAAATTACCTAATCCAACCTCCTGGGTATCTCAGGCCTTTGATATTTGCCTTGATTTTTCTATATTAGGGCTAATAATTTGGCTCAAGCTTCTCTTCCAGATAGCAACGCTACTGGATTGCACCAGCACTGCTTCATTGAAGAAAATCCTTGCCTCACTGCTCAGTCGGGATTTCATGGTGCTGACAGCAGGGCCATTAATAATGAACCCATTTTTTGATGTATTTTTTAACACAGAATGATTTTCCAGAACTTTCACAACTGTTTTGACAGTGAGCTTCCCTTGGAGCAGTGTGGGAAGCTGCAGGCAGAAGCAAGTCCCAAAACTGGCAGAAGGAGAATATGGGACCATCTTGTCAAGCCCATCCAGCACAGGGGACTGCCAGATCACAGGGGGACAGGGCAAGGTGGAAGGCAGTCTCACCCCTCAAAAAAGTGACAGCGTGGCTGTGAGAGAAATTTAAATGACCATGTTCCCTCAGCAAAAGTCCCAGGATGTCCTTACTGGATGAAGGACAGGGGCTGGATGTTTCTGTGGAGCACCACCATTTGTCGAGCAGAGTAATCAGTAAAATTACATAAGAAGTATTGGCCAGGGGATCATATGTCTTGATCCAGGCTTTAAAATGGCTCTTTGGGGTTAGCAAGAAAGCAGCTTTGGGGTTAGGAAAAAAGCACCATGGATGGGTTTTCCTCAGCCTCCCTCTGACTGGCCGCTCCCTTGCACAACTTGGGGGAAACCAATGTAGCCCCTCTGTCTTTCACCCCCCACACCAGCACAAGGATGAGCCCAGCCCCCACCTTCCCGGTGAATGAACTCAAAAAACCTTAAAGCTCAGTTATTTCTTTTCTCCCGTTCTCAGAGTCCTTCTGAATATCTGCTCCAGCTCCTCAGGCTCCAGGGATTTGGCTCTGGCAAATAAGCTAAGGCAAGCAGGAGCTGACTGTTACATGACCCTTCTTGTAATTTTCTGGAAATCTCGTCTGTAGGATAAACAGACCAATGTTAACCTTTATATAGTAAATAAAACTCCAGTGAATGTGGCCACTTAACATGTCTAAAAGATGCATTTTTACTTCTAATATTAACACATTTTTCAAGAAATCTTTCTTTGGCAAAAGCCAGAAAAATATTTGTTTCCTGTTTCAGTAAATAGTCGCCATGGCAGAGCAATTCCATCTGATACTTACTCCCTGCTCCATACAGCTGATCCCCCTTTATCTCTGTTTACTGCAGAGATACTATTAAATACCTTCAGCCACTCCCGCTTGCAGATTTCTAGAGAGCCCATATCCTGTTTATAGCATCTCTGCCAAGGCTGCTTATGGGGGAGCTCCAAACAGGAGAGAGAAAGAGTTGAGGGGGAGATGTTGAAAGAAGGAGGTGGAGAGATGTCTGCTGCCACCTCCAAGCACATTCCTCTGAGAGCAACAGCAACAGAGAATCTCAGAATCAGAAAGGTTTGGGTGGGAAGGAACCTTAATGCCCATCCCGTCCCACCCCCTGCCATGGGCAGGGACGCCTTCCACTACCCCAGGTTGTTCAAAGCCCCCATCCAACCTGGCCTTCGATACTTCCAGGGATGGGGAATCCACAACTGCTCTGGGCAACCTGTGCCAGGGTTTCATCACCCTCACAGGGAAGAATTTCTTCAGGCTTCAATACAGCCAAGTATATCCCTCAGTCATCCCAAATGTACCCAGGGAGTGTCTGGATGAGGTCTCCAGAGCAACTGGGCTGCATTGGTGATGGAGGGACCTGCCCTAGGCTGTGGCTGCTGCAGTGCTCTCCATTCCCACAGCCATTCCCACACTACTCACCAGCTTTCCCTGAGCATCAGAAGTTCCTGCAGCCCCTGTGAAGCCCCTGATGCAACCCCTGCTTAGAGCTTGGAGCCTGGGGCTCTAGCACATTCAGCAGACAAGCAGGGAAGTCTTTGGAGCCTGATTTATTTTGCTCTTCCCAGCTGTTGTGTCCAGATGGAGCAAGGCTCTTCCATTCTGTTTGGAAAGGACTGCACCCACTCAGCGGCCTGCACGCTGCTGTTGGGGATCCACGTGGCCATGAGCTGTGTGAACTGTGCCAGGGTACCTGCAGACACACCTGTGCAACATCTGCACACCTCTGGGAAAGATCTCCCATGGTACCTACTGGGGACTTCAGCCCTTTATTCCTTCATTAGACACTCACAGTGGTTTCTCACTTCCCCTCAACCTAGAATGGATCTGGGTTTTTTTAAGCCATGTGTTTTCTCTGCAAGAGAGTTTATGAGAGCAATAAAAGGCAGAATGATGATTAAGGGAGACAGGGAAGGGTTTGCACATCTTGCTGAGAATAATCTTGGTTTTGTTTTTGGGCCAATCTGCCTGACATGTGATGTTTCACGTCACATCTGGCTTGCATTCAGAAGGAATGTAAATGCATCCAGCATCAACTTGGTCTCCTGTAATGGGCTGAGCCTCTTTGGACACCACCAGGGGCTTGTAGGACACCAGATATGGGGAGGATGACTTGTTCTTGTGCTTTTGCAGCAGGATGACTGAGAGTCCTGAACCTCACAGAAAGGGTTGTCAGGAGTTGGAAGAGGCTGCCCAGGATAGCTGTAGAGTTACCACCCATGGAAGTGCTCAAAAAATATGTGGATGTGACATTTGGGGACATGGTTTAGCAGTGGACCTGGCAGTGCTGGGTTAATGGTTGGAATTGGTGATCTTGCAGGGTTTTTCCAGCCTGAATGATTCCATGATTCTGTGAAGCCAGCTGAAGCCAACATGCACACTGGGTTTCACAGGATCAGAGCCAAGGAGGGGGTTTGCTGCAATGCTCTGCACTGCGCAGTCTGGGTTTAGGTGTCTGGATCAAGAGATGGATTTGTGAGGCTGGAATACCCCTGTGGTGGACAGGGAAGCTGGGGAAGGGGCCAGGGCAGCTTCCCATCCTGCACTGGGAGTATTGGACCAGAGACCATTGATGAGCAAGGCAGAGTCTCTGAGGCACAGACAGGGAGAGGGCAGGGAGGCCCTGGCTGTGGTCTGGAGGCTTTGGCTCTCAGCTGAGGCATGGAAGCCCCGATACGTGTCCTCTCCTGCTGGGTGGATTGTGCACATCACACTTGACAGTCCCCGGCTGAAAAGCAGAAATGTTGTAGGGTCTCTGAGCTGAGTAATTTGCATCCTGCAGGGTCTGTGGCATACACTGTAGCCTGCATTCAGGCACTGCTGGGTGAGGGAACTTTTGTGGACTGCTTCCAACTTGGTCTCTCCTGGGGAAGGAAAGGGCAAAGATAGTATGAAGACTAATAGCCTCTCCATAATAGCCTCTCCAGTACTTCCTCAGTGGATACCTCCCAAAATGAGTTATTCTCCATCCCTCACAAACCCTGTTTCAGTGCTGAGATTACCACTCACCTCCCAGCCCAACCTGTCTGATCCACAAGTCAGTCTTTGTGTGACCACCCGCTCGATCCCAGCTCAGGGCTTGCTGTGGAGGAGCACAGAGACAGGGGAACACCAGTCACCCCAGTGGGCCTGGCCAGGTCAGCAGCTCAGAGACAGGAGCCCAGATGCAGAGCTGGTCCTAAAACCTTCACAGTTCAAGTCTCACCATCCCACTGACCTGAGCAAGGCTTGCAGACTTGGGAGAACCATCCCATCCAGAAGATTGGCAGACCTGGAGCCACAAGCCCGGCTGGCAGCCACCTGCCTCCTCTCCCCAAGACAAGTGGGTTTTGTTTGGGGTGTGTGCAGGATGTGGCTCAGTGACCCCTCTGGGTGAGAGGCAGCTGCTGTGCCACCGCTTCCCCAGCCACGGCCAGGACGTGAGGCAGAAAGCCCTCTTTGTGCTGGGGAAGGTGTCAGGTACTCACTGTGCAGGAGCTGAATTGGGGCTTTTCATCAGGCGAGAGGCTTGCTGGCTGAGGAATGCTGGCTCCCGGCTGGAGCTGGCAGGGAGCTGCCTGCGCTGGGCTTGGCAGGTCCGCAATGAAGCCCACAGGCTGCCCGCCCTGACCAGGGGCTGTCTGTGGGCTGAGGGCAGCAGGAGCGGTGTCCCCTCGGTGGGTACACAGGGCTGAAGTTATTTATAAATGAGCGGGTGTGCAGAACCCTCAAGGGGGAGAAGTTACCTTGCTGTTTCGGGAGGCACATCCTGGCTGGTGCATCTCGGCCAGGATGCAGCACTTCAAACATGCCAGCCCAGGCTACACCTTAGCTGGGGATGCGTCAGAGGCGCAGCGTGCCTGCAAGTCCTCAGCAGAAGGCCTGCAGCATCCAGGCAGCCCGAGGGGACAGCCCAGAGAGACATGCTTTGGGGAATCCTTTCTCACCACAGCACACACGGGATACTTTTGCAAGGGATGCTTTTAAGACACGCGTTTCAGCCCAGGAGTATAACTGTGCTTTCAAGTTTACTCTGGTTTGAAAGTTGGGGAATCTGCAGAATTTGGGGGAATGTCTGCTACTTCAAGCCTCATTTTCATGTCTACTTTGGAGGTAAGGAATCCATAACCCATCTGACAAAGCAGCTTTGATTTCTGAATTAAGCTTCTGTGCACCTCAAAACTGACTGTAATGCCTGTTATCAAAATTGACATTTCCCCCACAATAACTTCAACTGCTGTACAAAGGATTTGGGTTCTAGTTCAGGCAGAGATGACTGATATGAACCAGACAGCAACACACACAGTTACGGCTACTGCCTGGGTTGTTTATTTGGGTTTTTTTAACAGGTATTTTGCCATTTCTGGCCCGAAGTCGCATGGAGGTTTTACCTCAAGAAGCTGCCAGTGATGAGCCATTAATTTCCAGTGATCACCATGCAATTAGCCAGAGTCACTGGGGGAAATGCTGCCTCCAAAACTGCTGGAGGCTGCTCAGTGTTAGAAAGTGGGAACTTACTTGAAAATAAATAAATGAGGAGAGTTCATTTAAAGGGCCCTAAAGGCAAATTCATTTCAGGCCATAGCTTTGATATGGAAGCTGTGGATGTGCCTATCTATGAGGCTCTGAAGGCTGCACAGCTTAAGAGAAAAAGCAGAAAGGCTCATGTGGGAAAGAAAATCAACAACATTTGCTGAAATGACAGGGTTTCATTGCGTATTTGAGCTGAGCAGGGTACTTCAGAAAAAGGAAATCCTGCCTTAGTACAGGCAATAGAGGCAATATAAAGCATGCCAGGGATTACCTAACAAGGGAATTAGGATGGGATTTCATCAGAGTAAATGGCAAAAAATGTTATAAAATAAAAAGGTACAAAAATAAGCAATGAAAAGACATAACAATACATAAAATCTGATGTTTGCAAGTAGGTGGAATCCTGGGAGGGAAACAGAGGGCGATGGCAAAAAGTAGGAATGGGAAGGTGAGGGGTTTCTTTGGTTTGTTCAGGCCCACGGAGGGTGGGGGTAGACAGCTACTCTGGATCAGCTCATTTCAGGTTTTAAAATGAGCAATGGGGGTATCAGAAGAAGATGCTGGAATAAATTGACACGCCGAAGAGCAATAAGTCACTGAGTGCCAATGAGGCATCCAAGACTTGTGTAGGAACATAAGAATGAAATGACTGAACTACTGACAGAAATATGCACACGGAGATCTGTGCTCAGCAGCAATCAAAAATAACCAGGGAAATGATAGGACGCAGCAGGGATGGGAATGGGTGGAATCTGGAATACATTATAAAGCCATCACAGAGCCAGCAGGGTGCCCTCCTCCCAAGCTGCTCCCTCTCCTGCGGTCCTGTCCTGCCCCACCCCATGGGATGTGGGGAGCAGAGGGGCAGAAAGGCTGGGGGGCAACAGCAGTGGAGTACACCAGGGACACCAGGGGGGAGGGTGGTTTGGTGGAGCGAGCAGGCAAGGAGGAGATGTTGGGATGGGGATACCCACACAACTCAGTATCCTCCACCTCACCCTCTTCTGTTACCCAAAAATGGGGTGTCAGGGAGTAATTCACACAAGATGCTGTGGGACTCACTGATGTGCTGCAGTGCAGCAGTTCTTATCTTAGCAGCAATTTGTACAGTATGTACCAGCTCAGGTGGCCTCACATGGACACCCACAGCTTGTCCAGTGTTCCAAGTGCAAGGGAAGGTCACAAACCATCTGAGTTCTTCGGGCTGCTGACAAGGAGGAAGTTGTCCTCCTCACATGGCAACTGCAGGGCCCTGGAACATCTCTTTAAGACAACACTAGGGCTCAGGGGGTGCAGAAGGAGGGGTGCAGGCAGCAGGGGAGTGGGACCTATGGGGCAGGGTGCTGAGGAAACACTTCCCTCCCAGGGGGCAGAGAAAGATGGGAAGGCAGTAAGAGAGAGGAGAGGAATTCCCTTTGGGTCTGTCTTATTTGATGACTGTTTTTACTCATGTCTGAACTGGCTGAAGGCCTTTTACAGCCTTTTCCAGTCCTAAAAGACCTGTTCATGGTGGTATCCCAGCATCCTTGTCCACGCTCTGTCTTGGTCATTTTGTGTCCCCGGAGGGAAGCAGCAGGGGACAAAACAAGTAGATGAGCATAATTCCTACCACCTGTCTTACATGGCAACCAGCCTTGTCAGGGCAGGAGGTGTCTTACCCCACTCTATGCTCTGGCCTTGGAGGCAGTTCCTGCTCACGGACCAGCCAGCACAGCTTCCCTGGGAGTCAAGGCTCCGTGAAGGAGAGGGTCTCCAGCAGATGATGATTCATGGTTGATCACTTTTAGCCAGAGCTGGATTGAATCAACTTCTCTCTCCCATGGCTCTGCCAGGTCTCATGGCCCAGGGAGGGGAGGAGAGAGGAGAAATAATGAGATTTCCCATCCAGAATCGAGGGGGATTTATAGCTGTTGTGATAACCTCGGCCGTTAGTGAGGCTCGCACAAGAAACCATGCTGATTTCCAAGTTCCTGATTTACTAAACAACAGAATGAAAAGTCAGCATAAATCTCTTCTGCTCACACAAGTGGCAGCTGTGGGGATCCTGCCACAGGGATATACGAGGGCTGGTGCCCAGTTGTCTTGGCTCTGGGGTCTCCTCTGAGCTCTGCCCAGCCCAAGCACTGGGTGTCAGTCTGGGCACAGCCACCTCGCCCTGCCATGACATGCAGCAGCCACTCCTGGGGCAGGAGCACAGAGCCAAACTGATGGTATCGGGGCAGTGGCTCCATGCTGGGGCAGTGGCTCCAGTTGGTCCAGGCAGGGCATTGAGAAACTCTGGGACAGGTTCCCAGAGAGGGGCAGGATGGGATTTTCCAGGGCTCATCTAGGCAAAGCCATGGCCCCGCCAAGACAGTGCTGGAGATAGTCCTGCTGCTGGTGGCAGGCTGGTCTGGAGACCCTGAATCCCCTTCCACCAGCCTGTCGAGATCCTGGATTTACAGTTAACATGTCCCCCAGGTATTGCTGTACCAGCCCAGGATGTTTCTGCTTTTTCTTGCATGCAGCCCCTTTAGTCGAAGGATGCTATCAGCATCCTTCCCAAGAAGATACACCTGCCTTCCCAGACCAGATGGCAATGTTCTCATCCTACAGAAATATCTGTGTTTTCCAGTGCTACTACTAAATGTGAAACAGGAGTTTATAAAAAGAAAAAAGTTAAAAACCCTAGAACTTACATGGCTACAGGGTATGTGACTGTGTGTCCTATGGCAGCAGGGCATGGATGGTGCTGGATGCACCAAACCAGTGTCAGGCTCCTGAGAACCTGAACAGCTCTCAGGACATGCATGGAGTGAGTCAGGACAGTGCTTGGTGTAACTGTACATTTCAGGATCGCTTTCCAAGTGAAGGGGAACAACAGAGCAGATCTTGAAAGATCATCGGTACTACCGGGATAGTGAAGCACGTCCAATATCCTCAGGCTTCTGTTGGGGAAAGGTGGACATGTATTGCTCTGTCTTACCATAAGACAACAGAAGGGCCCAAGTAGTTTGAGCAACAGCCCTGAAAGAACCCATAAGGTTAGAAGCAAATTAAATTGATGAGGAGGGAAACAGACGAGTTGAACACACTGATATTTATGTATGGACATACCATATCATAGCAGAGAGAAGTTACTATCCTGATAAGATAAAGTGAAGAGAACCTGACACAATGCCAACACCAAATGGTACAGGGGAAATTTCAAATAGCTGAATGTGCTCAGTACTAAGGACAGGAAGAAATGATATTAATTTGCAAAAGGAAAGCACGCAGCAAGCCTCAACAGAAATACAAGGGGATTTGTTGGGGCAGAACTAGGCAATCATCAGCTCAGGAAAATGCAGTATCTAAAGCAGAGAAGTAAATAGAAGGTGCTTGGACTCAGTACAATTCACTGACCTCTTGGAAATCCATCACTGCTGCAGGCAGCAGGAAGGGAGACTGGACATGGCTCCAGGGGGATTTGGTGCCCCAGGTCTGTGACTCCCTGAACTCCACAGCTGGGTCATGTTCCCAGCATCAGCCTCAACCTGGGAAACAAGCAAAAACTCTGGACAAAACCCCTAAAATAGGACTTAATAATTTATTTCCTCATCCATCTACCTGCAACCATTCCTGCAAGAAGCCCATTCCCTAGGTTTGCCGGGATCCTTTCTATATGCCTGTGATGGGAGAGTGACATCTGTAAGATGAAAAACTGGATTGCCCCAGGAGATTAGCTAGACTTTCTTTACTGGTCTCTCTTCCTGAGCAAGCTAGCCTGCAGACCTCAATATCATACTGAATCTGGCCCCACAAACTGTCTCCCAACCTACAGAGACTTCCATAAAATTCAAATATTTCATCTTTATTCACAGGTTAAGCTGGAGGATGTGTTGCTCTTCACTGAGCAGGGAAGTGCACACTGCACAGTGATGATTGTTTTGAGGCTTGCACAGAAGAAAATGTTGTTTCTGGATAAATGATCACGTCACATAACCCACAGCACATGTTCAGCATCCAATGAGCAGAGTTCCAGCAGCCAGCTCATTTTCATCAGTGCTATGCACAGCGTTGTTTCATCCAAAGCACAGTCTTGGCCCTTGAGACTCAGGAGACATCATCATCATGGTGCGGACCCTGGACTATTGGACCAGGGTTACTGGCTATGGATTTTAGAGTTAATCTTACAGAGTCCTCAGCCTTCAAGGTACTGTAGAACTCAGCATGACAAAATGTATCAGGGCAAAACACTGCCCTAAGGCTTAGGCACTGAGCAGGGCTCTCTGTTTGATACCACATGTGCAGGGGCAATTCTTTGGGACTGCCCTCAGACCCTCTGGTGGTCCGTTGTCTGCGCTCCAGTGCAGGTTGCACCTTCATCCCCACAGTCTGCCTGGACTGGTACCAGTCCAGCATTGCTGTCATCACAGGAGGAAAATTCCCCTGAGATAGAAAAATGAACTTTTAACATTAAATTCTGCCCAGGTCATCACTGCCTAGGACACAGAAACACAAAGGTGCTGCAGAGTCCTCCAGACATCCAGGTCATCTGGGGGTCTGGCTGTACCTCGCCTGGCCTAACAGGAGTGGATAGTCTGCCCCAGGATAAGCCACATCTTCCTGCCTGATAATTAAAGTCTGGTCAAAACAATCAAAACATTTTTGTCTCCCAGGAAACCCTCCTGCAACAGTTTCCTGTAGTGGGGAGTCCCCAACTCTCATGACAAATCCCCACAGCAGGAAGACTTTCCAAACCTGTATCCTTATCATTCTTTGCCAAATTCCTGAAATTTCTTCAGTAAATAGCTAACTGTGCACAGGCTTTCTGTGACATGGGTCACAAATACCCTTGGCCACATGGATAATGTACTAAGACCAGCTTGTTACTGTACAGTTCACATCAGCCGCCAGGATTTCACATTCTTCAGAGAGTCACAGAGTGGTTTGTGTTGAAGGGACCTTAAAGTTCATCCCATTCCCACCCTCTGCCATGGGCAGGGCCACCTTCCACTATCCCAGGGTCCTCCGAGCCCCATCCAGCCAGGCCTTGGACACTGCCAGGGATGGGGCAACCACAGCTTCTCTGGGCACCCAGTGCCAGGGCACAGGGAAGAATTTCTTCATTCACTTCTTCATTCACACCTAATCTAAATCTCTCCTCTATTAGTTTAAAACTGTTCACCCTTGTCCTATCCCTGTCTGCTCTTGTAAAAAGTCTCTCTCCCTCTTTTTTATAACCCTCTTTCTCAATTTTCATTGTAAAAATTTAGACCAATTGACTTTTTGACTGGATGGGATGCATTCTCCATGCAAGAGTCCCTGCACTGACCTTAGAAATGAATTGCAAGCAGGGAATGAGGAAGCCAACACTGAAAAACAGGTGATGGGATAAGACAAGGCAGGATGGCGTGGCGTGGCATGGCATGGCATGAATTTATGTGGCACGGGGAAAGGATGGCCAGGGATGGAGGGCAGAGGTGTCATGCTAGTGATGTGACCTTCATGTCCCATCCTCACCTGTGGGAGCTTCTTGCAGCAGATACCAATGGGGACAAATTTTTGTGCAGTGTTTTTCTTTCCTTCCAGTAAAAGAAAAATGGTTTAACAGGTTTTGTACCTCACTGCCTCTTTACTGCCATTTTCAGTCCACATTTTTGCACTGAAATACCTCAAGCAACTGAATACAACTGCTCCTCTAGGTTTCCCCTGCTTGACAAAAGGCTGCTGAGAAATCTCAGATTCTCATTAAGGCTGCCTGTTTGTAAGGGCAAAGTAGGGGAAAAGAGTCACAAAAAACACACAAAAGCTCTGGAGATGGAGCAGGGCCCACACAGGGTCCCAAGCCCCACTGAGAAACCCTTGTTTGGTAATAAAAATATTCCAAGCCATTTAATAAAACTTGACAAATTGCATGAAAGTGTTTCACAGCTCTGGTCATTTTCCCATCTGTGACGACCCAGGAACCAAACAGAGCTGAGTTTGTAAAGGACTGTGGGGGAGCAGTGCTTATTAGATTACAAAGAACATGACTTGTTGTGAAAAAACCAAAAAAGTCATGTTTTTTGTCATGAAAGTCTAGGCTGTGACAAATTCAGTGTGTTAATCATGATGGATTTTTACTGGAAATCCTCAGCGCAGAGCAGGGTTATTACAGAACTAGCCTCATGCCCCACTCGAGCCCTCCTGCCTCGGCCGTGGGTGAGCAGTGATAAAGTTGCACCCTGGGATTATCCTTCTGCGTGACAAGGAGACAAACTGGGACAATCATCCCCAAAAAAGGGACTGCTGACTCCTCTCTCCCACAACAGCCTCCCTTGTTGTGTCCAGGACTGGCTGGACCATTTTCTCTGACCAAATCTGTGTTTCACATCTCTGCCTGCCTGACCCATCCCTTGTTCCTGCAGATAAATCACCCTCTTGTCCTCTTCGGGAAGCACGGTCTGCGATCACAAGTGAACCTTTCTCCACAGGGCATGCTGATGTCAATCCACAACTTTATTTTCTCACTTCTTCCATTTTTTTTCCCCTTTCTCCTCCCTTTGAGAGGCTTTTTCAAACAGGTCCCCTTCCCATTTGGCCCAGAGGTTTCTTTTCTGAACTTGCAAGCCTTCCCATCCTGCACCATTTTTTTCCCGTCAGATACCACACCTCATCCCGGGCTGCTTCCTCATGGGGGGGAGGGAGAAATAACTGCAAGGGGGGCCTGGGGAGCATGGGTGGGAGACACGATTTTAGCTGCTGGTCCCCCCACTGCCAAGTCAGTGCTTGAGCTGCAGCAACAGCTTTGGAGAGGGTGGTCCCATGGGAAGAAGAGGCCAGGGTGATGAGCTAGCGTGTTTAGTGATGGGGATGGAGAATGGGCACTGGAGAAGGGGTGGGAAGAGAAGGTCAGTGGTTGGTAGGGAGGAGAGTGAAAGTCTGTGATGGGGTGGTGTGCAGGAGTCTGGACCTTGCCAGAAAAGTATGAGGAACAAAAGGGAGGAAATCACACCTAAGATTAAAAAAAAAAAAAAAAGAGGTGGCTAGGATCAGTCAGAAGGGGAGGGAACAGTGAAGAAGGACTGCATCAGCAGACAGAAGTTTGAAGAAGAAGACAGCTCAGCTGAGAAAAGCTCCTGCCACAGCACTGCAGGGAAAGCACCTTTCCCTGTTGTTCCACACTCCTCAGCCCTTTCCAGCAGCAGCCCTGGTCTCCAGGCTGTGGTGGGGTTAACACCACTGCAAGGCTCTGAGAGCTGCTCCATCTAGCAGAGGACATGGTCAGGTCTTATTGTGGTCCCCAGGGGAAGGGCAGAGACCTGCCCTGGGCATCCCCAGAGACATCCTTTCCCAGGCTGTGCATCCATTCCCGGGATGTAAGTAAGCCACTTCCCATTCCCTCCAGTTGGTTCCAGTGTTTCCTAGCACATCCTCCAGCCTTCATGTCAGCATTTCCCCTGTTTAATCTTCATGGTGGGTGCTGCATGGAGAAGGGAGGCAAAGAGCAGCCCATGCCAGTAGGATATGACTATTTTAAGCCAGCAAAGGAGGATGCTCAGCCAAGCAAACCTACAAACCAGAGCCACAGTATCCTATCCACAATAAAGTGTCCAAAGCTTTGGGGCTGTTCCACAGACTCCTTTAGAGCTGTATTGCCTGGCATGGAGGAGCCATCCACAGCCCCTTTCCCAGCAGAAGCATCCCAGCATCCTGCTGCCCAACAGAGAGTGCCACATACACCAAAAGAAGGGAAATGGGAACCCTACCTCTTTCACCACGGCTCCCTCCTCTTTCTCTCTGACCCTCCCCATCTTGGCTTTTCTCCCCTGCTCCCTTTCATGCTTGCTGGTGTCTTCCTGCTTACTAACTCTCCAACTCGCCTGAGGAAAGTGCCCCCCACTACAGATCTGCACAGAGGATTTATGAGCCCAGCTCTCAGGGGAAGGAGCCTGGGCATAAATCACAGAATATTTAAGAAAGTGATCTGCATTTATTACACTTAATACTATATTTAGCATGTCCAAGAGGACCTTATAAATCAGAGACAGTGCAGATCGCAGTCTGGGGTCCTGGGGGAACCCATCCACTCAGTAAATGTGTGTGAAGCCCGAAATCAGCAAGTGCAAATTTATGTTTGAATTCTTTGCTAAGTTTATTCGCCTAATTAGGGCTGCATATCATGCTGATGGTTTCCTGAATTGGGCTGGGAATTCGGGGCCCAGGCTCACTGCTTCTCCCCACACACACACCGGTCCATCCTCCAGGACCATGCCAGCAAAATCTGTGAGCATCCGTCATACTGAGGGATGACAGCACTGGCGGGTGATCATTAGCCTTCTCCTAATCCCAGGTTAATGCACTGTGCTCCAGCTCAACCTCAGCCTGCTGCTGCAGGCTCTGAAAAGAGACAGAACATCCTCTTGTATTTCATAGAGAGCCCCAACTCTTCTTAGGCCTGTATCCTTTTCTGTTCGCTGGTATTTAATGCTCCATCATCCCAGGCCAGATCTGTGCCTCCCCAACAACTGTACTGGATCAGCAACTTGCCTTCATCTTCTACAAAATAGGCAGCTTGCTGGTCTCTTTTGTGGATCTCAAAACCTTTGCCAGAAGTTTGGACTCAGGCAAAGGATGACTTGATAGCCTGGTGATGGAGTGCAGGGAAAAGGGGGGCATGAAATGAGGACTGGTCCATAGAGCCTTGTTGTTGTCCAAAACTGATGGCAACGGAGGTCAGTCAGGAAGTGGGAGTCTGGTCCCTTCAGTAGGATGACAGACCTTCTCCAGCCATGCTGAAACAGTCATTCCCATCCTGCTTCTGTTCCCATGTGCATGAAATTCCCAAGCCAGTGGATAAAAATGAGAGAGAAGAGCATGATGCTTTTTTCCAGGTGAAGTGGCCCTGGACAAGTGAGCACTTGGCAGGGCAAAACCCTGAAGCACCTCTCCACAGCCCCGGCCGATCAGGACAGCCAGTCCCACAGGGTACATCCGTGCCTATGCAGCTCCAGGATTGGTGGTGGCAATTCATCACAGGGACCAGGTCACCCCCCACCAGCTCCCAGCTGAATCTGGCTGAGCATCGTTCCAAAATAACTGAGGGAGAGGCATGGGTTGCCAACGGAAGCAGCCGTCTGTCCTCTTGGCACAGTGTTTAAACCCAGGTGGATGGAGAAAAGCCCCATGTGTTGTTCTCCTGGTCCTGAGAGGTTTATGCTGTGACCCTGTCAAGCATCCTCACGGCCAGTGGATCAGCCCTGGCTCCCAAAAGGGGCACTTCCAACCTCAGGCGCATCAAAGACGCTATGACACTGCCAGTTGGTGCAGGGTCTTGTGCAGTGCTGGGGTCAACAGAGACATTTCCTCACCTTGCTGAGGTCCTCGTGCCCCATCCAGGCATGCTCACCTCAGCAGCCAAAGCTTTGCTCCTTCCCGGAAAGCCCTGCTGCCCATGGCGCCTGCCCAGGAGCCGTGGGACCCTATGGCTGGGTGCGTGCATGTCAGTCCGTCTGTTTCCTCTCACGATTTTCCAGGAAAGTTGCTGTGATTTACGAGCCGTGGACAGTGCTAGCTGAGTGCTCAGGAGGGCTTGATTACAGTTTCCCAGAGGAAGCTGTCTGTTTGGAGATGGCAAGGTGACAGGGTTTATACAGCACAGCACAATGTGTCTAAGCAAAGCTGTCAGCCGGAGACGGATGAAGTGACTGAGAAAGCCCATTACTTCATTCACACCTCAACAGGCAAACAATAAAACACTTACACACAGCGGGCGGCGCAGGGGGAGTCGTCCACCAGCCCCTGAAAAAATGCACCAAGCTGCTGCGGAGGCATTTGCTGCACTCCTGGCTCAGCAGGATGGGGCAAAGGAAGGGACAGAGGGGGCAAGCAGCATGGAGGGAAAATGTCACTCCTCGCAGACATGCATTCGTCCCCAAGGTGATGTGCCACGTTGTTGCATTGGGTCATAATAAACACCTGACTTGTGCTCCCACTGCAGCAGCAGCAGCAAGAGGCCAGGCCTGAACAAGGGGCCCATCCTGGGTCATGCATGAGGCCCCCAGGCCATGCAAGGTCTGCCAGGTGACTGGTGCTCACACTCCTGGGGCCAAGAGGTGGCATGGCCCTGAGTGAGGGACCCACAGGAGAGTGTGCTGGGCAGGCATGGCTTTGCCTGCTGCCCTAAGTGGCCCATTTAGCCCAGCCAACCTGGGAGCAGTGCCTGGGTTTGCACAGAAGCCACAACCAGCTGCCCATGAACCCAGAGCTCCTGCTCTCAGCATGCGGCAGCCCCTCCACGGTGACCACCAGCCAACCCACCTGCACAAGGAGCTGATTGGGGCACAGGCAGCAGTTGTCAATGAAGAGCAAACAGCATGAAAAAGACTTGGCAAAATGTGTGTTTTTCTTTCATCAATCACCTCACACAGAACTGCAGGTCAGTGATCCTAGCACGTGGAGAAAGCTGTAACCCTGCTCCCTCGAGATGACTACTACAACAATGAGAGGGGCAGAAACAACCCCCAGCCTCTCCCCCACACCCCTCAGGCAGCAACCTCATGCACAGTGGAATAACAGGACAATAAAATCAACAGGGCTCACACTGAGACACACTAACTGTATGTCCTTGGCTGACACTCAAGTATCTGAAAGTAATGACTCAGGATGCAATTCCTGTTAGGAAGCCTGTTTTGCTTTTACTGCTGCCTCCCAGCTGAGCAGGCCCCTAGGAGAAGGTACATCCATCTCTCCTGGGGTTCAGCGGAAGCTGAGCTCTACTAATGCTCCTGCCTTGAACTCTTTGCCAGACTAAGCTCTCCTCAAAAGCAGAAAATTAATTACCTGGCTGGTTTATGGGCTTTTCACAGGAAAGAGAAACCCCTGATGTTCTCACTCACAGTGTTGGGGATGGAAAGCACCAGCACTGAGCTTGTTTATTGCTATGAGGTGCCAACGCCAAGCTCACATGCTAAAATTTTCCAGGAAACTTTGTAATGCCCGGTCAAATAGCTCTGAAGTTCAGCTTGCAAACTATGCCATGTAAAGCACAGGCTGTCAAATTTAATGCCACAGAGACCCTGGCCATGGTCATGTGGTTGGGAAAGCAATCCCACACCAGTTTAAGAATCCCTCTTCCCTGTGTGGGAGAAGCTAGCCCAGGAGAAAGAGGTTTTCTTACTTTCCTTTCCTGGGAGATATTCCTAATCCAGTTTCTGTACATTAGGCAAGAGTGCAGGATATGCTGTGGTGGGTGCTGATGCTTTGGCTCTGATGGATTTTGGTTTTTCATGCGGTTTTCCTCTGCTCTATTACAGCATTACCGGCTATTTAGAATCATGGAATGGTTTGGGCTGGAAGGAACCTTAAAGCTCATCTCCTTCCACCCCTGCCATGGGCAGGGACACCTTCCACTATCCCGGGGTGCTCCAAGCCCCTCCAGCCTGGCCTTGGACACTGACAGGGATCCAGGGGCAGCCACAGCTTCTCTGGGCACCTGTGCCAGGGCCTCAGATAAATGAACCAAGGTTACTCATCACACCAAATCTGGGTGCACTATAGCAGAAGACACATTGCTCTTTCCATGCTCTTTCCATTCTCTCTGATTGAGTTTTCTGGGCGAGTTTCAGATTAAAGAAAAAAAACCAGAAAAAATAACCAACCCCAACCTTTAAAAAGTCATAATTTTTTGGAAAAAATCCTAATCAAACTTGGCCACAGAAAAAACAATATTTCATAAAAATGGGATATTTGAAAGAAGGCCCTTTATTTCCAAGGAAAACAGCACTTGTTCATAATAATTGTGTGGGATTGCTCCTGGCCACATTAAACCAGAACAGCCCTGCCTGGGGATAGGAGCTGGCACAGCCACCCAGCACGGCACAGCCCCCAGTCCCCACCACAGCAGGGCCTGATGTGCATTCACACAGGTGCTTTATTAATGAAAAGTGTATTGAAAAATGAAAAATTATCCCTTCTCTCCCCATCCCTTCCTCTCTGTGCCAGCGTCCAGCACTTCGCATGTGCCTTGACATCTGCAATATCAGGGCATTGCAGCAGCTGCAAGTTTTGCCCAGTTTCAGTAGGAAATAAGGACCTTCCCAATTTACCCCTTGTTAAGACCCTTGTTATTGGCTTTTGGAAAGCCTGGCAACCCAGGCAGATGAGGACAGTTCTCGGGTGAGTCGCTGGAGTGTGACTGCCGTGGACAGCTTTGCATTTTGCAACCCCCACAGCCAGAGCTGCCAAGCAGGATTGTGCAACCTGTGTCCCAGCCACAGGCATCCTGTGCAGCAAAGCAGCTTCCCCGGAGCAGCCAACACACTCCTTCTGGGACAAGGGTGAGTCACCTGGGACCTGCTGGGACCAGATAAACTCAAGGTGCCTCTGCCTCATAAGGCTTTGCTGAAGTGTTTTGGAGTTCAGAGGGAGGGGTGACAGCTTTCAACCAGTTATTTCTCTAAGCCAGTGTCATACTCTTAAAGAGTAACGTGTCACATGCAGAAACACACAGAGAAAGAAACCCACTCAAGAAACCCATTTTGACACCTCAGAAGCCCTTTACAGACAAACCCCTCAACTGCAGACAGTGTTATTTTCCAGATGTGCAGAAAACCTCTCCTTAGATGGCAGTTGCTGTCTAGCTCTTCTACCTGCAAATGTTGCAGGAAAACCTACATGGGATTTTCCTGGCTAGCCAGGTGATTTTTTTCACACCCATTCAGGCCAGCGGTGCTTTGCAGAGCAACCCTGTGTGCCCCCAGTGGAAAGGGATCCTGCACTAAGTGATGCTGTATTTTGCAGAACCACAGCATTAGGGGGACACATCACACCTCTGCCTTTAGCTCGGATGCAGGTGGGAGTTGACCCTTTGCTAGGCACTCTGACTCAATTTGCCCCAAGGTGAGATGTTTCTAATGTCTCTCATTGTAGCAGCTTTAATTTTGGGGCAAATGGGTGGCAATTTGCCTTATTTCATAGTTTGTGACTAGATCCTGGCTCCCTGCTGAAGAAATATTTCTGGAGAGGCAAGGAAGAACTTTGGGAGGCAAGGAACAGGGAGCTGAAGGGCAGAGTTGCAGCCAGGGTCAAATCACCCTGCCTGATCCAAACATACACCCTAGGAAAAAGGAATGAAGCTGGGACACAACCCCTCTTCCAGGGCCAGCATCCCACTATCTCTCACCTCTCAGTGACACTGGGGGGGAGCTTCCATTTATCTTGGACATGAATACCTGGGGTGCTGCAGGACAGGCAATACCCCTTTGGCCTCATCTGACACTTTGGCTGAGGCAGGAAGCTGGGGCAGGTGTGGGATGTGCAGGCTCCATGCACTGCCGCAGAAAATAGTGTTGCAAAACTCCCAGCACCGTGTTCTGGTGCTGTTCCAGCAGGACATTCGGATAATGGGAGACTGCAAAAATAAAACTGAATCTTGGCTCTCCACAGCCTGGGATCTGCCCAGCTGGATCCAAGACATGGGCTGGCCTTACGGCACCCACAGCCCAATGGAACCAGAAGCAGGGGCTATCTGCTGCCTTTTGCTTCTCTGCCCCATCTGCCCTCCTAAAAATAAACCCAGATTCTTGGAAGATAAAGCTCTTCAAGATCCCTTGATCTTTAGTTTTAGGGTTGGGGTTTTTTTCTCCTTTTACGTTTGCTGTTTCCAGAGGTTTCAGCTGTTTCTTTGGATCTGAAAGTGATGAAAGAAAGGAAGCCAACACAAGACAGCACTTCCAGCCACTCTGAAAGTCTGGGTGTACACTGTAATCCAGCCCCCTCAAACCCTCCAGCCTCAGTATCCTATATACACACACACTCACCTGCAGCTCCCCTGCCTTGGTCTTCCAGCTGGAGCTGAGCATGGGATGAAGCTGTTCTCCTGGAAAACTTACTACCTCTCTCTGATCCACAAGGCAGAACCCAAGGGGAGGTCTCAGCTCTAGGAGCAGACTTAGGCCGCTGTATATCCTGTGCATGACACGTGGGACTGGACTCAGGTTGATAGCATGCGGTGCTGGGGCACAATTGGAAACACCAAAGGCAGGACAGTGCTGGAGTTGTTTCTCAGCTGGTCCCAGAATTATTAGCCAAACCATGAGGAGACTGATCAGAGTTGAGGCACAGGGACCCATCCTTTCTATTCCAGTCAGGAAGGGCTTCGTCTCTTTGGGGCACCTCTCCAGCACACAGGTTCTCACTTAGGGGTCAGGCAAGTTGCTTGACCTCCTTAGGCAAGAGTCCTCATTTTTCATAGAATCAGAGGATCTTAGAATGCTTCCAGTTGGAAGGGGCCTAAAGCCCATCCCATCCCACCCGCTGACACAGGCAGGGACACCTTCCACTGTCCCGGGGTGCTCCAAGCCCCATCCAACCTGACCTTGGACACTCCCAGGGACGGGGCAGCCACAGCTTCTCTGGGCACCCTGTGCCAGGGCGTCATCACTCTGACAGGGAAGAATTTCTTTCTAATATCCAATCTAAATCTGCCCTCCATCAGCTTCATCATCTACCCTTCATCTACATTCATCAATCTACCCTTCATCAGCCTCCATAAGTTTTTGCTTCTCTTCAACAAGGAAGCTTCCCAGAGAACTGTGTAAGCTGTATGGGAGGCCCTTCCAAAGCATTTCTTCTGGTGCCAGCAGCTTGGAAAGCCCATCTTCTGATGACAGGCCAATGGCTCCAACCAGTCGCCTTGCATGCCCAAACTGAGCAGCATCACCACCACTCAGTGGTGGGTAAGACAGAGTTTCTGTGCCCTTTGGCCAAGCTGACCTGTAGCGAGACACTCAAGTGCAGATGTTCAGGTGCTGGGCACCCAACAGAGCAGATGGGGACACCACAAACACACATCAACCAAACCAGCCTTTTGTTGAATCCAACCCTCGTGACTACCAGACCACAAAATGTTCCCAGAGGCGAAGAGCACCCCAGTGTGCTGGCAGTCCCTAGACAAGTCGGGTCTTGAGGGACAGACAAGCAACACTTGAGCAGAGTGTCACTCCACATGCAGGAAGGATGGTTGGCAGGTATCTCTGTTTTTGAAAACCAACCATGCTTAGTTATTTTTAGCTAGCGTAGGCCAAAGAGCTTAAATGAAGCTGCAGCCCAGCAATAAGTGCTGTATTTCCCATAAAGATGAAACAGAGAGATGTTTTTAATCAGAAACTACAAAAGAAAGACATTTCATGAGTAACATAAAGCAAACAAGCCCATCCATCAAAACTGGGAACGAATAACATAGCTAGAGTAGAAATGGGATTAAGGCCCAAATGAGTCACCTACCACAAGACCAGATGTTGTCATGCACTGGGCATCCAAACTGGCACACAATGGCAGCCCAGTGCACCAGCATCAATAGTGTCACATACAGGGGGACAGATATGGGCAGAAAGTGGCAGGGACTAGAAGGTCTCATCAGGTCTCTGCAGTGCACCAGGATCAGGAATCTGGCTGAATTTTTCAGGTCAAATTCAGCAGCTCAAGGGAATGCACTTTTAAATTTGAATGGAGTTGTATTCCAAACCCTTGATTCACTTGTAGGATACCTGACATTCTACAGAAGGGGCTGGGGAACAAGTGTTCCCTGTGGAGCTGTTACATGACCTTTCCCTGGCACACAATCTTTAATGGGTGATGGTTGGTCAGAAAGCCACAAAAGTCACACTGCTGGAGATGATCCATGGCCGCAGCTGTATATCAGGCACCTCCAATGACACATCCCTGGAAACAAACAGAACGGAAAATTTTGGGTAAACTGTGGGGTATTTATGCAAACCACTGCAGACACAGACCATCTCTATGCGGAGCAGGCCTGGAGAATGGAGACGTGTGGCACCAGCAGAAAGCTCTCCTGGCTTGTCCCTGTGCAATAGCAAACATGCAGGTTTTTAGGATACCTGTGGGAGCATGATGCTGGGTGAGGAGCATCGGGGAATAGAGCTGAACAGGGCGTGAAATGCTGCTTTTGGCAGCAGCAGGGACGGAGACTCCTGAAGAGCCTGTGAGAGACTGGAATGTTAATGGTTAATGACTCAAAACAATTGGCCGTTTGTAAAAGCAGCAGGTGCTTTGCTGACTATGCCCAAAGTAATCGCCCAGGGGCAGAGGGGGTGCACACACACACACACACCCCGAGAGGACAAGCTGGGCTCTGAGACAGATCAGGGAAGAGGCCAATAAGAAGCAGATCCTGTGAGGCAGGACATTTCTTTTTATCATGTCCTCCTTACACAATTGGCTCAGGTGTGAAAACTCCCTTCCAGGGAAGTACTGGGGACAATCACATATAAACCTGGAATTATTAATCCCTTTCTGATGGGCCATAATTGGCTCAGCTAAAATGACAAGAGAAGCAGCTGTCATGTCTTAAAAGGTGTCATAAACCATCAAAGACCCCCGAAGTTCCCCTGATTCACCTGTTAAGTCATCCAGCATAGAACTCTCTGCCCCAGGGGAGGTACCTGGGTACCTGGGTGCTCCCACCGAGCCTGAGCATATATTAACTCATTCAACATTGCATTTTGCAGGCTTCCTCCATCCCTGATCGATCAAGACTGTGAACATCACTTTGACCAACTTACATCGAAATTGCAACGACCAGGTTTTGTCCCTGGACCCACTGGTGAGTGGTAACTATATAACCATTCTGTTCTTATCCTTTCTTTCTCTTTCTTTTCCCTTATACATCTTCTTAAGTGTTCTTTTTATGCTTTTGTATTACTGTAGATAATAACCAAATCAGCTACATAGCCATTTTCCATTGAAACCAAACTGTTCTAAAATAAGCCCTACATATATATGTATTTACAAGCACTGATCATTCAGTGTTATTTCACTCTAATCTGCCCCAAGGAATCTATTAATCTGGGTTACCTTCTCCTTCTGGGGTGGGTTGTAACAGAACCAACATTCTGCCTGTGAGAATGGGATGAAGGAAGAGGCAAATAAATCCCTTTTTCTCTGGCCAGGTGGTTTCCTTCTGACAAATGATGGCTGCGGTTCAGGCAGATCTGGTTTTACAGCCCCCCTGTGCCAGCCTGACATGCCCATAACTCTGCTCTAGCAGATCACTGAAACAATTGCTCATTCTGTGAGGAAAGCCAGAGGCTAATTACAGCGAGGCATGTAACACGATTCCAGCAAAGGAAGAGCTCTCCAGGGCTGGCTTTCCACACACTGCCCAAGGGTGCATCTCAGTGCCCTCTTTTACATGCACACACTTCCCTTTGCACATCCTAGGTGGCCTAGGAAGAGCCTGAGACTCACCCAGCATCCCTGCACTCACCATCTCTTGGGACACACACGTACTTGACAGCGAGATCATGGGGGATCTGGAAAATGCCGATAACAGGGAAAACTGCCCAGGTGATGGGGCAAGAGGGCTGTGGTGAGAGGTGACCAAGAATGAGTGAGCAAGACATTCACTCAGTACTGAGGCATCTCTCAGCAGCACCACAATTCTCTGGTGCATCACAACGATGGCTAGAGCAGAGCTCCTCATTCAAAGGTGAGCTCTGGAGTGTGATTGAGGTACTGCTTAAGGACTAATGGATGGAAAGCATCTGGGGTGTTGCAGATGCCACTCTGTGAGAGAAATGTTAAATGATGGGCATGCAGAGCTGTCTCAGCCAGGCTGCCCCAGCCCAATCACCTGCCTACTTCTTGCCAGATGATCCTTTGGATGCAGATGGTGCTCTGCCCACCTGCAGATCAAGGTGGCCCATGCAGAGCAGGGGGAGACATCCTCCAGGTCAGGAATCACAGATTGTTTCTTGGGATCTGGGAGCTCCCTATGGCAGCAAGATCTCCTAAGCCCTAGATGAGAGGCACAGAGAGACCCATGCCAAAAGAGGAAGGAGACTCCCATGGAACGGCCTGAGCCATGTTCCACATCATACTCCCACTTGAGCCACAGAAGTTCCCCAGGAATCGATGCTGAACAGGACATTCAGCATCCACAAGTTGCTTCTGGTCCATCTGTCCAAGAAGGAGCAGTGAAGGATGGTCTTCAGAGTCCTGACCATAATAGGGGCTCAGCCAGGCTGAGCAGAAGGGTGGGGGGGAGCAGGGCCAGCTCGGAGGCCACAGTGTCCCCAGTTGGCAGAGACAGATCTGTTCTCCACCACTGCTCAGGAATGTGGCTCGAGGTGGAGCAGCAGGTGCTGGAAGGAGGGCTGCAACCAGTCTCACCCTCCAAGAAAAATACCAGCCCTGCTCGCCAAGGGAAAGGAGCAGAAGCAGCCCCTGCACAGCCAGATTTATGGGCCCCAGCAGGCTGAAAAAATCCAGTGAACATTTCAGCAAATCCAGCCTCCATCAGAAGTTACAGAGTGATAGGTGTAAGTCCCAGCCAGACTCGCAGCTGCTGCCTCTCCTGAGCCAGCCCCGGGCCGCCAGTGAAGTCACCCTTGCACCTCAGGTTGTGGGGATGGCAATGGGGTCAGTACAGGTGGCGGTGGACGCACCACTGGCACCCCCCTGAATGTGTTTCTGCAACAAGACAAGCAGCTGGGGGTCTGGCTGGGGGAAGCACTGGGGGAAACATCACACTGAATGGATGGGACAGTTTTTAGAGGACCTCTGATGATTTACAGAAAAAGTTGGAGATGGGTCAGGGTTGATCCCAGCACCCCCTTTCCAGATCCCAAGCTGGGTCACCTTCTCTGGTATCATCTTCCAGGACTCACACCCTGTTTGCAAACATTTCCTGTTGCCCATCAAAAGTGCCCACAAGGACCATATCCACAAACCCCACAGAGACAGCTTTCCCCTTCATGCAGGAGATTGCTGCCCCTTTCAAAGATCTCACAAGGGCACATGGTCACCAAACCTTGAACAGACGATCAAGAGGAGGAAAAAGACAGAGGCAATTCCCTTAAAAGTCATTAACATCTCCATTATTATTGACTAATGGCAGATCTCAGCCCTCACTATCCTCTTGTCCTCCTCTGCAGGTTTTTTGGGACAAGGCCAGTCTCCTTGACTTTGGAAAATACCTGCCACACTGAGAGTGATAAAATCATCAACCTTCTGCAGCTGGGAGGGGCCAGTGCTTCCCATCTATCCTTTCATCAGCCCCATTCACCTCCTTTCTGCTGTATGCCAGAGAAACTCCCCACCCCACCCCCCAAATTTCCAGGGCTTTTTACACAGCAAAAACAGTCCTGATCTTGAGATAATGCCTCTGTCTCAGTATGCACGTGGGAAGAGATGGGAGACAAGCCTCTCCTGCAGAACCAAAACTGCCGTGTGCCCTTCACACCTGTTCTGCTGCAGGGGAGGTGTCCAAATCCCCCAGAGCCTCAGTGGTCTCCAATGAGGGGATGAGTGAGGACCCTCCTGCCAGGTCTTTGTTATCTGAGACATGTAATGATCCAGCTGCTGCCCCCAGCTCCACAGAAACTCCAGCATCTGTCTGGAGACAAGGCTCAGCATACCAGCTTTTTGCCTGTTCTTCCCATAGCCTGATTCTCCCTCCCAAAGGACACAATTTGAGGATCACTCATGGTCCTTTAACTCCACAGAAAAGTCAGCTTCTCCCTCCAGCATCTCTGAAACTGGGCAAGCCAAGATGCTAGGGCTGTGGTACATTTGGGATAGAGATGTCTTTGGGATAGAGAGCACAGGCAGAAGCACATGGACACTCTTTTTAGGACTGTGCCTCACATGCTGAGCTCTGTTACGAGGGTATGAAGAAGAGGCAGGACTCCACAGCAGTTTTTCTGCATCCCCATGCCTCTCACACAGGACCAAATCCTCTATGTACTGTCCCAGGTTGGTACCCAGCCCCAGTGCAGGACCAGTACTCAGATCTACTGCATCCCATCCCTCCATCATCATACCTGGAGCCATGCAGGACCTGGCACTTGTCTGGTGTCATGCCTGGGTCCTGTACGAGATGGCTGAGCCTGGAGCTACCATGTCCATGGAGGCATGCGGGCTCCCAAGAGGCCCCCTCTGAGGAAAGCATGCCCTGCGCTGTGGCTGTTCTCAGCCACAGTTTCATCTACCCCCTGGAGCCACCAGCTCTCTGACCTGGAGCACAGGGTGGGACTCCACAAGTCAGTTCAGGGGCTTTTGCAGATTTTATAGTGCTTTTTTCATAGCTCCAAAGCAGACTGCATTCAGCCAAGCCAGCCCCTTTGGAAAGCGCTCCTGCTTCACTTTCCAAGTGCATCCATCCATTTTCCTAATGCAGCAGAGGTCATGGGATAGCACTCTGTGCCTCTGTGTGTCTCACTCAGCCCTCTGAAAGCTTGTCCAGCTTCATCTCCAAATATCTAGTGCAGTTCCTGGGTTGATGGTCCTGAGATATTTTTGGGAGGAGGGTGGAGGATCCGGCTTCACACATGCCTTGTAGGCTGCATGGGGAAGTTCAGATCTTAAACAACAAAGGATCCCCACAGAGGCTGTTCCTCCAGGCACAAATCACCAGGAGTTCCATCTGTAGTCTTTCTGCTCTTCCTAAATGAATGGTTCTTCACCCAGATTTCTCGGACTACCCCTGCAGAGAGCCTTGCTTCAGCTTCTTGCTGTGGGAGCAGCAGAGATTCAGAAGCTACCAGGCATGGATATACAGATTCTATGAAGTATGGCATGGGACTGTCCTTCCCTCTGTGTGAGACCAGATCGTGAGCCTCTTTAGAGCCAGGAGGCAACCCCAGCCCCAGATTTTGGAACCACTTCCACTGCAACTGGGCATCTCTTTCCACCCACCCCTCTGTCTCCCTCTCTGTNGTTATTCCTATTTCTCATATCTTTGCCTGAAAGCCCCTTAATTTTAAAATTATAGTAATTTGGAGGGAAGGGGGTTACATTTTCTGTTCCAAGGGAGGCTCCTGCCTTCCTTAGCAGACACCTGTCTTTCAAACCAAGACAGTCTCTCCCACCCCTTCTTGGAAAGAAGCATTGGATCAGGAGGTCTGAGCATTCATCTTTGCCCCATGGTCTAAAACCTCTCCTCTGCCCTGGGAGGCTCCTTCATGCAACCACCTCTGAGCATCCCCTCCCTGCTTGTGTCCCTGAGACATGACAGAGACAGCAGCCACAGACAGACCCTGGCATTAACAGGGGTCACTCTGGGGGATTGACATGCCCTGCTTTCGCATATCACCCTAACAACCAGGTGATCGAGCCTCAGGAGAGCCACTGCCTAGATGAGATGTTGTGTTGGTGTGTCTTAGGTTACAATGTAAGGTGTAACCAAAAGTATGTATTCTGCTGCCACCTACATGAGCTGTTAAAATGGGTGGAGCAATGTTCTCATCTTCTCCATGACTCGGCCCTGATAACTCCCTCCAGGAAAGCAGCCACCCTGGGGAGGGCCATCTCTGCTAATGGGCCATCAAGGTCTCACAGAATGACTCATAGAATTACATCATTCCGTCATTCCTGCCCTGGGGGAGGAACCGAACATTCCTATCTGTATATAATCTGAGGTTTGGAACAACACAGGGGCACTACCACTGGATTCCCAGAGGACAAGAGCTGATAACCACCACTGGTCCTCCAGGGAAGAACCAGACCTTTCTACAGGATCACTGCCTCGACAAGATCACATTCATCACTCCAACAGGACTGCAGTCACCATCTAATCGGACTGCTACTACCACCCTGACCAACAGGGCATGAGGTTGTATCCTGACTCTGTCAGTTTAAGCCAGTGTTTCTGTACTATGGCCTTTATTTTAATTCTCCTATTAAATTGTAGTTCTGACTTGGAATCTCTCACAAGATACGGAGAGTTAATTCCTCCCGCTAGTGTGCCTTCAAACTACTAAATGGTGGCAAGTATGAACAGTAGGAACAAAGACAAGACAGTCATTCTGTCCTAGGAAAGGACAGCTGCTGGGTTAGGTGTTGCAGACATCAACACTTCCTTAGGAGGGAAACCTGCTGCCTGGAGCTGTGTATGCCAAAGGCAACGGGCCTGAGATTGACCATGAAAACATATTACAAGTGTAAAAAAACCCTAGTTTTCTGCATCCTGAAACTTCCCACAAACACAATCTGAATATTTGCAGTATTTTTCTCTAGGAAAACACATTGCAGAACGACTAAGCAAAGAGGGAGAGTCATAAAGCTGATGGGAGATTGAGCTCATCTCACTGTCTTCCTACTGACATTTCCCTGGGATCAGGGAATCCTGGAGCGTTCCCCAAGAGGAACATAGATACCCTCATGCTGTCCATGTCCATGTCAGTGTTTAGTGGGACCTGGAGGTGAGGCAGTGACAGGAGCAATGTGGGGACTTGCAGGTGCTGGGGGGCTGTCAGGCCAAGGTTGCACACTTCAAGATCTGAGCATCATTTCAATTAGTGAAGCAGCCAGATAAAACAGCAAGGCCTTGTTCTTTTTTTTTTTTCTTAAAAAATCTAATTTAAAAGCTCGTTACCTTCTATTAAAAAAAGGGGGTTGAAGTCTTTGATTTCTCCCCCTGGGCAATCTGTAATCCCTCAGCTAAATCCCAAGCCCTTTAATTAAGACCTCAGTCATTTGAATTGTTAATGAAGATCCATTGGAGGACCATCATTCTCATTCCTGATTTCATCTTGTGCTCGTTAGGGACTCCTGATTAAAATTCATCATCTCAGAAGATATTTATAACTCTCTAACTATCCCTAGACCTCATTAATTCAAAGCCACCTGTTTGGAAAGAGATGGGGGGACTTAAAAGGCACCAGGCGGGATCTGGAGCTGAGGGAACACTGTTGACTGACAGACGACAGTGTTGGCCTTGGTGCACAGTATGGGAAGGGACACCAGGGGTGTAAGGGATACCATGGGAGTAAGATGTGATCCAGACTGTATTTAGTGGGGTGAGAGAAGAAAAGGCCAAGCAGCCACCGGCCAGATGTGCCAAAGAGGAGAGAGACCCCCTCCTACATCAGCATCCTGGAGTGTACAAGGGTATGAAGACTTGGAAACGCTGAACCATAGGAAGAGACCACCCCATGACTCCTTCTCTGTCCCAGTGGACACAGGTCCTGCCTGTCTCAACAACCCACCAGGGACACAGCCACTGGGTCATACAGTCTGGCTGCTCCCTCCGCAGTTTGCCCAACACTGAATTCCTGTCCTGAACCCCAGTGAAGCTGAACCAGTCTCATGGACCTCACCCCTGGATGGGCCATGGGGTCCTTTTCCCAGCAAAATCCCCAGTGGTAATAGAGAGGGGACCCCAAGGCATCCAGCTCTCCTTCCAACCCATGCCTCGGTTCGCCTTACTCTGGGCTTTGCCTTTTGCTCTCCCACCATGTCCTCCCTTGCACCACTGGCAGCTAAGCAGAAGCTCTTCTCCTTCTTGTCCTCTGCCATCACCTACATGCTGCCCTCCTTTTTCCTGTCCTCCATCCATGCTCTCTCCCATGGCTCCCTCTTCTCACCAGCTGTCCAGTCCTGAAGTTTGCCATGACTCTGCTGATCTTCTGCATCATTTGCTTCTCCCCAAGTTCAGCCTAAATCTGGGTCAAGCTCCCTGGGCTGGGGACCAAGCCCAGGGATCACAACCATCACAAGAGGTTTCCCTGGAGTAATTTGTCCCCTTGACCCAAAAGGAACCCTTTCCTTTGGGACACTTAATGTTTTTGCTTAGCCTCATGTTCTCCTGCTTTGGGTCAGGCTTTAAATAAAAATGCCCTGTGAAAATAGGAAAAGAGTTTTGTTTCAAGGCTATCTAATGAAATACTCCAGCACTTCAGAAATTAAACATTTTACCTTGGAAACATCTAGCAGGACTATGCTGACACTTTCACATACATCCAAAGGACTGAAACCTGAACTTACAGCTCCTTTTGGTCCTGCTGAAATCCCATTTTTTGGTGAATTACTACACATAAAAGTTCCAGCTGGCTACTGCCACTCCTGCCCAGGTTTCACTACCCTGCAGTCCAGGTGAGTTTTGGGACAGCTCATCCCAGGCCCCTTCTACCTTGCATGTCACCACCAATGCTGTGACAGCAGTATGCAGCTCTTCAGCTGCATTCTGATGTGTGAGGCTGAGGAGAGCCCTCCTTCCTCACACAGTGGCTGAGCCCAGCCATGTTTGTACCAGTCACCACAGCACAAGGCAAGAAAAAATCTCTGGGTTGCTGTGGATGACAAAGGGGGTGAATAAGAAGGATGATAAATGCACTTTGAATCTCTTTGCCTCTAGACAGACACATTTAAAAGTGACCTGCAAGGGACCTTCCCCTTTTGGTCCCAAATAATAGAAGCTCTGAATGAATTTTAACATTGGGTTTATTCCCCTTATGCTTTTTTTGTTCCTGTTAGAAATTCAGGTCCCTGTGCAAGCCCCTGAATAAGTGAGTGCAATGAGGATGCAACAGGATGGAAAAGTGAACACAAGTGAATGAAAAATGGTTTTTAAACACTTTCCAAAATGCCCAGCTTTTGTCCTGCTGGAGTGGGAGCGGACACTGTTTAATGCAGTTTGCTTTGTGCTTGAGAGATTTATTTAACTCCAACAACCATGTGGCAGTTCAGAGAAAGGAATCCTTTGTTGGAGTTACAGCTCTCCATGGCAAGCAATCTCTGTGCCCTTGCTGGAGTGAGGCCACTTTGCGTGGAAGAATGAACTGCTTATTTGGGATGGGTGACCCCAGAGCCCACTGCCTGCTGGGAGGCACAATCTGGGATGGTCCATCTGACAGCAGCTTCTAGCTTCAACTCTGTCCGTGGTAGCCAGGAAAGCATCACAGCTGTGTGAGTTCAGCCCAAAGAGCAGGGGGTCTTCTGAGCAATGGAAAGATTCAGGGTCAAAAATCCCTGGCTGCTATGAACTTCTCTTGAACTTCCCAAAGGGACTTGCTTACATTTGAAGTTTTCTAGGTAGCATTTGAGTAAATTATGTCTGATGAACCTGTTATTTTGATATCAGAACAAAGGATGATTCACCTGGGTTGAACAGAGATAACCACACTACCTCAACAGGCCCTCAGTGTGGGAGAGGTCTTGGCAAGTTTCATGGGGGCAAAGCTGTCACTGGAGCCTGTCTGCCTGGAGCTGGGTCCAAGGAGTATTTGGAAACAGAGCTATTTTCTTGGACCCATGACTGCGGAGCAGAGTTTCTGCACCTACAGGACTCTTCTACCTTCCATAGGTCCATGGAAAGGCATCAGTTGTAAGGATCAGCTTGGTATATACACCAAGGAGTCTCTCAGCCTTTCCCTTTGGGCCCCTTTACTCCACAATAAGCAGATTGTTTGGAAAGATTTGGAGGTTTGGAAAGATAATTACAGGTTGGATCAGGTTGAAACGGACCACAGTGGGATTATGGGGTTCCACCTCCCTGCCTCNCCCATCCCATCCCATCCCAGTGCCTGGGTTCCAGTGATGTAGGTGTGTGGTGCAGGGTGCACATGGCCCCCACGCAGCCCACAGGCCCCCACATAGCCCAGGATTTCTGTCTGGGCCCCCACGACCCCCCCGTGACCCCCATGCTACTGGGAGCTGCCACCACAAGCCACTGCCTTCCTCTTGGGGGTGAATTTGGGGAAGTGTAAGGGAGAGCACCCAGGAAGCCCTGGCAAGGCTGGCACCTACAAAAACACCCCTCTCACCTCACCAAACAGGGAACACCCACCAAGCATGCCACACTCTCCAGCTTCTGGGACAACAAACCTGTAGAGCCCCCAAAGGCACATCCTGCCATACACCCTCATGGTGGGCTCGTACAGCCAAACAGAGCCTTCCCAATGAGCTCACACAGCCAGATCCTGCTCTCTGGGTGACTGCAGAGATTGGCTCTGAGGCAAATGAGGGGAGAAAAGGACATGCAATGGTGCCAGAACCACAGCCTTAGGTCATCTGTAACAGGCTGCCTGACTCTTGGGTTGGGGAAGATTTGGATCCTCCACAGGCAGAGCAAGATCAGAGAATCNGAACTTCTCTTGAACTTCCCAAAGGGACTTGCTTACATTTGAAGTTTTCTAGGTAGCATTTGAGTAAATTATGTCTGATGAACCTGTTATTTTGATATCAGAACAAAGGATGATTCACCTGGGTTGAACAGAGATAACCACACTACCTCAACAGGCCCTCAGTGTGGGAGAGGTCTTGGCAAGTTTCATGGGGGCAAAGCTGTCACTGGAGCCTGTCTGCCTGGAGCTGGGTCCAAGGAGTATTTGGAAACAGAGCTATTTTCTTGGACCCATGACTGCGGAGCAGAGTTTCTGCACCTACAGGACTCTTCTACCTTCCATAGGTCCATGGAAAGGCATCAGTTGTAAGGATCAGCTTGGTATATACACCAAGGAGTCTCTCAGCCTTTCCCTTTGGGCCCCTTTACTCCACAATAAGCAGATTGTTTGGAAAGATTTGGAGGTTTGGAAAGATAATTACAGGTTGGATCAGGTTGAAACGGACCACAGTGGGATTATGGGGTTCCACCTCCCTGCCTCAGCAGTGTCATCCTAGAGCACATGGCAGAGGATTGTGTCCAGACGGTTCTGGAATATCCCCAGTGAGAGAGACTCCACACCCTTTCTGGACAAAGGGAAAGGGAAAAGGGTTGTCAAGGACAGTACCTTCCAGCTCCCACCTTCTGCTGGCAACAGGACCACCTGTGTCACAGGGAAGGAGCAGTCTTCTGCTAACAGGCACAGCACCACGATAAGTCTCTCCCAGCCCTAGCAGAGGACAGAAATCTCACTCAGGTCAAAAATATCTTTCACCAACATCTTTCCACATTTTGACACAAATAGAAGTCTTGCCATCAAGGCAAGATCATGCTGGCCCTTGGCTCTTCCCTTGCAGGACAAGATGTGCCATGAATGTACCTCAGCCATCCCATCCCATCCCATCCCATCCCATCCCATCCCATTCCACTGTCCCAGGCTGCTCCAAGCC
>VZRS01011661.1:82063-113486 GCA_013398055.1 Ifrita kowaldi | reverse complement strand
CTCCTGGAGCTCTGGCAGCCTTGGGGCCATGACCATTCCCTGGGGAGCCTGTTCAGTGCCTGACCATCCTTTGGGGAAAGAACCTTTCCCTGAAATCCAGCCTAAATCTCCCCTGACATAAATTCATACCATTTCCTGTAACTGGGCACCAGAGAGCAGAGATTGATGCTTGCCCCTTCACTGCCTTCGGAGGAAGCTGTGAACCCCTTCAACAGACCCTTCAGATGGCCAGTGCTGGCTGGAGTACAGGAGAATAAACCAGCCTATCCACTGCAATAACCAACCCACAGAGCATTTGGGAGCAGACAGCAGCGAAGAACAGAGCAGCATCTCCACAGGATCCACTGGCTACTCAGGACTGTGGTTCCCATCTGAAAAACTCAGGTTTCTCCATGCCCTGGGAGCTTCCAAGCCTTTGGGAGGCCCTCTGAGTCCCCTCATGGAACTGGAAGGAAAAAGGGAATGGAGGGCCAAGGGAGCTATTAAAATCCCCTTCATGGGCACAATGGGTGGCAGGATAATCCCAGCTGCTCCCAGAGACACTGAGATAGCCTCAAGGGATGTTTTAAGAGGGCTGAAGATAAAAAGGCTGAAAAGAAATAGTCGGGGGAACTGAACAAGAATATGCAAACTCAGCTAAGACCTGCAAGGAACTGATAAAGGCCAGGGAAAAACAGAGAAAAATAACACTGCCAAGAGGGCTACTGGGAATAAGAAGGAATTTTGCAAATTGCAGCAAAGGGAAAGCAAATACAGTGTGAGTCAGCCCATTAATAAATGAGAAGGGAATGCAAATTAATGAGAATTCAGAAGCAGCTGAGGTACTGACCTGCTTTCAGATTTTCTATTTCATTCGCAACACAACTGAGTTCTGGGAGGCATTAACCCTTTCCTCTGTACCCTTCAGGACTGGGCATGAAAAGGGTTCAGAAAGTCTGCAAGCCTGTGGCACTACATGGGCCTCCTTCAAACTCCTTCATGCACTTGTGCAAAACTTCATCACGGCTGAATCACAACAGTCTGTGATGGATACCTCAGCCATCAGGCACCCTTCTCCTGCAAGTCCTCGTTCCCATGTGGCTGGGCTTATACAAGAGCCTGCAGAAGGTCTTCTCTCCCACATCCCACCCCTCTCCTTCATTCTCCTGTTCTGTTTATTTTATTGATCATAGTTGATTTGAAACAGTTTTTAGAAGCTTTTTCCAGCCAGCCGGAGCAAAGACAAGCTTCTCTTTTCACTCCTGCTGGGAACTGTGGATCTTAACCAGTATAAACCAATGCAGCTCCATTATGGCCATCAGAGGGTTCTCTGGTACTACAGCACCCTTTGGCCAAAAGCAAGGAGGTCAAGGCAGTGGTCATTCATAGCACACACCAGTCAGATGTCTGCTCCGTTCTTCACTGTCTCTTTGGGAGGTCCCAGCACAACCTCTCTGCCAAGTGGTAGCAGTTTGTTTTATGGATCAGCTCCTGTTTGATGATGTATTCATTGATCTGTGCCACCACCTACCTCTGAGTTCCGCATTCCCAAAATGAACTGCATCACTCCAGGATCCACCAGTGCCTCAGTCTGAACCTTCCTGTCCTGCTCCCAGCAACCTTATTTGCAGGACAAGGTCCTGCAGCCTCTGAGTCACATTGATTTTTGCCCTTCACAGCAGCCCAAAGACACTTCACAGCAATCATCCTGCCAGGAGGCACTTAAGGACTTTCATGTCCTGATTTTGCAAGAAGCAGCAAAATCCAGAGGCAACGGAGTTAGGGAAGCCTGTAGTTAAAGCTGTCCTGGCCTCTGACAGACATTCACTGTCTTAGCTGCACTTTCCCAGGCTGGATGCCTGCATATACTGAGTAGCTGAAGAGCATTTTCAGTTAAACCAGCACTGCTGTCAGTCAGGGAATGAAAATCTGGCTTTGGAAACCATTGGAGGGCTCTACAATTGATGCAAGAGTCAGAGATGCCACGGAGGTGTGCATGGACTTCCATGAGGTTTTTTTCTCTTTTTCCTTGTCTGAGTCCTTAAATAAATGTTCATTTGTCTCCTGAAGGATCTGGAACTTGCACTTTCAAATGGCTTTTATATCTCCCTACTCCAATCCTCTCCAAACTGGAATATGGGCAGGCAGACAGTCTCACACGAAGTCCCACTTTCTCTGAGTGTCCCTCCTGTCATATACATTTTTACAAGCTCTTGACCTTCTGTTGAAATTAGCTGCCACTGGCTTAAGCCCTTCTTCAGAGTCTGAGCTCTGAGTAAATCCTAAATATCAAGGATCGTGACCTAAAAAAGGGGCAGAGAGGTATAAGATGGGGACATTGAACTCAGTCCTCATCCACTCTTCACTCAGTCTTTTCAGTCCAAAGTACCCAGCAGGGTGTTATGCCAACTTCTCCCCAGGGTTTGTCTGTCCTGGATGTCCTACTTCAGCTCCTCATCACCTCAGCATCAAAGACCTTCCTGTGCTGTCCACATGGCAGCTCCCAGAACTGCTGTTCTTCCTGCTGATGATGCCTTTTCTTGGTCTTAAAATCAAGAATCAAACACGATTAGAAGGGAAAAAGGGATTTTACCTCCGTATTTATTTTAAGGATTTTTAGGTGCACCACATTCAGGTGGAATGTGCCGAAATGCACCCCGCAATGCACACACATGATAGATTGGGTATATCATTATAGGTCTTACTAATTAGCATATCTATCAAAGATTCCCCAATGAGAGGCTCGAGCGAGCCCCCTTCGAGGAACCTTCCCTTTGGATGGTTCTATCTTAGTTTACAAAATGTGTTCTGGAGAGGACCTTGGTGTCTGGGGCTTTTTGATCCTTAATTATGAGGCTTCTACAATGCTTAGTCTCTTAGCTTGACAAAATATGTCTAAGAATGGAGGCTAAAAAACATTAAGAATACAGAAGCTATAAAAAAGGTATATAAAAGGGGTATAAAAGAAAACACAAAAAATCATCATGGCATCACTGAGCCCTTCACTTCCCTCTCTTCCTGAGTTTCCACTGAGGCTTCATGTAAAAGTGTCTGTGGGGGTACTGGTGGGGCAACAGATGCAAATACCTGGTCTGGGAGTGTTAAGAGATCTCCTCGGGGCCAAACTGAGCATTGCACCAGCAGCAATGGCCCTCAAGTGTACCCACCACGTATCTGGGCAAGGTCAAGTGTCTGTGTGCAGCCAAGTCCTCCTGAGTATCAGATGAAGCCTGTCTGAGCTGTGTGCTTGGATCCTGTATTTTTAACCTGACCTCCTCTTGACTCTAATGTCTGCAAGTCCAGCTGGAGCGTTAGTGCCAAAAGCCTCCCCAAAGCAGCACCGGGGTTCCAGTAAGCCACTCCAAAGTGTTTCCATACACCTATTATAACCTGCACTGCCTTTCAGAGCCAGTGAACATCCCTGCCCTGGTGTCAGGCCAAGAAGACACGGAGCAGGAGGGGCAGGATGTGAATGCAGAACCTCAGAGAAGCCAGAGGACCTGCTTAGTATCATCAAATCCTTATGGCTAGAAAAGCTCTCAAAGATCATTGAGTCCAACCATTAGCCCAGAACCATCACCATGTTCACCTTTAAACGATGTCCCTAAGCATCACAACTGTCCATTTTTTGAACACTTCCAGGGATGGTGACTCCACCACTGACTGTGGCGGTGCCTGACCACCTTTCAGGGAAGAATTTATTTTTTTTAATATCTGATCTAAACCTCCCCTGGTGCAACTTGAGGCCATTTCCTCTTGTCCTGTTTGTTGCCTGGGGGCAGAGCCTGACCCCCACCTCCTGGCTGCACTCTTCTGTCAGGGAGTTGTGAAGAGTGAGAAGGTCCCCCCTGAGCCTCCTTTTCTCCAGGCTGAGCCCCCCCCAGCTCCCTCAGCTGCTCCTCATCAGACTTGTGCTCCAGACCTTTGCCCAGATCTTGGCAAATGCCTGGTGACTTTTGTTCCTTTAGAGTTTGCATTACACCAGATAACCGCTATATCCACACCTTTTACCTTGTGCATTTCACTATGTACCCAAATTAAAAATTCCCTGCCCTTTCCAAGAGCGCACTTGGCCCTCAATCCTGTAAAGTCCTTTAGAAAAGTGCCCCAAAGGTGTTTTTTTAACGAACAAGATGCAGACACAGAGTTAAGCTGCAGAGCAAATTTTCCTTCACTCACATCACCTTCACCCCAGCCATAGTTAAGTTAGACACAGAGCATGGTTAGACTTCAAAATACTTGCAACCTTGTTTAAATATTACGTTTGTTAAGCTGGTTTATAGCCCTTCTGCTTTTGGGGTGCTTAAACTGCTTTCAAAACAGTCTGTCAACCCTTTTCTTCTGCAACTGGGAGGATTAGAAAAGGATTTTTATTTGAAACAAAAGCGCAGAGTTGTAGGTGTTCACAAAACTCCAGCATCTCAGGTTATTGGGGAAACAACTCCTGGCTGAAATAATGTCTGTTGGCAGCACCTCAGCACACCCAACACTCACATGTGCTCATGCTTGGGGGTTTGTGCGAGGTCCCAGCTGTATTCTGGCACCTACAGGATTGCCAAAGAGGGGAAACAATTCAACCATCTAAAACATCAGGCTCCAGAAATCATGAGACTGGCTTAATAATCATGATTCTTTAATAGGTGCTTTTTATTTGGCTGCAGCAGTCAAAGCTTTAAGAAAAAATACTAATTTTAGAGACACTTGCAATACTATCACCCAGGTTGGCAATGTTACACCATATAGAGCCAGAAAGGCAGTCACGGTTTCATTCTTGGGTTTTAACACTTTTCACAGCCTGCAGAAAATTTCATCTTTGGATGAAAACTTTCCAGTTTTGTCATATCTGCTGTTTTTGATGTTTCTCCTTAATGTTAATGCAAAATATCTCTGGACAAAGCTAATTTTCTCCCATTCTTCTCAATTTCTCCTATTTTCTCCCATTCTGGTAATTTTTTCCCATTTTCCCACACTAAGCAATGGGATGCAGTTGTCCAGCAGAACTCTGCACTCACCCAGGCACTGTTGGGGGCTAGGACCCCTCAGATGTCCCCAAAGGACATCTCGGTGTGGCCCAGGACACATCTTGCTTTTCCATTCTCCAAAATCACATTGTCACTACCAGCGCATTTGGGAGATGACTGTAAAACTGCAGCTCAACACCCAGTCTGGCACAGAAATGCCCTGGAGGTAGGATGTAACTGAGACCTGGCTCTGCCTCCTCCATTCCTGCACTGCCACAGGTGGGTCTCACAGCAAGAGCTGGTGTTAAGGCAGTGTTTCCTCTTATAAAACACTGTTTTCAGTTACTTACATTTCACCAGACTTTAACCACCGGGCAATTTTCCACCTCAGCCAGCCCCTGCCTGCCTTTATAGCCACTAGATGGAAAGGGGGTTTCTAGGGAAAAAAAATCACATCATCCTGAGGCAAGCAGTTCAGGTAGGACAGTTTCTTGGCATTAACTGACGCTGTAGAAGGTGTCTACACAATTGTCTCTCCCATAGACACCTGGTGTCTGCAGATGATCCAATGCATCCCACCCCCAGTTTGGGCTGGATTGTCTGAAGGGAAATCTAGGCCAGAAGGGTTGGCGCAAGGAGAGACGGTGCTTGGTCTTTGCTTAAACCATTTTTCTGTGTGTATGTGAGTGCCTGTATCTCAATGTTACCATGACTTCTGCCAAGTTATGAGCATCATAAAAACTCGTGTTCACACATAACTAGAGGACACCCAAGGATCCAGTCTTTCTAATAATCTTTCCTCTCCATTCTTGTTGTACAGTTCATGGAAATGGGATTTTAGCTAGTGAAGGGCATCTTAGAGCATTTCAACCACTGCCAGTATGCCCCCAAGGATAATAGACACAGTACTCTAGAAGAACTCATCCCAGATTTATGCAAACACTCTACTTGCTCCACATAGTCCAGCAATGGAGCAGTAGGAGGGAGAAGAAGCTGATAGAAATGGACCAGAAGAAAAAAAGCAATGTGAGGTGGGAGTCAAATTAATGTAGGTGACACAACATGGTGATACAGGGCCATGCCATCAGCACTGGGATTTGGGAAGGGCCACAACTGCAGGTTAAGCAGCAAAAGGCAGGAGGCAAAGGGGACTTCAGAAAGGCAAGGTGTCCTGTGGATGTTCCTGATGGCAGCTGGAATCAAGATTTAGTTGAACATGGCTGTCAGGCATCTATAGCTGTACCAGGGCCTGACAGAGGACTGAAGTACTAGCAAAATCCTAGTCCAGCCAGATCAGGTCTTAAATGTCCCTCTAATGCCAGATGAGAGGGTAAGCGCACAATTCTCTCTCCATCCCATCTTCTGGAGAGGGAAGGAAAAATGGTAGAGGGGAAGAAAGGAGAAACGGATGGAGAACAGCACAGCCTAAGCCTTGTTAACTCCAGCTGTAAAATTTCCAAAAGACAGGACTTGCCCTTCATGAGCACCAAGGACCAACACGCAGCACCAGCAAGATGCACAGTTTCCTCACAAGTGAAATGGCACAGCATAAAAGGGGACCCTGACTGAAGCCAAGTGGAGGGCACAGCCTCTGACACCTGATGTAGATGTTAATGAGCATGTCTGTGCTGGAATAGAGGAGCTCAGCACGTTGCTAGATGGAGTCTTAAAGCCACCCCAAGCTCTTCAGCCGACCTAACATTTCCAATCTTCCTCCAGACTTGAATGTCAGGGCTGGCACAGAGATCTACCAGGCAGAGAAGGGAAATAATGGCCAGGACCAGAAGAAATTACTTGTGAAAATGGCTAAAACTACAACAAGCACCTCTCTGCGCTTCTCACATCCATCGAGAGCAGAAAAGGGAATAGTAGCAGAGGGGGACTGGAAACCCAGCAATACCAGCACCAAACGGAAGGGAGACACCAGGAGACAAAGCAACCACCCTGGAGGAGACAGTGAAAAAATGGGACCAACTAGTTCAAGCCCTAGTTTTCACCAAAATGTCACTGTTTCAGCCAAGCTGGGTTGCTCAGGTACAAGCCTCACCATGAGCTAAAACCAAAGGTCTGAAACCAGCACTCCCCTGCCCCTGGTGCTGGCGATGTTAGTCAGCCAGTAGCTGCTCTGGAGGTGATGGAAAAGGGGTGACTAGGCTTCTGGAGGTGGGGTTTGGGGTCGGGAAGCTACCCGATGAGCTCTGTACTTCGGACCAGCACGGCTAGATGGCACTGTGTACTCTTCCAGGAGTGGCACATCCCACCACAGCTCTCATGCCCAGGAATTTAATATGCCCAGTGTTTTCAGTTGCTGTTGAAGCTCTCCTCTGAAAGACATCTTATCTGAGGGACGGCGTGGGCTGTTGGGAGTTTTGTCACGGCCAGAGCACAGGCAAACTTCTCAGGGAGGAAACTGGCAGAATTTTCTGTTTCGGGGTTATTTTAACAAAGGCAAGTGTGTGTTTGAAGAAGGAAAAAAAAATGTCATTTCCATACAACCGTGAACAGCAGAGACAGACCTTGAGGAGTCAGGCCTAGAGTGGACTTACACCATCACACCTGTGGAGATCCTCATGTTCATGTCCTGTTTATCCACACCCCAGGAGGAAGACCAACACAATGGAGTAGTGGGACAGGGTGTCCCCGTGCTGTTATGCCGGTGCTGGTGTAGAAGACAGGGACCTGGATTTGGGGCTGCCAGATTCTGAGAGACCAGTCTCAGCTTCCTCTGTCAAGGAGCAAATCTGGACACACACCATCTCTGCTTGGTGGAGGTTCAGCAAGGAACCCTCTGGGATCTTCTGCAACCCTGGAAGACATTTGGTTACCAAGGCAATAGGCAAAGATCAGAACAAGGTGGGGGAGGGGCGAAGGGCATTAGATATGAATGGAGGCGTGGATGAGCAGGGTCAGGCAGGACAGAACAGGAACATGAAGCCTACCACTGCCTTTTACTGTCTTGAGATTTATTTGTGGGTCAGTTTGAGATGAGAACTCAAAAGCAATCTTTACAAAAGGCAGAGCAGTCTGGCCCTCTCTCCCCTTTTTCCCCAGCTGGTGTCCTCAAGCTGGGAGGCTGGAAGACACCACCACACCGTGGTCCCCCAGCTGGGAGCCCGCCATCCCTCACTCATCCGTCTGCACAGGAGTTGGGAGAGTTTAACATCTCAGGAGCCGGGCTCCCATGTTCTGTTCTTGCTACCAGCTGGTCAGGCGGGCTGCCAAGGGTATGCTGGCAGGAAACTGGGCACTTTTCCATCAGGATTTCATCTGCAGTGACGGATCTCCGGGGAATATTTCCGTCCTGATGAATCAGCAGTCTTAGGTGGGAGATGGGCTGCCCGATGGAGGGGTTAATGTCCAGGACTCAGGAAAGGTGTGAGTCCCCACCTCAGGCAGGTGTCAGCTAATCCAATCCCCCCCAAATCCATCCCCTACTGGAGGCCTCTCCTTAATCTGTTACAGTCGGTGTTTGCCCTGGGGCCGCGGATCTGATATCTCTTCCAAGCAGGGTGTCAGTATTAACTATTATAATTCTGGATATTCTTTTTAGCCATGCAAATGTCCAACCCTCGGCTGGAATCTCGCTTCACTCTTCGGCTTCAGCAACATCCTGTGGCAAATTGCTCTGTGCAAGGACACTTCTGTTTATCATCCCTGGCCACCACCTGTTCTTCTCACCACGTTCCTGGGTTATCCCACAGGCACTGCAGCTCTCCTCTGTCCTGTACTCTACTTGACACCACGAAATTTTGGCCTGGCCCTTTATTGCAAAAATCTTTATGGTGAGCTGGGAAAAGTGTAGTGGGATGTTGATTCCCTTCCCAAGTCACCCTGGTGAGACACTCCACTGTTTGCATCTGCTTGTGGCAGAATCCACTGGTGTCTGTGGAAAGTGCTTCCATGAAGAAAACCCATCCCATGTGAATCAGGACTGCAGCCCAAGCCCCTTGCAGTCAGCACAGCCCTGGGGTCAAAAGTCCTCCAATAGGAAGGCAAAAGGTAAATGTGCTGGGACAGAGTAAGAGGTGATTTTCTGCTACTACTCTGCATGAGGTTCCAATTTATCATGTGGGAAGCAGGTGTAGAGCTCAAATGGAGACCAAATGGCAATGGGACAGAAAAAAGTTAACAAGTCAAAAATCAGCAAGTGCTGCGCTGAGTTCTGTAGTGTGATTAATAAAACAAACATGTGAAAAAAAATCTCAGTTTCAACACATGGCCAGAAATGTAGTGTGTTGTGCTATCAGGGCTATTCTGCCCTCTGAACACCCACCTCTCTATTTGGGTTCACGCTAAAATACTCTAACACGTTTTCAATTTTTTTTTTTTTTTTTAATTTTAATTTTATTTTTACAAATGCTCAAACTTTCCTGCCACAAATTATTCTTGGCTGGGTTACAAGTAAAATGGCCATGTATAGCCATTTCTTTAAAAAAAAAAACAAAACATGAAAACCAGAAAAAAAAAACAAAACATGAAAACCAGTTTATGAGATATTTTGGTTGAATGGTTTTTTTTCTACACGAATATGCGGTGAAAGTTCAGGAGTTTTCACTTTTTTCCACCCAAAAGTTCCTCTTAAGATGAAGCTCAACCTCCAGCATCTTTAACATGATCTCACCTTTACAGACCATCCACTTGGAAAGAATATTGCTACCAACAAAGCCTGGGACCGTCTCCCTCTGTGGCCTCTTTTGCTGCAAAAAAGCTGTCTGGGACTGCGGTAAGGACAGGCTGTCACTGACAGCCTCAGCCATGATAAGTCACAACTCATCCCACTGCAAAATTATGAGTTTGGCATGAAAATCATGATTAAACCAGTAATAGACAAGTAAATCTTATTTGTGTGTTGTCCTAGGTGCTCTCAGGCTGTAGGTTTGAACCACGAAGGAGAGAAATTTTTGGGGACAGGCTGTGAAAGAAAAGTTTCATGTGAGCACACAATGCCACTAAGCTGATAATTTAAGGAAAATAATGAACATTATCAAGAGTCATAAAGAGCCTTGCTGCAAGAACTGGCACCTTCAGCAGCTCCACAAAAATATCCCCACATCATGAGAGTTCATGGGCAGTTTTGGGATAATTAACCCCCAAGCACATTAAGTCCAAGAAAAACTAATTACTTTCACAGAACAAAACAGATTGTTTTACAGGCAATGTTGTTCTTTGGCCTGTCTCTTCTGGAAAATGGCACCAGTTAAACAAAATCAATTTTATTAACTGACAGTGCTGTGAAAAGATTTATGGAAAAGGACTGTTTGACGGGCTTTTAATAACAGGCCTGATGCCCATTACCAGGGCTGACAAGGTGCACATGCTGGACAAGAGATATCATCTGAGCTGGAGACCTTTCGCAGTCTGGCCAGAAACTGGTTTTTTTGTGCTTCTTCCTCTAGCGAGTCCTAAATCAAACATTTAGTATTAGCCATAGGACTCAGTTAATGGCACAAGCCTGTTACCCAGAGAGGTGGTTTTCATCCTGTTTGATGCCATTGTGCTGGGCTCCATTCAATCAAAGCTCACGCCAGGCCTCCATCCACACTCTTTGTTTGCAGTGCAGCCTTCCCTCAGTGTTGCCCTGGCACCTGCCATCCCTCGCCACACTGGAAGGGAACAAGCAATGGACAGCCTGTAGCAGCCCGTGGTCTTGGGCTGAGTTGCTCCAGAAGCTGTGCTGAGTCCTGCAGGGACAGATTGCCTCTCTGCCTCAGAGATGGGGAGGTCTCGCCTTGCTGGAGATTGTTTGGGTAAGTTGTGATGGATCATGTCCCGATGTCGAGAGTCGAGGTGCAGCGGGAGGCTGAGAAACTTAACATTGAAAATGTTTTAAAGCAAAGGGAACATCAAAAGATCTCCAGGAAACGGCAAACACCCAGAGTTCAGCAATCTCTGAAACAGATCCCCTCCTCCCATCTCCATGTCTGGATAAGAGAGACTCCCAAGAAAAAGGGTGATCAAGATCAGAGAAGATAGTAAGCTATAAATCAACCACCTCTCTCTTTTCACCTTCCTCCCTGTGCCCTCCAGTCTTAGGAAACCTCTGGAGCAGCAAGACACAAATTCAAACAGCAAGATGACTCCTCCTGTCTCCTCCTCAAGGGACTTGCCCTAGTGCAGCCCCCAAGCCTTCCTCCAAATGCCGCCCAGCTCACAGAGGTGCTGGGTGGGGAGCACGAACATTCTCTCCAGCACTGCAGATTTTATCTGACATGCCAGATTTAGACCCTTACAGAAAAGTCAAATCAGCCTTAGAATCCTCAGATTCACTGTCTACCACTGGAACAACATTTTTCTATAAATCTGAGAGACTGAACACAAGGTTAGGAGGCTTTGAGCCCAGCAGAGCTCAGCCCTGAGCACACGGACCTGGTCATTAGGAACACATCTTACCCCACATGCATGTACCCCACAGCACTTCAGGAGCTGCTCTCTGGCATGGGGCAGCCTCCTCTTCTCCTGATGGCCAGGCAGGTGGGGGTGAGCCAGCCCTGGGTTTTAACACCGAGATGCATTTTTCAGGTGGGTGGATTTGGGGCATTCCCAATAGTGAATGTGCCTCTCGGTGGTAACAAGGCCAAGCTGAGCCCTTCCTCTCCAAGTTCAGAGCCTCCTTCACCCCTGAGCATCCCACTGCAATGTGGGGTGCAGTATACAGATGGGTGAGGAGCAGACATGTCTGGAAGAAGACAGAAACACGGGGCAGGTTTTGCCCTTCAGCATGGCCCATGGTGAAGTAGCAATGCAGAGAGCGCAGCATGTCTCCGATGTAAGGGGATACAGCCCTTGGTGGGTGCTGGCTCTGGTTCAGGAGGATGTTTTATGTGCACACATGAGTTAGTGCAGTTGCCAGGTTACTAGGCAGACAAACTATGTTCAGCCTTTTTCAGTGAGGTCTCCTGCCCACGAGGCTGGGTCAGGAGCAGAAGTGGCAGCAGGCCCAGTTTGTGTGTCAGCAATTCAAAGGGCTGTGACGTGGCCTCAAGCCACAGAGCAGGAGCCTAAAGACAAAGAGAGGAAGAAAAGAAAAGAAGGGATGCTGGGGGGACACTGAGTAATACCCCCTGTTAATTCCACATCTGGGGTACCCCTGGCCTGAGCAGATTGACCCTCCCCAGTTTCATCATATCTCCAGCATCTCCTACGGCAAAGACAAGCTGCCACATGGAGGGAAGGGACACATCTCATTTTTGGCATTGACTTGCTGCACAAATCAGTTCTCACATTCCCCTGCTCCTCTTGCTTGTCCTCATGTAGGGGAAAGCAAAAGCTTTGCTGTGCTCCATCTCCCAACTTCTAGACAGCACATGTGGCTCCTGGCTTGAACCTTCTTGGTTTTATGACGTGGAGAGCCCCTGCTACTTGGGACAATCTGCACTTTGTGACCATCCTTACTTAATATTCTGGACTAGGCTGCCATGTCCCATTGGTGAGATCTAACTCCTAAATCCCATTAACTTCCTCCTCTTTTCATCTAACCTGCATCTAACCAGTTAGTTGCAGGAGAAGAAATAGCCAGACTGTTGGGGTGTGTGAGTTGTAAACACTTTTAGGGAATTGGTGCAGATGATACCTAACAAACAGTCCCTGGAACTTGCCTGGAACATACACTTATGGGGGACTTTCTGAAGTAACATGAACCCCCACGGTCTCAGAAGGTCACATTTGGTGGTGGATAAACCAGGGAGCACAGAGGGAGATGGAAGAGAGGGAGTCATTGGGAGAAAGGTGTGGGATGAGTTGGTTTCAACATGGCCATGGTGGCAGCAATGTCTGCTGAGCTAGAGTAGGAGCAAACAGGGTCAGGATTTGGGGCAGGGAGGGAAGCAGGAGGGATTAAGCCCTGCAAGGGGGCTGGACTGGGGGACAAAACTCATGCTGGGGGTGGCTAGCAGAAAAAGGTTTGAGGTAGGCAGGGAAAAGCTGTGGACAGAGTTCATTACATGTAACAGAGAGATTTGGGGGGGATGCATAGTGCATAAAGGTGTCCAGGGTCAAAGTCACACATAAGGTCCCTGAAGCACAGGGTGAAACAGAGAAATTTTGGAAGTAGGTGTTCCTCATGGGAGAGGGGATCCTGGGGGCTGTGCAACAGGGGCACAGGGGCAGCTGAGCAGGGGACACAAGCTCCCAGCCAGGCAGATGTGGGGCTGGTGGACCCCCTCCATGCCCTGGTGCTCCTGGGTGGAGAGGGGGCTGACTCCGATGTGTTTCCCGGGCACCAAGCCACCACGGGCTCCCATGGGGGCTGTAACTGCAGCTCAGCCTCCATCCTGCTGTCAGGCTCTGTGCCCAGAGCTTGTTATTGCAGGTGCAGGGCAGCATTCCCCCCTGTCCCCTGGCCTGTCCCTGTCCCCTCCACTGTATCCTCTCCCCTCCACACACCAGCCACCCTGCAAGAAGCAGTTTGGCATGTCCCAGGGCTGCCCCATCCTGCCAGGGCCCCTACTTTTTTTCCCCTGCATCCTTCTTCCCCTGCATCCTTCTTCCCTTCCCAGCTGGTTTCTGTCTCCTCATCCAGGATTTGTGTTCATCACACCAAGTCCATACTGCAAAACTGCCAGCACAGACAGGTCACCCCACAGAGTCCACGGTCAAAAGCTTGGGTGGCTTTGGCCACCAAGGATAACCACCAGCATTCTGATGTCCTCCCACTGGGATTCACGGGGCAGGAGGAATTACCCTTACCCCTCCCGTGGTCCTCTCCCACCTGCCTTCCCCTCTGCTCTCCACCATCTCCCCAGGGTCTGCAGACCAGCCTTCTCCAGAGGCCACCAGTAGCCCATCTCCCTCAGCCTCCCCAGGGCCCCTCTGCTGCATTTGAGCACCACCTGACAATCCCCAGGTTCCAGACCCTCTGAGCTGCAGCCAAAGCTGCTCCAAACCTGGCTCCAGCCACTTTCCACCTTGCAGCATGACCTTGGGTCTATGGGGACCCTGGGGGACTACAAAAATTCAGGGACTGTTCCATGTCCCCAAAACACCTCTGCCAGCACTGTCATACCCTCAGCCCCCGGTGCTGGACACTGCAGCTGCACATGGAGCACACAGGGAGTTTGTGATTTTATTCCCTTTGGAGCAGAGCCAGGCATCGAGCCGAACAACTCCTCCTGTTAAAAACAGCTCTTTGACATCTTTAATGACCTCAGCCCAGGGAGGCAGCAGCTTCTGAGAGTAGAGTGCCACCGGTAGGAGCTCAGCATCTCAGCCAAACAACGCCTGGTCCTCTCCAGGCTCTGTAAACCCCTCTTCCAGCTCTTCTTTGCTGGGTTTGCCTGTGAGGATAACCAGGGACTGCTTCCGTCGGTGCCACATCTTATTACGTGCCAAGTGTTTGCAAAGCCCTCTACACTTTGTCCTGCTTTTCCCAGGGCTGGAGCTCAGTTCCTCCCCTTCACCTTGGCCATCTGCACAGCTCCCATCTCTCTGCTTTGCGGGGGCAGGGGAGTGCAGGCATGGAGGCAATTAAAGGCAAAGCCTGGTAAAGACCAACATTCCCATGCCCTGGCCTTGGCCTTGCTTAAACACCTTGAAGCATTCCAGCACTGAACTTAAAAGACAAGTAGTGTTGTTCATGGTGAGTTAAGGGCTTGCAAACCTGAACCTCTTCTGCGCTGCACTGGCTGCTCCAGAGAGTCCCTGCAGGTATTTTAAGCACAGGTCTACAAATGTTTCAAAATACGGGAACAGCTGTGAGCAGTTTCAAAATCAAAAGTGAAAATTAGAAAGAGCCCTTCCTTAAAAAAACCTCAAGCAGTAGTGTCTGGATCTGCTGGTGAGGAACAGGACCCCTGCCCAGGTATGGGTGCTTCCAGCACAGCTCTGAAATAAGGTGACACTCTGGCCATGCTGGGCAGGCACAGAATGACTCAGAGAGGTTTATGAAGTAGGAAGTTCATAAAGGCCCTCTAAGGGCTTGGTGTCCAGATCTCTTTCAGCTGGGTGGTGAGTAATAAGGTGAAAGCTGATGAATGCACATGTGGTGCAGGAGTGGTGGAAGGTGCTGAATGGGCTGCAGAAATCTGGGAAGGGCAGAAATGTTTGGGTTTGAATTAATGCACAAATGTACAAATACTGGAGGCTGGGGATGCAGGAAGCCATGAAAAGAGAGTCATGGTAACCATGGCTGTCTTCTTTAGCCAGTCCCCCTGTACATATGCACAGTGCCCTCCATGCTGGGGGTGCTCAGAGGTTTCATGGGAAGAGCTCCTCTCCACTGTCCTCCAGCACCCCTACAAGCTCACAGAGACATTGGGATAATGTTGGCTGCTGGGGTCACTTTCTTGCTCCTTGCAGGATCCTGTACAGGCTCTGAGGTATCTGAGATGTCCTTCCATAGTCAAGGGAGCCCCACCTCCCCCCAGCCTGCTCGAGGCTCTGGCACCCACTCCAGCTGGTGCAGGCAGCATGTCCCACTGCACAGATCTCTTTGGATCACTGTGTCCACACCAAAGGCAGCAGGTCTTGAAAGCTCCCTCCTCCTGTCCCAGCTTTAGTCATCTAATCATCTCCAGAGCACCAACCTGTAGGTGCTCATCTGTGATGGAGAGGATATGTTGTGCTTCTTTGCCCTCATGTTACTTGAAAAAGGGAAACACAAGAGCAGATTTGTCCTTCCCTGGGAGAACACGGGACACTGATCCTAAGGCAGTCAGACAGAGTTGAAGGGTGGAGAAAAACATTATTGGGACCAAAATATCTCCAGGAAAGGAGACTATGGCTGAGGAGAGGCTGTGAATATGCTGAGAGAAGCAGGGAATAGACTGATGGCCTGGCCATAGAGGTGACAGCAGAGCAAGATTTCTTAGGGGCACAGAGAGGGATTATCACAAGGTGACTGAGTGCTAAAGGAAGGGCAGAGAGGGCAAGGAAAGACAGGCCTACAGTCCTGATTTTTTTGATTTTATCATCTTTAACTTAATATTCTGCATTTTCTTTCTCTAACTCTTCCAATTTATGTCCTAAAAACACCTTGTGATTCAACCTGGAGAAGGCCTGGCTTGACAGGAGAGTTCTGGTCAGCACATGGTTCCATCTTTGCACAGTACTGCTGGCCTTGTGCTTTCTGAAGCTACTGAAATAACAGCCCTGGAACCCCATCAGGCTTATTTCTCCAACCTTTTACACTTGATTCATGTCTGAGCAAAGATGTAGGAGAAAGAGCATCTGAGTGTCATCTGAACCTTTTGGTCAAGGCCCAAAATGGAGCACTGACCTTTGGTACATGAGCTCTGTGAAAAAGCCCCATTAGCTTTTCACTGTGCTCCTGAGGTGCTTTCCACCTCCTGGTCCAACAGAACTGATGCACAGCACAGTCCAGCCCAGCAGCTTGTGGCCCAAGGCAGAAAGTACCTCAATTTGTTGTTCAGAATCAGTGCAATAGCTGCTTGGCATTGTCACAGTGCAGTATCCCAGCACCCATGCTCAGTGAATCCTGTCCCTGCAGTGAACTGGGTCTGGGGACAAAGCCACTGAACTTCACAGCTGTTTTTTCATCTCGAAGTGCCCATCTGCAGGTGGCTCAGGACATGGCTTCAGTTACTCTTGATGGTTCAGGAATTTCTTCTTTTTCTCTCTGCAAACATGCTGCCCTGAGCTCCTTGAATTTTCTACAGTTGTGGTCTCATCTTCCCAACTCTCCCATATGAACTCAGACTCCCCTTCCCCATGAGGATTTGGCCTCTTCTGCCTGCTTCAAACCTAATGCTCCTGCTTACTAACCCCACAGGACCTTGCTCCCAGCCTGCTTGGCATGACTTGCTGGACACAACTGGAGATGTCCCATATGTCTGAGGCTCTGATCCATTTTCCACCACTTGAGCTGCATGGAGGATCACAGAATGATGAAATAGGCTGAGTTGGAAGGGACCTACAAGGTTCATTGAGTCCAGCTTCTGGCCCTGCATAGGACACCCCAACAATCCCACCCTGTGCCTGAGAGTGTTGTCCACACACTCCTTGGCCTCTGTCAGATTTGGGGCTGTGGCCACTTTGAGCCTCTCATTGAGCTGGATTTGGGAAATGCCTGTCAGGGAAAAGAAGGAAGGAGTTATCCTGCAGAAATACCTTATGACCCTTTTCAGACCTCTCCCAACATCATACCAGTTCCCATGCCAGTCAGCTCCCTGTGTTCTTTGGCTGGGGTCTTTCTGCTGTGACCTTCTTGCTGCAACCCTGGCACAACCTGGTTGTTCTTGCTGGGTCTTCAACATGGGCTATGCTATCACTGCCTTTATTTACAAGTAGGCATCAATCTTCCTCCGGGTTTGTGGTGGAGGTTATTCAGCAGCAGGATTATTTTTTGACACGTAATGGATGGCTGCATCTGGAGGCCATCCAGACCAACGCTCTGTCATGCAAGGAACTGTATGAACACCTCCTTGGGAGAGATTGACATTTGTGCAGATGAGTCACCAATGGAGGCGATAGATTGTGGTTACCAAACAGTTGGAGGTCTCTAGAGAAGGGGTGCAGCTTGTGAACACTCCCTCCATAGACTGGCTGATTTTAAAGCACTGTTTTGTGGGGCAAAAAGAGGCTCATATGTTGGGGGTCGTTTCATTTTCTGCCCCTTTTTTGCTACCAAACTTTGGAGAAGAAACAGTCCAGAGGGTCACCACCCTTGTCCTCTCACACTCTGCTCCCCAACCCCTGCAAAACAGCAAGATTTCAGCTATGTCTTTCTGCCTTCATGTTTCAGTGTTGGAGAAAGAAAAAGAAGACCGTGGAAAGAAGGACAAATAATAGAATTTTAAAGGAATTATAAATGCAGGGCTCAGCTTGTCCTGCCAGGAGATTTCATGTACATATTGCAATGAAATCTCTTCTTTATGGTGTTTGTAGGAAGGCTTTGCCTCTGTCACCAGCATACCTCAGTCTCTCCTCTGCCCACCTTGCCAGAATGGGATTTTCTCTGTGTTTTTTCCCTCTCACCCTCCTGCACAGTTTCCCAGTCATCACATTTTTTCCAGTCCCTTGTCTGTATGACCTGTTCCATAACAAGCTCCAGTCTCGCACCAATAATCTTCAGCTTAAGGTTTTTAGGGCCACAGAGACCAGTCCCAGCAAACCTCCCCTTCACCTTCCATACCTCATTCTCCCCCCGAGGCCTTGGCTGTCCAAGCATCCCTTGCCCTGGTTTGCATTGGGGTTTACAGCCCAGCTGTTCCCTCCAACTGAGAGCAGCTGTGCAGTGAGAGGGGACATGTCACTGGCCCCTTATGTGCTGTGTTTGGCATGAACAGAAAAGTTTTGCCCCTAGTCTGCAAACATGGTGAAATAATTTCAAATAAGGCATAAATGACTCAGCCAGTGGGAACAGCGTGAGTGCAGATGGTGGCAGATTTAGAAAGACAAATATCTCCTATCTGGTTCTAGAAGCATGTCTTCAGCCAAGTCTTCCAGGAACCTCAGTGTCCAACAAGCAGAGCCTCCAGCCTTGGCGTATCTTAGCAAACTCAGATCTTAGGTTTGCAAAACAAGCCCGGGAGCTTTTGGAGGTCTCAGACGTGCTCTGTCAGAAAGAAGTCTCCCAGGTTCGCAAAGAAACATTATCCAAGGAGAGGAGCTTATCCAGAGTGCTTCCAATGTGAAGTGGACTCCAGCAGGGTGTAATCTGGGGGCTCTGTGGAAGTACAGAATCCCATGGATCAAGTAAGGCAATGACTTTGGAGAGCAAGACAGGCTCTGCAAGGCCTGGTAGAGAAGAGAATTGCCAGGAGCAGGGCTGAATCCACCACAGTGATACCGCATGAACATTGTCCAGCTCAGAAGAAATGGGTACTTCAGTTTCTACCCTCTGGGAGCCATCTCAGCTGCCTACTAACAGCTGTGTGGGAGCAAGGAGAGCTCTGCAGAGGCAGCAGATCCCCTCCCTGGGGCATTGGGATGTGCCGGTATTGGTTTCACCATGATTTGGACCCAGACCCAGAAATCTCCAAGTTCCCCGTGATGGAGCCAGGCTCTGGCACACAGCCTTCAGCAAGGTGGGCGGCTGGAAGAGTTCAGGCACATCTCCTTTGGCCCTCTGGCTGCTTCCCATCAGAAATGCAGAAAACTGAACTCTCTCCTCAAAACCTTTTCAATTTTGATGAGTCAGCGAAGGTGTTGGCAGGTTTTGTGACTTGCCTGCAAGTGAATGCTTGATGATTCTCACCCTCCTCCACGAGGTCCAAGCTGACCTCGGGCTCTACTTTCCCCATAAACACGTTACATCACGCAGGTACTGGCCCAGTGTCATGCCTGGATGAGGGCTGGAGCTTTACAGCAGAATGTCTAGGGTTAAAATAGATTTCACGCTAAAATTGTCTATAAATTCATGTGAGAGATGAAAGCAAGTGCTCCAGTGTCAGGAAGCTGCCTTCACCACCCCATGCTGATAGTGTGTCAGGAGGCAGCCCACTGTTCCTTTACCAGCCTGGGAAAAGAGGGAATTTCATAGCCTGCTGCCTGTGGGATGTTGTGCTCGGGGGCTGTGCCCTGTGCTGCTGGTCTGAGAGTGCAGTGACAGTGCACAGAGCACGGCAGATACAGGCTGGAGCCACCCAGGGCTGCATGGCTTTGACAGCATCCTCTGTGCAGGCAGTAGGGCCACCACACTCTTGCTACAGCCACATCTGGAGAGCAGAGGAGGCTACTTGTGTCAGTGACACCAATGGGCAGAGCTGTGCCCTTCGGCTTGTCCTGGTTTGTCCATCCCCACATGGAAAGCACCATATGCTTTCCCAGGTAGGAGACCAGCCCCCACCAGGTTCAAAGGTCAGCTGGCCAGAACAGAGGCCAGGCATGAAGTTCAAGCCCTGTGCTGGTGGAATCCTGTGTCCATCCTGCTGGCACTGTGCCCTGGACATCAGCATTCCCTGTTGGAGGAGCACCCCTGGTGGTGCTGCTGTCACATATGGAAGAGGTCTCCATGGGGCAGAACAGGGGAAGGGGCAGAGCAGCCCATGTCCCTATGTGCATATGCTCCCCTCGTGGTCCCAGCACCCCAGCACAAGGTCCTCAAGCTGGTGGGTGAGCAGCCAGGCCAGTGCTTTGCTTGACCAGTCATCCACAAAATGTTTGGGACCCTCCTGGGCCATCTTGGAGTGCTGGGGTACAGGCCTAGTGCCCCTCCCCAAGCTCAGCCGGTTCCAAAGGAATTTCCTTCTGCTTGGAATCTGATACCCAGACTTCTCTGTGGCCACCATGCCCAGCAAGGCCAGAATCTGCTCTCCTCCACACCTCTCCCCACATGCATTCCCACATCACATCCATTCCCAGGCTATCTCCCTGCTTCCAGCACCAGCACCTGCCACCACAGCCATCCCACCCAGCTCCCCGGCACATCCTGGATGATTAAACCCAGCTGGTGTTGCTGTCTTCCTCCCACACCCATCCCAGGCACACGCCTTCTGGGGCCAGTGCGGGCAGCCCAGCTCCCAGGGCTCTTGGAAAGGGTCTGTCATGGAAGATAAGCAGCTGTGTGCCACTGTGGTGGCAGGGAGGAGTCCTGCCAGACTGTGCTTTATCCCAAACCAAACAGCCTGGCCAGCTTCGGGAGTTATAAACAGATGCTGAGGCAAGGCTCTGGCTCTGGGAGGGTCTGGGAAGCGAGGAGGATTTGGTATCTGGCTTCCTGGAGAGCCACAGCCCTGGGGAATTTGCTAAGCCTCCCACGGCAACACCCCAAATAGTCCTGGGAGGAAGCAGCTGCCCTGGGGCGGCTGCAGGGATGGGCACAGGGAGGACAAGCAGCCAGCTGGATGGTGGGTTCAATACGCTATGATATGGGGCCACTTACACTGACACGGGGTTCTGACGGCCAGGGCAGCATGTGTTTCGGGCCATGGTGGCCATGCTGGAGCTCTCCAGGGGGGTGAAGACAAGAAGTGAGACTCCAACCACCCACCCCTGCCTTCAGCGTGCTGCTGCAACCATTTTCCAGCCATTTCCAATGGGTTTGCAAACCTGGGGTGGGACAGCAAAGCAAGCAGCATTGCAAAGCTCCACACCAGAGACCACAGGCACAGTGAGAGACATTCCTGACTGCTCACTATACACCAGCTATGCAGAAAAGCTGTCCTTTCACCTTTACTTTTTCCTCTTGCTTTTATTTCCTGACAATACAAGAACTTAGAAAAGTCAGGATATTAAACTGAGGTCTACACTACAAAAAAAAATGTGTTGCCCTTGAGCCCCGCCTGAGGATCTTCTCTGCTGCTCCAGACACCAGCTTCTGCCACCAAGTTGCTGAAGCAGAGGATAATTTAACAACATTTAATTAAAAGTGGGACAGGTAGGGGACTTGCAAGGGATTTATGCCATACGCTTATGATTCCTCCTCCTTTCTGATACTTGGAAAAAGAGTGGCAGGAACTTGCAATTCATGAAGAGAGCATTTTGATCAATTTTCCCACTAGAAATGTCAGGATGGTAGAAATGGGGCCACCTGGATAAGTCAAGCTGCCTCAGGGATTTAAAGAGGAACAAGAGGATGCTGCATATTGTGTCTTCACAGCTCTGTGACAAGGAGGGAGAATCTGTCTTTCAAGGCTGCCTTTAGTCAAAATATTAATTACGCCACTGCAGTTCACAGAAACCTCAGATAAAGGAGTCTGGAAGAGTCCGGTTCCTTTTAAGTACCTTAGATTTCATTCCCTTCTGCTCGGCAGTGTCAGTGTTTTACTTCCCTTGTCATCATCCAGTCTCCCAGCCTAAACAAGGACAGAGATGTGAATGCTAACATCCAGTTGTTGGGGGAAAACAGCCCAAGAAAACAGAGTGGAGCAGCAGCTCTCAGACCAACTGCTCCTGCAATAACAGACCAGGGTGGGATGGCAGCCAAGGCTGTTTTGCTCCCTTTGCAGGTTGTCTCCAGAAGGCCTTCACCTACCCCTACAGGCTGGGTCCTCCTCGGTCCTTCCTTTCCAGTCTCACCCTGGCAATGAGGTGTCCAGAAGCCACCACACTGGTCCCTCCTGAGATTTTTCAGCACAGTGGGCCATGAGTTTTCCATCTGCACCCATGCACATACCATTGCCTCCTATCCTGTTGCCAGACCACACTGCAGGTTTAGTCTCTGTCTTCAATTTTTTGTGTTCCAGCTTTTTCTGTTCACTGGTGGTTTCCCAAATTCTTCTGGATTAAAGGTAGATTTGGGATCCCAGTTCAGTCACCACATGGGATGGGGGTACTCATTTATGCATCCCTCTGACAATCTCTCCCGGGGAGGCCCAGACACCAGGGGTGGCACCATCCCAAGGGCTCTGTGGTGGGACATAGCTGCTGCTCTGTCCCTCCGCACCTCTCCTGTAAGCAGGCTGCACACTCAGCTGCACCGACTGATGAGAAGTCGAGCCTTAAAGTTTAACAAGAGCGCTGGGCTCCATAAGGAGAGCTTTACACTCTCTGCTGGTCAGCCAGTGCTCATAGTTTACCCTGGCTGCACATGTGCTGGATAATCGGGTCCTGCTCTCTGCCACTAACAAAAGCGATAAATTACCAGCCAGGCTGCACCCACCCAGCCCAGCCCCACGCTGCAGCCTCCAGGCACTAACCCTGCCTAACTCCCCCCACACATGGATCACCCCAAGGAGCTGCTGGAGGGAATAGAGCAATATCTGTCAGCCCTGCTCCAAACAAGTAGCTTTTCTCATCATGTGTGAGGACTGAGAGCTCCCTGCAGCAGGATTTATAGGGGGGCTTTCCAGCTTCAAGGCAGAGTAACCCCAGCACAAGAACCACAGACCTGTCCTGGACACAGGGAGTTACAAGAGGCTTCCAGGGACCCTGCTCTCAGCCCAGCCTGTCCTAACCCTGGCACCAGCATTGCTCCCCACTATCATCAGTTAATCCTGCACATGCTAGCAAACGCCCTGTAGAACCCCAGCATTCCCAAGCCCCCCAACACCTTCTCTCCCCTTACAAAAGTATCCACGCCTGGCTTTCACTTTGGAAGGATCCCCAGATCCCTGGGGGGACTGTGGGGCAGCCCTTAGTGTGGCAGTGTTGGCAGAGGTCCCTTTGCTCCCACAGTGCCCCAGGGATCCAGAGGAGCCCAAGCCTGATCAGCAGGTGTCAGTTTGTGTCCTTGGGGATCTGGCAGGGAAGGGATCTGCTGCAGTAATTGAGGCAGCAGGAATGAGAGGTATGTTCTGAAACAGTGGCAGGCGGGGGCTGCACTTGGATCAGTCAGATCCAGGGCCCACAGTGATTTCCCAAATGCACCCTCCTTCCAAGCCCACCCCAAGTCTCACAGATCCTAGGAAGAGCCTCCCAAGAACAACCAGCCCTTTGAGAAACCTAAACCACTTTCTCCAACACCTCTGAACTCTGTCAGGAACATCCTTCATCAGAAAGCTACAAGTGCCAAGCTGTTTTCCCTCGAGGGCAAATCTCCCTTGTGCTGTCAGGAGCAAAGCTGCCCGGGTTCACATTGCTGGTTAAGGTGAATGCATGGTGTGTTTTACCAACTAATTGTGAAATTGCAGACTACTTCAGAGGCAAAGGAGAAGCATTTTATTGTGAGCAGGAGAATTAATCATACCTGGGGCAGTACAGATGTCAGCAAAAAACAATGCAGAAAGGATTTCTCAGGAAGACTTCTCGACATGAATAGGAAGGTCTTTTTCAGGTCTTTTTCGATATGAATGAAAGATTCTCAGTGGTTGTTGTGACCCCTGTTTTTACCCTTGCTGTCTAGATCTAAGAGAGGGATGTGTGTGCTAAAGCTACAAAATTATAAGGGGAAGGAGTTTTGTTCAAGAAATGAAAACTTCCCAAGCCAAGGTGTCTGCTGCAGCACTAATTCATGACGTGTCCCACATAGTTTATGGCAGAGATTAAACAATACAAAGGATAAAACATTTCAAAAATTGCATTTAACTGGGAAAACAAGAACAGACTAGACTCCAACCCATCCATTGTGCAATGCTGAGTTGTCGAGTTCTCAGCCCCAGCATTCAGGTCCTGCTCAAGGAAATACCACTGGTTGCTGTTTACATGTGTGCAACCCAGCATTTCGTCACACCTTTTTGTTTGTTGTGGAGTGAACCCCCTTGGTAACACGGCCACCCCCTTTTCCTCCCTTTGTGCATTTTTCTCTGCCTGGGACTTGTTACCCTGGTCCCAAGGGATATGCTTTTCCATGGCTGTTTCTCATTTGGAGGCTGCATATGTACATGCTGGTGGAAGAAGAGAGCAACTCGGTCTTCCAATTCACTGCAGCCTTTCCCTATATTTTTAAAAGATATTGGTTATGATCAGCCAAGCTCTGCTGAGTACAGATTTATATCCTGACTCCGAGCTTGCCTCCACCAGCTCAGCCCATTCTGTAAGGCAGAGGAGGCAGTGGTAGGTCTGGGATGTAGCGCTAGGGATACAGTGTCCTCCTGGCAGCGCTGGAACTGTTGCTGCAGCCAGGTAGGGTAAGAAGAAATATTGACATGTGCAAGGATAGGGGTTAAAAAAAACAAGAAGAAAGTCTGAAATGTCTTATGTGAAGCCAAGCAACATACGGCGAGGGTGAGGAGAAAAAGAGAGATGATACAGGCAACACTGAGTAGGGCTGTATAAAAAACTGGGATAACAGCACCTCCTAATTGTATTTGGTGATAGAGTCCCAAAGTTTGCCATGAAACCTCTCCCCACAGTTCCATTTAGGCTCAGGTGGCCAAAAACCTGTTGCTGAGAAAAACAGGAGTCCTCCACCTTCCTCTTGACTTCCTCCACCTTCCTTGACCCATGCTGCCAAATATGCCTAACATCAGGGTTACCCTGAACATAGACTTGACTTCGAATCAGTAAAACTTGTCCAAGTAAAAAGCAGTAACAAAATGAAGAGGATGGGAAACAGAGCAAAGAGCAATGGCAGGACATGTTAGGAATACAAAACACCCCCAGATATACGCCCTGACCAGCAGGTGAAGATGCATGTTTGACAACATAGCATTTTCTCCTCCAAGTTTTCTTACCAAGAAGTTTTCTTTGGTAAGAAAACTTCACTTTTGCTTTTTTGGAGGCTCTGCCCATGCTCTGTGGGATGGGATAGGGATGCCAAAGTCAGTCCAAACTCCAGAGGAGACACGATCATGAGAAATCTGACCTTTCCCTCTTTATTATCCTTATTTGCCACATCTAGATGACGCTGGACATGACACAAGTTCACAGTGATGTAGTTTACCTGCACGTGCTTACATACCAACGCCGATGACATCAGTCTTGGGATTTGCTCAGGGGACCCACCACCAGGAAATGACTTCTCTTAAAACACAAGGAAAGCTCGGTGCAGCCTTTGTAGCTTCTAGTCCAGCAAGCCTGTAATATTCACAGGAATGAGACTCAAATTTCTAATTATTGGCTGAGTTATTTGTAGCTTCATATGTTTTAAGCCCAGAAGGGACCATCATCTAGTCTGGCTTCCTTAAATGGATAGCTCCATAAGCAACAACCAATTCCCCGAGCTTCATTACAGTAATGAGCTCAGGAGTCCTGCCGTCTCGTCTCTGGCTCTAACCGCTAGACCCTGCCATGCCAAACACAGCTGCTCAGATCTGCCTCCAGCTCCAAAGGGAAGTCTAAGAGTTCCTCCTGAAGAGGCAATAAATCAAATACCAATGTCCACAGCGATGGGGAAGGATGACTGCCTGCATACGCTGGCTCAGCCTGCCCAACAGGCAGCTCAGGTCCTGGGTGCCTTGTCCAGGGGCAAGTACCAGCAAGGACGTGCATCCAGCCAGCAGGTTGGGATGGAGTGACTTACTTTGCCATGATGTTGTTTCCCCTTTGGGGGCATTATTTTGGGGAAGGGAGAGAGAACCACTCACACTCGCCTGGTTTCACACCCTGGTCAATACATTTCACCCCACTGGGATTGTTTCAAGGCAGGCAGTGCTGGTAACCAGAGGGCTGTGTAGCAGCTCTGGCAGGCTTTGTCCCCGCCTGGGCTCTTTGGATCAAATGGCATTGGAAACAATGTGGCAACTTCTCTCCTCTGTGGCCTGTGTCAGAAGCACATGCTGAAAAACCATCCAGGACCTCCCAGTACAGGCTTCACTAACCACCTCCCTCCATGGGAGAAGGGAAGGTGGCCTCCATCTGCTGCCACAGGACCCTGGGAGAGACAGCCCAGCTCTCTGTGGATTCATAGGAAACCACCTGTCTCTGACACAGGAAGAGGTCTCTGAACTAGGACATGGCCAGGAAATGGGTTGGGAATTTTCAGGGGTGAGCCATTCATCTTGTTCTGCTGCATCTTGCCCAGGTCCAGTCTGGGACCCCCCCCAACCACCAGGTGCTCACCTTCAGGCACCAGGTTGAATGTTTGAACAAGAGAAGCCCTGGAATGGAGAAGTGTTGGTGCAGGAGCTGAGGGGCCAGGGGGGTAGGATTTGGAGCTCCTCCACCTGAATGACATGCAGTGGGAAGGCAGCCCCACACCCTCAGGGTGCTCCAGGAACCACCAGCCAAGGGCAGAAGCTCATGCTTGCACTGGGGAGGGAAAACTTGGCAGATAGGACACTACCAGTCATGCTAGGCTGGTGCTTGCACCTTCTTCCAGGTGTCCTTTCCTGCCACTATCACAATTTGCCTTTTCAGAGGCAATAGTGGCTCAAGAGAGTACCTCAGGGTCTTCTCTGAGATCATTCAGGCCTCCCCGTTATAGGATTTACTAAATGTCACTGTCACAGCTAATAGCCACCAGTAGCAACCACAGCTGTGGGCAGATGGATGGGATGGGATGGGATGGGACACACACAGCTTCATGAAAACAGAAGGCCACTCACCTCATGACCAGTTCATGAAGGAAGAAGCAGGAAGGAGGTGCTCCAAGTTATTGGTCAGGACATTAACCACAGACTGTGTCTGCAATATGACAGTGGGGAAGAGGCAAGGAAACAACGAGCCAGAAAAACCAGAGCTTTGGACATGTTCCCTGGAGGCAGCCATAATATAATCAGCAGAAGAAACTCATCCCATCAATCAGCAATGCTTCTCCAAGCACCATGGGCAATTCCCACACACCAACTTGGACCACACTGGCTGTGACACCCCTGTGAGTCACTGCCCCAGAGTCTACCTGGTGGGATGAGTTGGCTGCTGGTCACACTGCACAGCACAAGTTGCTTACTGGCATTGTCAGGGTTACCACCCATCCTCTCCTGCTGCCATGGTGTTTGCGGTGATAACAGGGGCAGCTCAAGGCTTCTCCTTCCTGCAGGCAAGAGGTAATTTAGTCGCTGCAGAGGAGCAGGCTTTGGGGAGGAGGAGGGCTGGGCTAGAGGTATGGCAGAGAAAGCATGGAATTTTGGAGTGCTCTGCTTATCCATGCCCTGAGTTGGACCAGACAACACCCTGTGTGTCCTTGGATGTGCCCATCACCTCTTTGGGGGTGAGGCACAGAGACGGGCCATGCCAGATGACACATGCCAGATGACTGACATGAAGTACAGAGAGACATCTGCTGCTCATCCCATTCCTGCTGAGATGACTCAGCTCCTGCCTCAGGAGCCTGAACAGGAAGACTCATGTGGTGTGCAGAGCCCTGCAAAACCCAGCCTAGTCCCTTCAGCGCTCATAAGAAGCATCCCCATTGACATTGGGTTTCTGTGTGGAGAGGGGAGATACAGACAGGCAGGGCTTTCCCCCAGTCTGGTCCCCCTCAGAGGATGGCAGAGCATATTACAAGGGCTGGAGGGTAGCAGCCTGGGCAACCTTTACCCTCTCATCCAAGCTGCAACAGGCAGGAGTCTGCAGCTGCACAAGGTGTGAAGTCCTACTGTTCTCAGCAGCACTATGTAAAAGTCTGGGCAGGGGAATGGGGAGGGGTGGAGAGCAGAACAGCAAGTCTAAGCCTCCCTCCCCATGCTCTCTACTACCTGAGCAAACCATCCTTCCTTCATCATACATACCTTGGACAACAAAGGGCATACACAGTATAGAACAAGGCCTGCAATAGAGATGCACAAACAGAGGTATGCAAAAAGCCTGGCTCCTGGAGCCCTGCTGAATGGACAGGGCAGCCTTTGCCAGTGCAGTTACCCTAAACTGGTCCTGTCAGGACCTGTTTCATCAGTCTTCATGCTCAGCTGGTGCTTTTCTCTAGCAGGGAACCTCAACAAAATGTGGAAACTGAGTCTCAGTGACACACAAGGCTGGATTTAGAGGGCATCTCATCACAGCCTCATTTTGCACCAGCATCCTCATTGAGCCTAGCTGTCCTCACATGAGTCATGACTTCATCATGAGGCTCAACCAGATGATTTCTCTCTGTATGAGGGGAAGACAGATATTTGTCCAAGACCCTTGTCTTGAGGCCAAGAGCATGAAACAAATTGGGTAAAATGGTGGAGAGAGGAGCCTGACTGGACCTTCTCCTGCAAGGCACAATGAGCCCAATACATCCCCAAAGTGTCTGCTTCTACCCCAAGACTGTACAAAGGCCTCACTGCCAACCAGGGTTTGCTGCCCAGCAGGGCAGTGACAAGCAGTGCAACTGCCCAGCAGGACAATCAGGGCAGTGAGGACAGCTGGTCTCGCCTGGCCTGAGAGCCCAGGATGGCAGGGAAGTAGCAGCCTCCTCCACCCTCAGCCCACACAAAAGGGTAGGTGGCCTCCTAATCACCTACCCATGGGAAAGAGGAGACGCTCTCTGGAAACAGAGGGGCTAGGCAGTCTCAGGCAGCCGATTGACTTATTGCAGACTCCTGGGGTGATAAATCATGGCTAATTGTGGGCAGGTGACAAAGTAGACTAAGGAAAAAGGAGCCGGGGACATTCACTGCCCGGCAGCTGCTGCCCAGCCCTGCCCCCTTCTTTTACTGCTCCTTTCAGGCCACTTGAATTGTGCAAACGCAGTACTTTCCAAAACCTGCCGAATCTCCCTCGCAAGGCTCCTGTCCCCTCCCTTCCCGCTCCCTTTTAGGGCTCCTGTGCTCTCCCTTCCCAATTCCTCCCTTGCTGCCTGCTCTCATTCCTGTCCCTGGGATAGGAGGTCCGAGGTCGGGGGGAGGAGCCGCTCTGCCACCCACAGGCTCATGCCATCAAGCAGCCCTTCTGATGCCACAGCACAGGACTCTGAGGATGTTTTTCCATCCCCATGAGACCCATGGTCCTGCTCTCCAGGTCCTGCTCTCAGCCCTGATGCAGGTGGCTCACCTGGACAGAAGACACAGCACCATGTTCTGGATATGGATATCTTCAACATCCCACTTAAGGAGACACCATGTTAAGCAGCCCTGGTGTGGCTCTGATTTCGACCCCAATGAAGGGGAAAATCCACTCGGATCTCAGGTCACAGTAGGGCTAACTTGAAAGCAGAGCCTGTGAGGGGAGAATCCAAGGGATCAACTTGAGGAAATGGGCTTTGCCCAGCACATGCTGAAAGGCCAGGAGGCAGCAGGTGCTCACCAGTCACTGCCAGATCCTACATGGATGACTCAGGCTGCCTGGCCTTATCCCACACTTCTGTTAGCTCTTTCCTCCTTGCTCCACTATGTGCCCTGGTGAGATAGAAAAACAGACACTAATGGGGACACATCAGCAGCAGAGTTTTCACCAAGCCCTGGCTTTCCAGAAACTCCTCTGGGAAGAGCCAGATCAGGGTTTATTACAAACTCGATGAAAGCATCCCACAGGTGGGACAGGGAAGGTGATGACCCTTACAAGAGGCTGGATAACACACAGGACACCATCAAGCAAGGTCCCTAGCTCAGCTGAGCCGACTCTAAAAGCCCAGTCCTGGACACGGTTAGGACTGGATCTTTGAACAGGTTGGGTAGGTCAATCAGGGCAGACACTTCCTACCCAACCCACTCTAGGCTGCTTTCTTGAGGGGTGTTCTCAATTCCTCTGTGCTATGTTTGAAGACAATATTTGGTGATTCTCCACTTCTCATTTCCCCTCGCTCACACTTGCCTGCTTCTTCACAGCTCGTCAGAAAATGATACCCACTCTGGAAAAACAGTTTAAAATCAAGTCTTAGCAGGCATCTGAAAATTAGTGAGGTATATGTTATGCAAAAGAGCTAAAATTAACTCTTCCCTTCACTCTAGAGGGTCTGCTCCACTCTATGCATCCACCATCCACCCTAAGCCACTGACCATTTGGACTCACACCAATAGTCTGACAGCAATTAGTTGGAGAGAAGCAGCTGGCAATCATCAGCTACTTGTAACCATGCATTAACTGGATTTATCACAGGCTTGGAAATTATGAGTATTTGCCCGTAAATACACCATTTCCATTTCACTCAGCCACATATATCCAAAAGTTAAAAGTCCATATCTAAGTACATCCCTCAGTTCCCTTTATAGACAGTGGTGACCTCTTTTAAGTATCTGGCTTGGGATGAGCTGTATCATCCTGTGGAGGACTATATTCCTTACTGCTGACTTACGGAAGTCTGTGGTGAACGTCCAAATTGTCACCAAATTGTCTCATGGAAAGCAAGCACTCTTTGCATGATGGAGCTTTTCTTCAAGTCCTTCCCAACAAGACTTCAACTTTTGAAAGACAGGTGTCTGCCAAGGAAGCCGGGAACCTCCTTTGGAATGGAAATATTACCCCCTTCCCTCCGAATAATTGTAACTTTGAAATTAAGGGGCTTTCAGGAAAAGACATAGGAAAGGAATAACAGTTCGTTACTAGTACACAGATGTATAACAAGGCAAACAACAACAACAGCAGCAGCAACACCAAACAGAAGCACAGACCCAGTGCCAGCCTCTCTCAGCCGCAGGCCCTTTCCCCTCGGTGCAGTTCCGCTCACGGCCGGCAGGGGCGCTGGTGGCTCCCGGCCGGGCAGGGCGGGTGCGGTGAGTCCCCCGCGCCTGCAGGGGGCGCTGTGGCGCGAGCTCGGCTGTCTCTGTCTGCACGTGGCAATGGCGGCCGCAGCCAGCAGAAGGGATGGAAAAGGGGCTTCCGCTGCAAACTCGCAGGAAGTGCCCGTCGGGACACTGAATGGATTGCATCAGGAAACCTCAGAAGCAGCAGGCTGGAACAGCAGAGGCGGGCACACCCAGGATGACAAAGTGTAGCAGAAAACTCCGGGCCACGCCAGAACCCTTAGGGTGGCAGAATGTCGGGTTAAAATGTAGCAAGAAGCCCCGAAGCAGCAGTGGCAGAGAACAGCGGGGCTGGGGGGGATCGCTCCCCTGGGTAGCTCACCGGGGATGGCTGATACTGGGGTTGGGCTGCGTAGCGGGAGCAGTCCCCAGCGGCGAACGGGGTGCTCCTGTGTCGCAGCATGGCACGCGCTGGCTCTGGGTTCCCAAGCAGCAGAGAAGCTGAGAAGCAAGCTAGTAAGCTCCAGTCACAGTGCCAAAGGAAAAGAACAAAAAAACGGGCAAAACCCACATGGCAACAAGTCTCTCTCCTCAGAGAGATCGCACCATGTGGGCGTGGAGAGGACTCGCCTCACCAGAAGGAAGCAACTGCCCCTTGCCCCCCCCCCACCTCTCACAGAAAATCCCGGGCTGGCTCTCCCCCATCGCAATACTCCCAGCGCT
>VZRS01011661.1:0-82027 GCA_013398055.1 Ifrita kowaldi | reverse complement strand
TGAGTGGATCACAGGCACCGACACCGTGGGAAAAAAAAAAAAAAAAAAAAAAAAAAAGGGTATGGGATAAGAAACCATCCCCAAGACACATGTCCTTTGCAGGCAGGTTCCCCAATGTTGAACAATGTTGACCACGTTGAACAATGTTGACCACATTATATGCTCCTCCTTCTGTTGCCTACATACTTACAAAAGTCCATCCTGTTGTTTTTGAATTCCCAGCCAGATTCAATTTCACTTGGGCTTTGGCTTTTCTAACTTCAATCCTGAATGCTTTGACAATGTTTGTGTATTTGTTCCAGTTATCCAACCTTACTTCTACCCTCTGTATGCTTCTTTTTCTTGTTTTAGTTTGGCTAGGATCTCTTTATTCATCCATGCAGACTTCTTGGCATTTTTGCCTGACTTAGTATTTGTTGGAATGGAAGTCTCTTGAGCTTGCAAAAGGAACTCAAAGAATCATGTCCATCAGAAATATTTCTTAGTTAGTCCTGGTGTCTCAGTTAGTCCTGGTGCCTCAGTACAATTTTCTTCCAAAGCTGGATGTGATTGGATTAAGCAAAGACAAGATTTAAACCTGCCCAAAGTAACGTGGTTGCAGGTAAGAATACATCCCCATGATACAACACATGACAACAGGAGCTGAGCCATCTTCTTCTGCAGCCCAATCTCTTCCAGCCGAAAGCCTCGCACATAAAGGTATCTCTGTGCACCCCTCAAATGCTTCATGGGCAGTTGCAGTACAAGATGGGAAGACATTTGTGTGATAAAAAGTGATTGGTGCCAGGCTCTGTCACAACCAGCCTCTGTCAAGGGTAAAAGAACTAAATTCAAGATTAAATGGATGAGCTTGTAGGTGAGGTCTGCCCAAGTTTATGCAATTGACTTGGGGTATTTTCAATAACCTTGGCACAGTTAAGCTCATGGCAGATGTATGACCTTGTTAGCATACCTGCAAGGTTCTCAAGAGACAACAGGACATCATGTCTCAAAATAATTTGCAGAGTCCATCAGAGAGCCTCTGATTTGGGCGTCTGTAGATCATGCATCATTGCCACCTGTGCGTGCACATGCTTGTCTGCGCAGGTGTCTGAGGGCTTACCAGGAACCGTATGAGAGTTATTCCAATGCAGACTCCAAATGTATGCTCAGTTTGAAGCTGCTGAAGCCTCTTCAACAGTTAATAGTACTTCAGCTTTTAGCAGATATCAATCTTCTTGGAAGCAACTGATCTCCCTCTTGCTAAAACTAATTTAGTGAGAGACTTGCTCACCAACTTCCATATTCAAGACAAGGTTGTTCCAGAACTTGATTGTGATGAAACAGGAGAGCAGTCCCTGTCTGCTGAGCATACCGTGCATATTATGATGGAGACTGATGGAGCAGCATCGCCTCAGAAGCAGTCAGAGTTCCAACCAACACAGAAACCTAATTAAACGTGACCAGGAGATGGCTTTACCCACATCACATCCAGCCCTCTCTGCCCAGAGAAATGGGTTCAATAAGGCGAAGGCCCACCTGAAGCTGTTTGACAGCCCAGGCTTTAACACATGGCCTTACATCACTTGTGTTTAGCTTCAGCCCAAGCAGGTGCCTCCACACTCCCATTCCAGTAAGGCCTCAGCAGCTTTGCCACCCATCCCACACAGCTGCAGTCCCCACTTGGGCCAGGAAAGTCCTACTATGATAGGCCACAGTGTCCCTGAGACAGTGCCCTGTCCCCAGGGTGGGATGGGAGACTCTCCAATTCCAGCAGCTACTTGCTGGCCCAAGGCACTGCTGCTTAAGCTCACATTGGGCACATCAGATGTTTATCACCTGCCCTCACCCTGGGAAGACAAACCAGGCAGTCTGAGCACTGGGGTTGTTGAGGCTGGTACCATCAGCCTTGTCCCATGCTGGCTTGCAATGTCCAAGGGAGGGGAGGGGAAGGGAGACATTTGAACATCCCTGTCCTCTGTACCAAGCCCTGAGCACCCTGTAACCACTGCCTGGGCCGGGGGAGACTTGCATTGACACATGTCATGGACTTAACTAAACCTCCGCAATTTCTGGGGCAGCAGGACAGCTCTTCTCCAAGGGCCCATCTGCTCCTCTCCTGCTCCACAGATCTACTCACTGAGGCAGACCCATGGTTGCCACACTTAACCACCATCGTGTTACAAAAATTCAGTGGGTTTCCCATGGTCTGGTCCCTGCAGAAAATATGGTCAGACAGAGCCCTGCTCCTTGCCTCCCCTCTCATCCCACCTGGTCCTTCCTGCATTCATGAAGCCAGCTGCAACCCTACCCCCCGCCCCCCCCGCCAAGACTCTTTGCAGGGATCTTTCTGCCTGGACTGCAGATGCAGGGTGAAGCCTCTGTGGCAGAAATGCACTACCCCAGCACATCTCTACCTGCAAGGTCCTGGATAACCACCCTGGCACAGAGCATCCTTTCACCTCCAGGGATGGAAAGTGCCATGCACTGGGAAAAGAGACATATCAGATCCTGCTTCCAAATCTTTGCTTGCTCTCTCTGGTATCCTGTGACTGCCTGCACAACTGTAGATGGCCAGACATTATCCCTCCTATTGCCACAGTGCTCCAATCCCTAGTCCCGGGACAGGGCTGTGATCTGACCCCTCTCCTTCAATAGCTCATTTCCTTATTTAACTACTTTCATTGCTGCCCAAGACTGTGGGGATAGAGCCTTCCAGGGAGCTCAAGCACCATAGGAATCACCCCCTTGGCTGGCTGTGCTCCCCACTGCCTCACGCTGGGGTCATAGCAGCTGCTGCAACCAGCCCAGCCAGCCCCAGGCTTGCAAGAGCGTCCGGTTCCTGCCAGCACCCAGCATCACTGGGTGGGTGTTTGTCTGCCTTTCTCTTTTGAAAGGAGTTTCCATAGGAACAGGCAGGCCAGCAGCCCTCTGCAGTGTGGTTCTGGTGTATTACCCAGCGTGAAAGTTCACAGCTGCCCAGCATTGTCCAGCAGCTGTTACCACATCCCCCAGCACTCGCTCAGCAGCAACATTGGAGCATTATGAGGCCACTCAGCTGTGGAGATTGTGGGGCTCTGTCAAGTAAACCCTGGGACTCAGAGCTGGAGATGTGCTTCCTCTCCAGGTCTGTTCCCACTCTTTCACCTGAAGCACCTGAGTGCTTCCCAGAAGTGCAACAGGGGACATGATAGAAACCCGTCCAATCTGCTGGTCCCGCACTGCTGCCCTGTTCAGGTCCTGGGGAGGACAGCCACAAGCCCCTCAGCCCAGCTGGCTCCCCACCATGACCTCAAAAGCATTCCAGACCCCCCGGGTGAGGATGTAAGAACAGTGTCCATGCTCAGCATCCCCTCCCACTTGGAGGGAAAGGGTCACTGGGACCCTTCTGCGTGTGTGGCATCAGCCCACTGCTGCAGCCGCTTGGTGTGGGGTTGGCAGCACAGTAGCAAAAGTAGCTGCGCGGGGGGCCTGGATCAGGCTGGATCTGGCTGGAGGAGGCGCACTGCATTTCCCAGACCAGTGCTGCCAGCAGAACTGCTGTTGAGGTCCAGCCAAAACCTAAAGCCTCCTTCCCCAGCTGGGAGCTGCGCAGCTCCCCTTCCTCCCTCCACCCTGTCCCCTGCAGGAGAGGCTGCAGCTGCCTCTCCCGACACTGAAGGGCGCTCTCCGAAAGCCCGGCTGGTGCAGTGCTGCTGGAGGATGATGACCCAAGGGCTCAGAACCCTCAGCCAGCTCTCACAGTGCCGTGTGTGTACCCGCACGTAGCTCATCTGACACGGGGCTGGGAATGCCTTGGTGGAGGGAGTCTCCACAGGCCATCTTTAGCATGGGGTGTTGTCCTTCCAGGAGGTTTTTCTGCTGGAAGGAAATGCCCTTAGTGGGCAGTTCTTTCCAAATCACTCATTATTCCTGGTAGCCAGATGTTCCCCTGCAGCTTCTGAAGAGACAGGAGCTGCAGGTCTCTGTCATTTTTTCTTCCCCACCAATTCAACCTATTTCTTTCTTCCCTCGTGTAACATCCCTGTGGTGATGATGGGGGGTGGGGAGCAAGGAGACTGTGAGGGTGAGGGAAGACGTTTCACGAGAGAAGGTAGAGTGTGGTAGGCCACACTGGGAAGAGGCAAGGGATGGAGGGCACGGGGGATGGACGGAGAGCAGGAGAGGAGGAGTAAGGGGCAGAGGAAGGATGCATTTTATAATTCACTGTTCCACTAACCCCCTAACTGGAGTCACCCTGGCCTGGACAGGACAGACAGCTGGAGGTTAGCAAACACTTTCTCCTCCCCCAGACAGGGAACAACAGTAGGGAGGCAACTGGGGGGCCCTGGCTGTCTGAAGCCCCAGCTGCCCCACACTGCTCCCACCCCATCAATCCTGGGAGCATCCCATGTGTGGCTGTGCCCCTGTCACATTTGTTCTGGGGCAAGGTCTGTAAGCCTCCAGCCCTCTCAACTCAGTTTTTCACTACTGTGGGTCAGGAACACAGAGCACAGAGCAGGATCAAGCCCAAGCCCTGCTTTCCCTCGGCTCTGCTGGATCAAGGTCCTATTGTTTTGGATAGGCTGGGTTGCAGCATCACCCAAGCCATGGGGTGAGGGGGTGGGAAGTGAGGGTGCATATACCAGCAGCAGATAATGGGGACTGTCTTGTGCATGTCCCAGGAGATCCCAGGTCTGTGGTTCTTGCAGGCTGAGAGCTTCTCCCCATCCAATCCCACCCTTCTGGACTTAATGTACCCACAGCGCTCTGGTGTCTCATCCAGGACAAGGTCCTTTCCTGGTTCAGAGAGAGTGACATTCTGGATACCCCCAGGAGTCATTCCTAACTGCTGTACACTGCAGTGGTCTAGAAAGAGAGGAGAGATCAGTTTAAAGATCTCTCCATTCAGAGCTGGAGGGACAGAACAGGACGTGCTCTTCCCCCTGACATCCAGAGGTGAAGGTAAAAGGGCACTGGGTTATATTGGGACCACTGCTGTGACTTGAACTGAATTTTGAGCTTCATCTCAGCCCCAGAGATGTTGGAGCAAAATCCTTCTGGACATCTCAGAAGGGAAAAGGTAACTTATTTATTTATTTATATTTTGCAAACATAGCTGCCCTGGCTCACCCTCTGCATGACCACAGCACAGTTTGGGGCCAAAGCAGAGCCTCCCACCAGTTCTGGTCACAACAACCCTTCAGGCTGCAGCCTTTGGTAAACATGTCTCCATGAAACCTTTCTGTTTGTTCTTCTTGTTTTCAAACCAAAAGTATTTGCTCCAAGGAGCATCTGGGAACAGCAGAGTGGGCAGGCTTATGTTGGGACCTTGTGTGGCATCCCCTCGGCATGTGTACCATGCTTCTCTCCTACTCTCACACCCACTGGGACAGAATCTGGCAGAGGAGCTAATGCTGGTGCCCCAAAGCAGGGAAATAGCTGAAGGACTAAACAAGAGGGAAGTTTTGTACCTTGTTTCTTGAATAGCTTATATAGAAAAACTGGTCAGAAATCATGCACCAAAGGGAGGTTTTCAAGATGGCATCAGATTTTCACCTGAATGAGTTCTTTTCACTAAAACATTTGCTTTCAGAGAAAATTTTCAGTGTTTCATCTGAAAGAAAGAAAAAGTAATGAATTTGAAAACACCGCTGCAACATCTCCCAGCAAAGGGAAAGCTGGGTTGACCCTGCCATGCAGGTGAAGAGTGAAACCCAGAACACCTGAAGGGCCAGTGTCTGTGTGTAGCTGAAAGAAGTCTGCCCTCCCCAACAGTCAGATTGTCAATTTTTGCCAAATAGCTCAAACATCCAAGAGAAACAAATGTCCTGATTGTACTCATGTGCCACTGGCTGTTGAATTGTTGTGGACCAGGCAGCAGTGACAGAGATTTGCAACCAGGGGAGTTCTGTTAGTTGTCCCTATACATGAGACCACTCTGCAAGAACCTTTTAAGACATAGAAGCATGAAAATAAGCAAGGCCAGGGGCATCCAGGGAGAACAGTTCACTCAGCATCCCAGCCTAACCATGGCACAAGGCATCTTGCCTTGCCCCTTCCATCCCAATGCTGGGCTCCTACCTCCTCTGCCCCTGAGCTCAGCCAAAGCTCAGTAACTGGCAGGTAAGTCATTAGTGTGGCACAGCCCCAAAGTCTGGCAGGGAGACAGGGCATAAAAGCAAAACTCTGTGACATGGACCAGAAGGACAATCCTGGCAGACTGCACCTGGCAGGGACCCAGAGATGCTGCTCCAGCCGACACCCCCAGCCGCCATCCCAGCAAGGCCAGGTTGGGCGCCAGGAGATGTGGTTTGCATGGAGTTATTGTTCCATGGGAAACTGGCTGTCTTCCTGCTCTTCATCTGTCAGCAGGATTTTCAGAGAATATGTTCCCAAATATGAAGTGAATGTGCAGGCTGGGCTGGAGCCTTTTGCTAGAAAACCTGGACGTCAGAGTGTGTCCGGTTTAATCCCAGAGTCTGTGAGAATCAGTGTAAAATAGCATATCAAGTGAACTTTTCACTCTGTGACAGGAGGGATTACCACATCCCCTTTGTTTGTTGTGCACTGCGTAACTGAAAACACTTTAACCCTTTCTTGCAGCCCTGCGGCACTAAGTACCCATGAAAATTCCTAGGAAAACTGCAGCTGTTCCAATCTCTGCTGGTTGGGGGGTGATGGATACACTCGTTTTCCATGAACCATTGTTCCTAGGCTTCCTCTTGGCTAGGGAAATGGGTCCTGTTTTAAAATGCCTTGCCACAGAGCTCCTTGGGAAGGTTTTGCATCAGGCAGTGCAGGCAGCACCAGGTGCTCCCAACTTTCTCATAGCCCTGGCCTGGCAAAACCTTGGAGGAGGCTCCACTGGTTCCATGTCCAAGTGAGTTTTGCAGCTACAGAGCAGCAGTTTCAGCCCTTTCAACACCCACACAACTCACCAGTCCGTCATCTTTTACTGCCCTGCATTAGTGCAGTTCCAAGGAGAAAAAAATGCACAGGAAAATCCTGCCAAAATATTAAAGTGAGATCATTTCTATTAGAAAATGTTCCCTGTGAAGAAGCAAATTTTGATGTGAAGCAAATAAGAAAAGTTACTTTGGTTCAAGATGAATGAAAATGCAGATGCTGGCCTCTGAGAAGTTTATTTCTAATAAATCATCGGTTTCATTCCTCCCTCCTCTTTCTTGGCTCTTTTCCAGTTGAAATGTCTCAAAATTTCATCAGTGCTGGACAAGTCACCAGGTGACATGGTGTCATGGTTTTAATGCTCCTATTCCTACGTGATAACTTTCCTGCAGTTGGAGAAAACAAAAGGGAAATTAAATGGGGAAAAGGCAGAAAAGCCAGACTCCAGGACATGAGTCATCTCACTGTCCTCGGCAGCAAACTGAGATGAAAGAGAGAAAACTTCCTGTTTCCAGTATCAAAAGAAAGGCTTTGAAATGCAACCCGAAAAGCTGAGTTTGAAACGAGACTTCCCACCTTATCCTGTAAATTCCACAGACTACTGGAGACAAGAAAAATTACTTTTTTTTTTTTTTCCTGAAAAGGAAAGCATTAGAATAAAACTTTCTAGTTGGGGGACTTTCTCCTTTAGGAAGTTGGTGGTGTCACCTCTGCAGCAGCTTCTCATCAGTCTCAAGCTCACTGGGTGGGTCCCACATGCATCCATTTGCTTCTCAGGATGCAGTTTTTACTCTCTCCATTCTGCACTGTGTCCATCACCTCCCAGTCACTCCCCTCAACAATGACATACCTGCTTGGTCACAAGAAGACTTTCCTCCAACTCTCTCCTCTGGAAATGCCCAAAGGAAAGCAGCTGAGCAACCCTCCACTCATCCACTGAAAAACAATTCTTTAAGGTCAGTTCAGGAGCTTTCTGGGGGAAATTTTAGTTATTTCATGTGTTTGCAGCACAAGGACCGCAACATGATGTTCATGACCAGCACTAAAGCGGGCAGTGCAATGCTTTCAGTCCAGGCCTCGACTCCAGCCCAGCACCCAAGATCTCTAGATAGACAGTGTGTGTTCACTAGGAGATAAGGACCGGGTCTGGATCCTGAACCCTCTTCATTATACTCTTTCTTGCTCTTCATTTGGGTGTTAAGAGCTAATGGGCTGAATTAATGACTCTTCCAACCCTGGCACCAAAGGAAAGTTCCAGGTTTCCCAATCCTCTTTTGCCAGGTACTAGAAATGACCCTGTTTTCCTTCCTTCCTGGTCTCTTCATGGCCCTGGGCTCAGTGCCATGAAGCTCTGCACTTTCCTGCTACCAAGGAGCTGCAAAGCATCCACATCTAAGCAAAATCCTCAACACAGCTGGGACAGATGCTGGTCCGGTATCCCAAATTGCCTTTGGGTGAAAATGAATGAACTCTCCTTGTGAATGCTGGGCAGGTGCTGCCCAGAAAATTGACCGCAAATATTCAGTTACACTTTGAAATGCATCTTAAGAGAGCCAACCTGCTCTCTTAAGAATGCACTTTCCCAGGCAAACACTCAGGAAAACCACATTGTAAGGAACTTGATCATTCTTAGGAGGGTTCCAATTATCTCTCACTGGTCTCTCCCCTTCTCTCCTGGAGAAGAGGATATTGTGTTTGCACATGATAGATGCTGTTGGTTAATAGCAACAGGCACAATAGTGAGATCTTCTATGGATCTGTTCTGAGTTAGCAGCAGGTCATTCCTCCCTGCCCATTCAGGGGACTCCTCTCACACCCCTGTGATTCATGTTTTAACAATATCCATCACTTTCGTCTACTCCATACTTTTCTGCTTCCCTTATCCTAAGGGTCACTGTGCTCAGGACCCTCTGGGTCTTCACATCTTCCTGTCTAGATGACGAAGCACTGGATACAAAGCATGAATGGTGCTCAGGGGACACTCAACCCATTCATCCTCTGTTATCCTCTCTGTTATCTGGGACCTCAGCAGCCATGGCCAGGCACTGGAGGCAGTAACTCAGTCGAGTGACCCAAAGCATTGCCAGAGATGCCCAAGCCTGCTGGTTCACAGGAATGCCCTCTGCTCCCAGCTACCCCAAGGGTTCTAAAAGTTGTGACAAACTGCAACAGCACTCGTAGATCTGTTGGCAGGAGCAGATGGTTGCAGCTCACCCATTTCCATCAAAGGCTTCTTCACACTGAGGTGATACCAAGCCCAAATGGGTCCTTGCATTTGGTACCTGCTCAAGCTGTGACAAAACTCCTTTTAATAAAGGGTTTGAACATCATATGTTGACTCTGGAGCACCACTCTCATGATGTAGTTGTCCCTGGGGACCAGCATGCCCAACACTCTCCACAAGGAGTCATGGAAGAATGGCCTAAGAGAAATGGCGTGAGCCCACAGAGTACAGCATGAGCAGGCTGGTCATGTAGAGCTGAGATAGAATTTGGTGCAGAGCATGTGAGGAGGGTGATGAGACTGTGATGGGCAAACTGTGAGCCCATGTGAGTTTATATGAGTGAGCTGTGCATGCATGGGGAACGGATGCAGACACGCTCAAGCCCGGAGGGGTATTCATGTGCAGGTGAGAGTGCATCAATGAGTTGTACATAAAATGTGTTGGGCTATACGGACAGATATGCAAGAAGTGCATGGCCCCGTAGTAATTTGGGTGGGCTCTGTGCGGGGCATTGCATATGCCATAGGATACAGGGGGATGGGATGTACACAGAGGGGCATGTGTCAAGGAGGAACAAGGACAGTGCAAGTTCATCAGGCAGAACATGAACATACACTAGTGAGCTGAGCATGGAAGCATACATGAGAGGGCAAGGGGGAGAGGAAGAGGATGCCGCACACAGATAATGCTCAGAGACAGTGTAGATTACTGCTGTTAATACCTCTGGTAAGAACAGAAGTCTGCTGGCTGGGAGCGGGAGCTGAAAGCTGAGCCCCTTGTTATATTTCCCTGTTCCCGCCTGCACTAATCCCTTTGAGCCCCAGGAAAAAACTGCAGAGAAATCAAACAGGTTGTTCATGCTGCCCCAGTGTCCCAGGGATTAATTAATTTGGGATTTGTGGGAGTCACAAGGTCACACTCCCCCCACTGGCAGAGCTGGCTCCGCAAGGCAAAGGCAGAGCTGGGCTCTGACTCTTTCCATCCAGGGAAATGCCCCATCAGCCATGACCTGGAGTAGGTCCCTCAGGCAGCCACCCTGGGAAGGTTTTGAGCACTGGGTGACCCAGGCTGACCCAGGATGCCAGGGCATGGAAAGGCACCGGGCTGGGGGGACTGACAAGCAAGAAGTATGTCCATATCTCATAGATCAGCTTCCAGCTAGAGGCAGCCACTTGGATGGATCCTGCCTACATCTGGCCCTGTGCTCCTTGTCTCATCATCAGTACACATGGCCGCCTGCTCGGGCCAGCACAGAAGCAGAAGCATATCAAAAAAGGACAGAGACTCCAAAGAAATGGTTTGTGTTGACCCTTGCCATCCTATGGGACAAGAGGATGACGAGCAAGGGTTGAAGACCAGGTAGGATGAGCTGTTTGACCCACTTATCCATTCCAAGAAGGGAACTCTACCTTTTGACGATTTTGTCTTGGGTGCCAGATCCCCAGTTCCCACCACTAGTGGTTACTTAAATGATTCAGAAATTAATTTTCAGGGAGTAGTTGAGCTTACAATGTGGTTTCCCTGAGTGTTTGCCTGGGAAAGTGCATTCTTAAGAGAGCAGGTTGGCTCTCTTAAGATGCATTTCAAAGTGTAATTGAATATTTGCGGTCAATTTTCTGGGCAGCACCTGCCCAGCATTCACAAGGAGAGTTCATTCATTTTCACCCAAAGGCAATTTGGGATACCGGACCAGCATCTGTCCCAGCTGTGTTGAGGATTTTGCTTAGATGTGGATGCTTTGCAGCTCCTTGGTAGCAGGAAAGTGCAGAGCTTCATGGCACTGAGCCCAGGGCCATGAAGAGACCAGGAAGGAAGGAAAACAGGGTCATTTCTAGTACCTGGCAAAAGAGGATTGGGAAACCTGGAACTTTCCTTTGGTGCCAGGGTTGGAAGAGTCATTAATTCAGCCCATTAGCTCTTAACACCCAAATGAAGAGCAAGAGAGACTATAATGAAGAGGATCCAGGATCCAGACCTGGTCCTCATCCTCTGGTGAATTCCTCCTTGCCGCAGTAAAACTTAATCCCTTCAGTACAGGCACTTTGAAACTGTCCAAATCAAAGTGCAAGATTCCAGGTGCTCACTTGCCAGCCTGCTCCAGGAGATTCCTCCTGAAGCTTTCAAGATCTTAAAGGAAATAGGCTGCCCCAGTCACTGGCTGGTGCTGCTGGAATGAAGAATTCTGAACAAAGCTGGACCTTATACCTCCAAACCAAGATGTTCAGCCTTGCAATCACCCATTCCCCTGGCTCCTAAAGGTCTGTGCTTCTTTCTGTTCCATCTCTGCTCCAAGCCTCCATCAAGCAGCTGAAAACTCATTATCAGCCCAGTATGGACAGCCTGAGACTGGCTGTGTGGAGAGGATGGCAGCTCCCTGCCTAATTCCAAGGAGTTTATAGTCAGAGATGGCTCTGATAGCAGGGGAAAGCCCTCATGAAACAATGACAGAGTGCCCAGTTGATGAGACCCTGGTCCCTGACCTTCAGTCTCTTGGCAGCATCCCAGGTTATCCCAAAGTGAAATGGTCCTGCACAGTGAGACTGGAAAAGTTAGCCAAGGCTTGGTGCAGACTGCCACTGTCCATAGAGTCCATCCAGAGTGATAACCTGGGGGGACAGAGACAGATCAGCATCCCCCTAGCTGACTCTGCCTGCTTTGATGCAATCTGTTCTCTTAAAACCAAAGATCATGCTTTCCAGCAGTTACAGAGATTTGTCTTTCCTGTAGTCTGGCTGAGGTGGTGTCCAAACTGAGAACTCTGAGGCCACCAAATAAGTGTTCCCCACACTTGAGTGGAGTGGGTGATATAGAAAAATCTTTGCCTTCTCCTTGGCATGGGCAGCCCTCATGGGAACAGCCTGCCTGGAGACAGAGGCTCCCCCCAAATACAGATGGACAAGCAGCAGCTCCCAACCTGCTAAAACCCAGAGCTCATTGAGACACTAATTCCGTCCTTAGCTCAGTATCAGCATGTGTACATGACACTCCCCACATCTGTGCCCAGGTAACATAATTAATCATTAGTGCAAATTGCTCATGCGAAATGGACAGGGACTCAGACCCAGAGTGCTTGTGAGTAACTCCATCCTAGTGACTGCTTTGGGGTGATGAAGAAACATGGAGATCTGAAGTAACAAAACATTCAGTTCTCCAAGGTAGCAGGCTCCCGATGCTGGCCAGCTCTTGGACCAGCATAGCCTCATGCTGCTAGTCCACATTTCTGATCATACTCAGTACCTTTCTCCCAGCCTAGTTCTCCTCCATCCTTTCTGACACTGAACAATCCACACCACCCACAACAACAGTGGATTTTCTGCAGGGCTGGAATACATCCCCTTTACTGCACTGTTTGTTGCATATTGTTATCAGCCCAGTTATTCAAACCCAAATTCATCCCTCCTGAGCTTGCCAGACCAGATGGTAAGGGTATGTTATATGAAGGGTCCTGTGCAGTATCAAAAGGTGAGGGAGTTACAAACCGTGTCACCAGCAGGTACATTCCCCACTGCTCTGGACTCGGTGGAAAGCTGGGCTTACAAGGGCTGTGCATTGAATGTGGCCAAATAATTCAAGGAAGCGTGACTGGGGGTCATGTGTACAAGACTGGGCCTTTTCTCTTGGAAAGCAGCAGCACTGAAAGGGCCTTAAGCAATTGTGGAAACAACTTGAGGTGAGCATAAGCTTCCAGGACAAAAGAAAACTTAGCTGGCAAACAGTGTTAGGGGCTTTAGCAGAGGGACAGTGAATAGAGGGGAAGCAGCCTATCCCTGAGCATGGCAGGAGCAAGTCCATCGCTGCCATATGGGCTCAGGTCCATTGCTGGCACTTCAGAGAATTTGTTGACAACATGGAGGAAATGAAGGAGAGGGCACAAGCACAAGTCAAGGTCTAGAAAGAGGCAAGAGCAGCTTTAGGTTATCAGAGAGATGCTCAAAGTGTGGCCCAGCTGCACACTTGCAAGGAGGTGTTTGACAGCAAGTGGGTTTCAGTCCTGCAGAGAACAGATGCAGCAGATACACATGCTTTGCAGCAGGGAAAGCAGTAAAATATGGGAACAAGTGACTTGAGGACCTGGTGGAGCACTGCTTCTCCAGGCTCAAGGCTGACTATCCCGCTTTCAAAGCCCTGCCCTGGGTTTGGCCATAGATCTGAGCTTGGGGCAGGGGATGTACCACACAATCCTTCAGCAAGTTCCTGGCAGCAGGACAGACCAACGCATCAGAGCTGTTCCTCTGTGCCACAGTCTCCACCTTGCACAGAGCAGGGAACAAGTAGCTCAGGAGGGTGTATAAGGCACACACTTTTTTTTTCCAGACAGAGCCTTAGATAAAGAACAGGGTCAGGATTAATGCAGCTGCTGCCCCCAGGCCAACTGCACTACAGGCTTGTCTGCTGGAGCAAAGCACTCAAGCCTACCCACCTTTGTCTGGCAACTGATCTAAAGGCTTGTCCCTCCCCAAATACATGGCCCCCTGGCCTGGCCTGAATGCGTGTCTTCGCCAGGGCCTGCTGTTCAGCTGAGAGTGTCTCTGACAGCTGGTTTTGAGTGTCTGGAAGCCCTCCTGGTATGGCAGGGTCTGGGGCTGGTATTCTGACCTTACAGCCGTCTCCCCAATACTGTTATCAACCTGGTGTGGCCTCAGGTTTCGCAGAGGCCAGTGCTGTCCATCAGGGTTTGCTAGGGAAGAAGCTGCCAGGGCAGTAGCACTGCCAGTGCTCAAGGGGCATCCGTCTTCCTGGGAATCCTTCCTCACCTCAATGGGATCCCCAGCTCTTCAGGGCCTGAACCACTAGACTGTCATTCCTGAGCTCTTCCAGAGGCTGCCTGAGTATCACACCATCCAGCTCCCTTCACTTCCTCATGTGCATGTCCTGCCCCGCCCCACAGTCTGCCCCAGCCCCAGCAGCATTCAGGAGCACTCCAGCAGCACAGGGATGCCTCTGCATCCAGCCTTAAGATCAGCCATAAGCAAAATGGGTCTTTGAGAAACAAATGCCAAGAAAAGCCCAAGTAACCTCAGAATACAACTGGTGGAGTTATGGGTCACAAAGAAAAATTTAGGTCACTCATCCCATGTCCTCCTCACAACCAGCAGGACATGGCATGCATCAGCACAAATAACAGAAACTGAAATGCATGGCTCAGCTGTGTTTTGGATACCTCCCAGCTGACAGACTGTGGATGTAGGATGAATTTGTCTCCCATGGCTTTATCTGCTTGCTTTTCAGAGCCCTTAATGCACCCGGCTTTCACCAACCCTGCATGGCAGTGAGTGCTACTGTTTGGTTACACATAGTAGAAAGACCCTTCCTTTAGCTGGATTTACACTTGCTGACATCTCCCCTTGGCAAATCAGATTCTTCACCTGTTCTAACATACAAAATTACATTCTTGCTCAGGCCGTGATAAAATAAGACCTTTTAGTGGTGGAGCTTGTCAGGGGCTTTTGGAAAACCAAGGACACTTTTCTAAGTGACTCTCCCTGATTCACATACATTTCTTCCTTCCGCTTGCTGCCCTGGAGATGCGCCACCTCTGCAGCAAGCAGTCATCACAACCTTCTTCCAGGTGAACGTGCACATGTCTCTTAATACAAGTTTCTATTTTAATATTGATAATTTGCTCAGTGACCTTTAGTTGCCTAGGTCTTTATTTCAAAAACCTGGTATCATATTTACCTGCCTTCTGGGACAGAAATTTAGACAGCAGGGCCCACTAAACACCTAATTTGGTGCCAGCCATTGTGAGTTCCGTATGCTCTGGTGACTTTCTATACAGTTTATCAGCTTGTTTTGAAACTTTCCCACTCAACTCCTTGGCACCAGGCAGTTTGTAATCTCTATTCTCCTGGGAGGCAGTGCTGCAAACTCCAGAGACAGGCACGGGTTTCCCACACATCTGTGATCACTTCTTCCAGTGGTGGGCATAGGGCATCTCCCTGCCCAGGCAGCATCACTGCTGGGATGCCTAAAACCCCTCCCTTGAGAAACAAGCCACATCATCTCCTTGGATTGGCTGTGGGACCAGGTGCCATCCCCCAGGGCAGGAAGAGGTCTCTATGTAGTCTGGGGGAGCAGGATACACCTCAGCAAAGAAAAGGACAATGCAGATTTCAGCGTTTCCCCTGCTCCAGAGGCCAGTCTGTTCATATACCATTTACCCTATCCCACCATGCAACCCCTGGCTTTTCACATCTCTGCTGCCTGTGGTATTTCATGGTGGTAAGGCAAGAGCACACCCATGCACATGGCTGACCCCGCAGACAAGTCTGGGTGTGCAAGGTGTGCATGTGACCCATCACCTATGGATTTCATAGCCCTCGGTGATCCAGGCAGGGAATTATCCAGGTGCAGCCCCTGCTAACACCTCTCCATGGCTATTACCAGAGCAAAGTGAGTTTCTTCCATGCCAGGACCAACATTAGCCTGCAGAAAATCCTTCCTCTCCTTCCCTATGGACAGGGGTTTAACACTGGCCCACCAGCTCCCTAGAAGTAGGGCAGGTGAAGCCAAATACTTTTACTAATCCCAGCTCCGAAGAGCTGCTCTCAGGTTACAGACGATGTGAATAGGATCTATGTTCCAGGGTGATCAGACTTCCTGGAATTTCTGCAGGACCAGTTATCTGTTCCTGTAACCATCTGCAGCTGAATGTGCTGGTATGGCCCACATCCAAAATGCCCCCATCTCCTCAGAGCCCGATCTGAGGTCTTTGAGTGAAGCACGACTGGCAGCAGAAAAACTACCCCACAGCTTCACACATGGGTCTCCCAACTGAACAGCCCAGAGCACCTGAGAAACCTGATATCCGCAGCCTTCCACGGCCCAGCTGAGAAGAGACAAAGAGCTCTCGGCCACCAGATGTGCCGAGTGTGACTCCCTAACTTATATCCAGCCACAACCTGACACTGACCGCATGGATTCATTTATGGTTGACTCAGCTCCGCAGCATCACTGAGAGATTGCAGCACACTTGAAATGTCCCTAAGTTGTCCTGTCCCTGGAGGAGTGTCTCAGATCAAGAGGAATCCTCACATTGCCACCTGTTTTTTCAGTAGGTCTGATGAAGCCTTGGGATGTCATGAGGCCCTCCAGGCTGGGCTGATGGTGGAAGCTTGTCCTTTGATGAAGGCAAAGGGAACTGCAGTGAGCAAACAGCTCAAGCCACATGAATCCAGACAACTAATATCTCTCCATACCCCTTGCAGAAGATACTGCAGTCTCCACTGCAGTGCAGACTACAGTGTTTTCTCCCCATCACTATTAATGCTGACTTCCTGAAAAAAGTCTTAGGGCTTGCAGGCATCACTGCAGGACTTAGGGAGCATTCAGGTTGGCATATACACACTGTCCACAGGCTCCCCTGCTGCCCAAAAGGCAGCTTCCAAGCCTCTGAGTACCTCCCTCTTCCACAGCCACCCATGTTACAGCAGCAGAGAGGAGCAGAGGTGCTGTCTGTCACACCGCTGTGCCTGTTAGGAATCAGCAAATGCAGTTCTGCCAGGTGAACGACACCGTTGCATATGCATGAAAAATGCTTCACGCAGCACCTGTGTCCAGTCTTGGGCCTGACAAGAACAGCAGCTCACAGGCAGGAGGATGGAGCTGAGTAGCCGTGGTTTATGGGGTAACTTCATCCCTGCTCCCCATTGCAGTCACTAACACCAGTAGCAGTGCACTTCTGATCCCAACCTGGGAATATGCTATGTGTCCTTTCTGCCATCAGTCACCTCCATGAGAACCACAGTGCTACCCCATTTCCTGCCCAGCTCATGCCTGGCCATTCATAGTCTTGTAGTTTCTTCCCTTCTAAAGACTCTGCTTGCCCATGAATTTGCCTCTCTGCTTTCCAGCCTGAGACATTGTAGGCAGGAAGAACTGCCAGGAAACCATGGAGAAAACATCCTCTTTATCCCATTTTCCACCATCCTGCAGCCCTGACACTACATTTCTCTAGCCTTTCCAGCCATCATATACATAGTGACATACATCCCTAGTTTTTCTTCTGAGTATCCTTGGATCAGCCTAAGTTGCCTGACAGCACAGGCAGCCTGTCCTCTCATGGCAAATTCTGCTCAGGGCTTCACACATTAATAGACAGCAATTAACCACATGAAAAATGACAGAAAAGTCTGTGGACAGACAGTCACTTTGGTCTGTGCTTCCTGCTCCTCAGCAAAGCACATTCTTTGCCAGGCTTTGCAGGGGAGAAAACACTTTTGTGTGCGAGAAGCTGTGTCTGGCAACAGCAGCCTCAGCAGCATGAGACATAAACCTGATGGCAGAGCATCCTTAGCCAGATGAAACCATCCTGCAAGGGCTCTGTCTGCTGCTACTGGGACAAAATCCACAGGAGCTGGAAACACTTCATCAGAGCTTTCCAAGAAGAAAACAGGGGGTCCAGCTCCACTACCAGCGAGCCCTGGTGCTTGGTGTAGACCCTGGTCACCTCAGCGTCTGAGCGGGGTTTCTAGGAGAGCACCATCCTCACCACTGCAATCTGGCTCCCAGGGAGTGGCCTGTGTCCTGAGGAATGTGGCTCTTGAACTGAACTCCAAAGGCTTTTGCAAGCCTTTCAATCCCAAACACAGGCACTGAGAAGGGGGTGAGTGCCCCCTGAGGAGGGGAGAGCAGTGGGGTGGGATTAGAGCTGGCACTATCACCCTGCTCTCTGCAGCGGCATCTGAGCAGCACAGGGAGAGGTCAGGATTAGGGGAAATCCTTTGAGACCAAAGGGGAGTTAAGCAGCTCTCTCCTTGCACACACAGAGGGGGCACCCCCAAACCTCCACCCTGGAAAAGGCCATGCTGGGGGCAGAAGGCAAGGGGCAGCCTTTGTCCCTTTGATTCAAAGCAGAGAGCAATTAGGTGATGGACTTAGAGCCCAGGGAGTACCACTCCCTGCCTCCACAGGGATCTCTCTCTGTTTCTCTGCTTTCTTTCCTTCTCCACCCCAGCTCCTAAATCCATCTGCACTAGGTCTTTAATTGAATTAGCCCAGCACCTTTCACTGGGAAAAATTTAAGATGGTTTCAATACAGTGATTGCTTTTTATAGCCCCGGGACAGGTTTGACAGCAACCACAGGGAGTGGTTTAACACAGAGAAATTTATCCTGGGTGCCTGTTACACCTGAAGTACAGTAGGTGCTCTTAAAAACCCAGCCTCTGGAGCCCTGTAGCAACCTGGAATCATAGGTTTCATAAAAAACACACCCATATTTTGTGAGAAGACAGAGATTGATGACAGGAATGCCAAATGGACAACTCAGAGCCTCCAGTCTCTGCGACTCTGAGGACCTGACGCCTTCTGTTTGCAACACTGAACATCACTTACAGGCTGCTTGGAGACAACTTTGGACACTCCGGGATCCCCTCAAGCTCCAGAGACATGGGTCAGCCAGGCAAGCACAGTGGGTAATGCAGCCCCTTGGGGCCTGGGAAGGTGCTGCTGTCTCCATATCCTCCTCTATCCTTCTCCACTCCAGTGGTAGCTCCTCCACCCCTGTAGAGATGCAGGCACCAACTGCTGCCAGGTCTTTGGGAAGATGGTATCAAACCAGCCTTACACTACCTCCTCCTCTTCCCTGTTTCCCACGTTCCTTGCCTGGAAGCATTTAATAATGAATGCACCACTACCTGTGACGGACACAGGGTGCTCGCCCCGTGCAAGTGAACAGCCTTGCTCTGCTCAGATCCCAATCTCTGCTCAAATTTGGTCGAGGATGGGAGTTCTCCCACTATCTAGGAATGGCCACAGAGTCTCTCCAGGTCCATCTCCACTCTCAGGTCAGCTCTGAGAGTCCAGGAGCCCTGCAGGGGAAAAGGAAAATGCTCCAAATCACTCACAAGAAGCAATCTCGTCTTCACCTAGGGATTTCACCCCCAGTGCTGTTTGCACTCATCCCATGAGCTGGTTACATGGAAGCACCAAGGAAATTTTTAACAAGAGGAGAGCAAGGAACAGATAGACAGAACTGTGGAAATAATCATCCCTTTAAATTTAACAGGCTGAAAACATCACTTTCTTTATCCCAGCCTAGAGCTGTTTGTTGTAAACCTCTTCCATCTCTGCTCAGGCTCCACTGTGTGGTCCCACACCCTGGACCCTTGTCCCCATGTCCCAGAGGGGACAGTGCTGAAAGGTGAGTGGCTCTTATAGGATTTGGAAGCATTTGCAAGTGTGATCATACAGATGTTATGACAGGAAGTGACACATGGGTCATTTGCACCTAAGGCTGGAGAAGACCCCCCAACCCAGTCCTTCCTTTTGTCTAGGTATGTGAGAGCCAAGACCAGGCAGACATTGAAGGAAATGGAGAAGACCTGGCAGATTTCAAGGGATTTCACTCGCATCCTTCCAAAACATTGTCTCCACATTTCCTCTAAGGCTGAGATAAACAGTCCAACATCCATCCTGCTACCTAGGTGACAGCAGTGGCATCTCACCCTACTCTTCCCAGCACCTTGGCCAGGTTTGGTGCTGGGTTTGGCTGGAGACTGAAGGCAAAAAAATAGTAATTATGGAGGGCAGGATCGTCAGCCAGACAGACTTTCCCGTATGACAAAGCAACATTTGCACGGGTGGAAGTATGGCTGATGCACCTGAAAAGCCAAATATGACTTGAGCAGTCTGTCATGGTATAAACTCAAAGGCAGTTAACAGGCCGGATTCATCATTGCTGTGTTTGTTACAGAAAGGTTATGGAATTTATAAGGTCTCCATTTTATGTAAAGACATGGCATAGGTCCACTCCCCATCCCCCTGTGCATGTTCACAACTGCTAGGAAATCTCACCCATGTGAGCAGAGTACTGCGTAGGCACAACCGTCTTTCAGTATTGGACAGACCAGGAAGATTTTTGCCTCCTGATGCTCCCACAGTACTTTTTCCAGTCCCTACTGTGAAAAAAAAAAAAAAATCCAGATCTCTTTTTGTGAAGTGGTGGAAATGCACTTAGAGACTTAGAGTAACTGTAAAGTAAAAACTATTATTACGTGGAAACTTCTCCAGAATCCCCCAGGGCACAAACTCAGGAGCCAAATTAAGCTATAGGACACACTCCTATCTAATACCTTAGCTCCAGCCCACTTTCCCTCTCCTCCTGTCTCTCAGTTAATGCATACCTGAGTAATTACAGATGTTCTAGGCAAACTACAAGTTATGCCTCTAGATGCAGTTTGTGATTTGCAAAGCAGCATGTGTACAAGTAAAGATACCCAGGAAGAAGCAATTTGAAAATTATTTTACATGATTAATTATAGAAGTGAATATAAAAATGTAGGTTAGATGGACCCTCTGGAGGTCTCTCGTCCAAGCCCCTTCTCAACACATGGCTAAACTGGAATTTAGACCTGATTGCTCAGAACCAGGGTTTGTCTAGAGTGCTGAAACTCTCCAAGGAGGGAGAGGGTTTTTGGTCACAGCCTCTCAGGGTCTCTTTCCAGTGCTTGACACTTCCAGGATGAAGAAATTTTCCCTTATGTCCCATCAGAGTTTCTCTCAGTGCAATATGTTCCCATGTTTCTCTGTGCACCTGGGCTGGCTTTTTTTCTCCTGTACAGGTGTCTTTCGTAGTGGCACAGGCAGCTAAATCCCCACCAAGCTCCTCTTCTCCACATGCAACAAACCTGCATCCTTCCACTTCCGATCAGACATCACATCCTCCAGCCACCAACCACCTCTGTGGCCCTCAGCTGGACCCACCTCAGTTTACAGACCCCTTTCTTCTGTAGAAGAGCCAAAATGGGGGACAGGATCCTCTTTGTTCTTCCCAGCTTCCTGTCGCATGAGGATACTCCGTCCCAGGATCTGCATTTGCCCCAAACGTCATGAATTTTCTGCCAGCCTCCTGAGCATGTCAGTGTTCCTCTGAACAGCAGCTCTGACCTCCAGTGTATTTACCACCCTCAAACTATCTATGGTTGCATTCTCTCCACTCATTTAGATCACGGCAACACAGGGTATCTTCATTTTATCCTCCTAAAAAGAAAAACTAGACTTTTCCAAATAGAAAAGGCCTGCGATTTTGAGCAAGCATAGTGCTTGCTCAAAGGCATTGCCCAGCCACGCCTTTGGTGAACAGGGATGGGATGGTTTCAGTGAGCAGTGGGACCAGCCTGCCCTCCATAAGCACGAATCATAGGATGAAACTTCTCACCAACTGGGAAGTCCACAAGTCCTTAAAAGGTTGCAAAGCAAATAAATACCCACCAGGGGTACAACATGGGGCATAGGTTGCAGGGTGGGATGCTGAGGGGAAGCATTTATCAGGAGAGCAGAAGCAGAGGGAAGCTTGCTGGCTGATCTTTCAGACCATGGTGACCTAAGCAAGAGACCTGGTTCATGCACTTCTTGCCCCATATGGTGGTCAGGCGCTGAACAGGCTCCCCAGAGAATGATCATGGCCCAAGGCTGCCAGAGCTCCAGGAGCATTTGGACAATGCTGTCAGGCACAGGGTGGGATTGTTTGGATGTGCTGTGTAGGGCCAGGAGTTGGACTGATTGATCCTTGTGGGTGCATTCCAGCACAAGATATTCCATGATTTTTATTCTTGACAGGTTACAGCTTGGCTTCACCTCTGAGGAACTGAGGTTGTGCAGAGTCCAATAAACTGCTGGGCTGCAGGTCCTTTGGTGTCTATAGGAAAAAAACAGTTCAAGATGTGCAGCACAGCCTTTTCTGTCCTCTCCTGATGGAGGAAAAATAAAGGAGGTCTTCCAGGGCAACAGGACCTGGGAACCAGAGACAGTCACAGCCAGGAGGAGAACACAGCTACAAGGTGCAAAGAAGGTGCAAAGACTAAACACCCCACTTCTCTTTGGGCTCCCTTAGCTCTTCCCATGATGCAGAGGTCTTCAGGCTGCCAGCATGTTGCATTATCCCAACAGCAACACCTCAGTGAGACCTGTCACAGTTCTGCCTTCTCCAGTACCTGGCAATGTTACCAAAACATGTGTCATTGCCTTTGGAATGCTCCCACCACTCCCTGCCCAGATGCCAGTACCCCCAGGCAGGAGCAGCAGCCCCCAGCCCCTGCATGTGAGCACAGGCAGCGGGGTGCAGGCAGCAGTGAGCCAGTGGCAGGGGCCCACAGCCGGGCAGCCCACAGCTGAGAGCTGTCAGGCAGCTGCTTGCCGGGGTGGGCTGGCCAGCCCCTCTGGCAGGGACATCAAGGGTGGAGGGTGGGAGGAGGACAATAGTCTTTTTTGCACTGAGCAAGAAGGATCTTTTGGAAGAGAGTGGCTGAGCAGAGAACGACAGAGCCTGCTGGAGGAACAGGGGAGTTTGCAAGGAGGAAGAACCGGCGTCATGCAGCAGAGGATGTATTACAATGCGGGGGGAATCTGGGCTCTTCTCCACCAGTCTGGCAACCACAGGACACTTCCCACACATGTTCAGGACAGGACAACATGAGGCACTGAAACTCCTTCATGTCATACCAGACTGTTGTTGTGCAGGGGTCGGGGGGGAACCCCAAAGAGCGTGAGGCTGGCCAGGGCTAAAGCTCCACAAATAACCTCAGAAACCAAGGAGGTGGCCAAAACGTGTAGTGTAATCACAGATAAACACATAATCTACTCAGGTTACACTGGGGGGAAACCACAGACCACAAGCAGACAGGAGAAGAGAGGAACAACAAGCAAAAGGGAGAAAGGAAAATCCACCAGGAGAGACAAAAGCAAGTCAGTAAATCACAAGGGCTGCTGCTCTTCTCTTGACCCTCTCCTTGTCTTCCCTGCCTGGGAAACTTCAACCTTGCAAATTTTGGAAGGAGGAGCTCAGAAACTGGTAGTACGAAGCTCAGGCAGGAGCTCCACCGAGCATCTGCCTCTGACAGACATCTCTGCTGAGGTGGATGGAGAAGTGCATGGAGATTTACTGCTGGACACCCAGGGCAACAGAGATGGTGACCAAGCTCTGCACTCCAGCAATAGGCTCTGCAGCTCACTACAGTTTCAAAAAAAACAAGGGTCTTGGAAATACTGTGGAAATAGCCATACTGGTGGAGAGGATCATTTTCCCCTGCAAATCACAGTTCACACAGTAAGGAGCCAAAAGGATGCCATGAGCCGGACTGAGTGGAGACCACCATTCTCATCCAGGGAAGACTTCAGAGCACGTTGGACTGAAAGATGCGCAGATGGTCTGGAGTAAAAAAACTGCAGGCATTTCCTCCTTTCCTGTCAGCACCTCCTGCCCAGCCCTATGCTCGTCTGCAGGAGCCAATTCACAGATGAGTGCAGGCACAGGAATGCAGTGGGAGTAGAAAGTTCTTTGAAGATTCCAGCCACGGCATGGCCAGTGGGAATGCATAGCTGGAGAGGCTGAGCTGGGAGATAGCCACTGCTATGAGATCTGCCATGAAATCAGTTCCTGGGAACGTTCAGCCAACCAGCCGTGGCTTTCCCGGCAGGGGTAAACATCCACCAAAACAACAGAAGATTTTGCTTTCCTTTTGGAGACATGGAAGTAAATGCAATACAAGTAATGTCTTCACACATTGTGCTTCTGCCCCAGCCCTCCATGGCCTGGGTGAGCTTCAGCTCCTTCATCCACCTTGTAGGGTGGATGTTGGGGGCTGCTTCCTGGAGAAGTCCTTCCCAAAAGAAAGGAGTCTCTGGCATTAAACACCCCACTTCTCTTTGGGTTCCCTTAGCTCTTTCCATGGTGCAGAGGTCTTCCGACTGCCAGCACGTTGCATTATCCCAACAGCAACAGCTCAGTGAGACCTGTCACAGTTCTGCTTTCTCCAACACCTGGCAATGTTACCAAAACACAGACACGCTGGAGAGTTAGGCTTAGCTTTTTAGGGACCCACCTGAGACAAAAAGGTGATAAGTAAAAACATGTGAAGTTGCTGACTCTTTTGGCACTTGAGGGCCATGTATCTGTCCAGGTGTAACCCATTCAGCTGTAGCCCAGACACCAGAGCAGGGGGGTCAATACTGACAATAAGACATCCTCTCACCCTGGAAAGCCAGGCAGGGTCTGGTCCTACCATTGGGTGCATAGTTCTATCCCTCTACATGCCACTTATGAGATCCTTGAATCATAGAATGATAGAATATCCTGACTTGGAAGGGGCACATAAGAATCATTGAGTCCAACTCCTGGCCCTGCACAGGACAACCCCAAGAATCCCACCATGTGCCTTACAGCAATGTCCGACTGCTCCTTGAGCTCTGGCAGGCTGGACTCTGGAGTGCCCTTCCATCCAAATGCTGTCCCAGGTGCTCCAGAGGAAGCCAGAACATTCTCCATTTCAGGAAAATGGGTAGCTTGCATGGGAGTAAGTCATGCTCTTCTGGGACCCAGCTCCAGGTCTGCAGCAAGGCTGCTCAGACCCAGTTGTTCTGCTGTGCTAACAGGTATACAAAAAATCCACCAGAATATACAAAATATTCCTGAGCTACCAGCCAAACATCCCTCCTGTTAAACGCATGACCTCTCTGCATTACCAGTTTTCTGTAGAGGCCACACATAATGCCCATGGATAAATCTCCCCTCTCCGGTTTCCGTTTCCATGAGGCCAAACTGCTGGCTCACACCTTCCTCTGCTCTTCACAGGGCATCGTGCCCTGAGCGAAAAAAACACCTGCTGCTTTGCTTCCTTTGCAAGACAACCACAGGGACCACAGCCCCAACCCCCTCATGTGCCCCTGCAGCCTGGGCAGTGCTTAGGAAGCTCCAGCATCCACAGTGAAGGATACTGTGAGCAGCAGGATGGGGAGGACACTTGTGAAAGCAGAAGCAGTTACTTTTTGCCTGTCTATGGAAAGACAGGGCTTTGGGCTTTCCCAAAGCTCACTTATGGACATGTTGGGCTTTCCCCAACATGTCCATAAGTGCAGACTTCTTGCCCTTTTCCTGAAGGCTTCCTTGACCTCCAGGCCATGTGTAGCCATCCATGGGACAGGAGATCAGAGCATGCAGCCAGAATCAACCCAGGTCGGTCTGAACCCTGTGGGAAATGGGAAATTCATAAGGAAAGAGAATGTGTAAGGATGTCAGATACTGGGGTGGGTGGGTGCACCTGATCAGAAAACTGAGGACAGGGGGAGAGTTGTGTGGGTGGACTGGGATCTGAGAGCTGAAAGGAGACAGTCAGAGGGAGCATGGGAGGCCCCAGCTGGAGCTTGCTCTTTGCCTGTGCAAACACAATGGGAGCTGTTGGCAGAGAGAGGTGGGAGGGGGTCCTACCAGGGTCTGCGGCTGGAAGAAGGGCTGCCATGTCCCCAGTTCACAGGAGGGCAGGCGGCTCCCAATCACACAGGCAGCAGTACAGGATTGCATGGAAATATCTCCTGAACAAGTGTTGCGAGGCCAGGGAGAGCCCAGCTTCTTGTATGTATCACCTGCCTTAGCCAAGCTGACCAGAAATAGATGAAATACACCTTCAGATAACCAGGCTGAGTGTCTTCACAGCCTAAATCCTGAGCAGAGGGGCTGTAGAGACCGTGAGTCAGCTCTGTATTAATAGAAAGTCAGAAATCAGGCAGGTGTCAGGGTCTAACAAGGGCACGACAGACACCATGCTCCCCTGGCCTGAGAAGTTATTACTGCTCCAAGGAGTGAATATTTCCCATGCTCCAGCATTCCCTACATCCTTCCTTCCTGAGGGGGTCTTGCTCTCCCCAGCAACTCCTATCTGCTGCACCAGATGGATGCGACTTCTCACAGGGAGGAACCTAAGGCCACTGGCAGCATCCCAGGAAGTGGAACAGTTTGGGGAAGGCTGAGGAGCTTGCTCCCAAAACAAACTGTGAGGCAGGGGAGCTTCCTAAATGCACACCCCCCAGCCCATCCCATCCATCTAGTGGATCCCACAGAGGTTCTCGGCACGCTGTCCTGGAGGGCTGGGAAAGCCTTGGCTCACACATGCTGCCCGGAGTAGACTCCCAGCTCACTTCCACCTGTTTCTGATAAGCTCACTAATCCATCCCCATAATGATTCTTTATTAATGGATGCTGCTGTCTTCATTACATGCCTTAATTAGTGTTTTGTGAGCAAATTCAAGGGGATAAGAAGCGTGTCACATTTTCCAGTGGGGGCTTTGCGCACAGCTACCAAAATAACTTTGTCTGTGAAGCTGGAGTTCCGGTTTCACCCTGCCCATGAGCCGTCGTCGCAAGAGCTGTTTCTGCCTAATCTGGCAAGCAGGCTGAGCAAGCTGAGCGGCTGCTCGCTGCCCAGCCTCCCCGCCCTTCCTCCCTGGCTGGGCTCACTGAGCTCCCACAAGCCAAGATGAATTTCAGTCATGCACAGACTTGAAGAGAGATTTGTCATTGGGAATCAAAAAATCGTGGAAAAGCCTAGACCACTACTGCCATGTTCAGTAGACTGCTCTCCCCCCACCACGCTGTCTGCCTGGGGATGGGCCTGAGGGCAGCTGGGGTTGCTGTGGTCCCTGCTGACCGATGCTGACCCAGCTGGTCACTGAGGCTTAAAGTTTGAGGAATTTTCCTGAGATATCCCCGGCATCCTTGGAGAAATGGCAAAATCCCTCTGGAGTCCCTGCTTTCTCCTGGACCAGAGGTGGGAATGACCTGGGATCGCTCCAGCACAAGAGGATCCATGGAGCCCCATTACCAGCAGAGCAGCACTGGCCATCACCAGTGTTTCTGGGCAGAGAGGGACTGGCAGGAGCCAGTTCCATGCAGGCAGCACCACCAGGATGGGATCTGAAGCAGCCAGCCCTCAGCTCCACCCAAGATGGAAAAAAGCCAGAGCAGTTGGCTAATGTGACCAGCACCACTCCTGGTGTCCTCCCCTGGCACAGGCTGTTCCATACCCAGCATCCTACTGAAGCCAGCACAGTCCCTGTCCCCCTTGGGCACTTCAGGACCAGCCCCTGCTCCTCACACATCTGAGACCACAAGCAGGAACACAGCAGAGGTGCCTCCATCATCCTGACCTGTGTCCTGGGGCTGGCCACCATCCCAGCAGCATAGCATAGGAATTCTGGAGACCCACACCTTCACATAGCCCTGACCCAGATCTGCAAACCCTCTTTATCTGGATTCAATGGGTGCATGGATGCCAGGCCATAGTGTCAGAAATTTCCTGAATCTAATTTCATCTTTAAAAAACCCTGTAATTTTTGCTTGCCATTTGTGCCTGAGCCGTTTGCAGTAACAGCTTGAGGCTCCCCCTGACTTGTGCCTGATCCAAGGTTTCTTATGCCAGAAAAAGGCAGAGGATCCTCCTCCTGGGGAAGCTCTCTCCCACGACGCAAGCAGGGATGCCAAGTCTGGTTCATACCAGCCCTGGCTGCATTACAGGTGGGATCATCTCCCCAGGTGCTGCAGAGGTTCCCCCTGCATTAACCCCTTGACATTCCTGCCAACACATTTCAGTTCCCATTAGGGCTTTTCCCACTTTCCCCAAGAGTGAAATGAACCAAAACTTGCCCCTTCGTCATGGCTCTGAGGAGAATTTAATTCCAAGGTTCAAAGCTTCTCCATCCCTTCCCAGATAAAGGGGTGATCAGTGAAAGGGGATGAGCTGGTTAATAAAAGCCAAAGAAGAAAGCAGGACTGAAGGGCCGCGCCTATAGAGCAAAACCCAGCAGGAGAGAAGCAGCTTTTCTCCAGGCAAACCTTTCCCCAGTTAATAATTACAAGCCAGGCCCGTCAGTTCCAACCCACTGCTCCACAAGAAAAGGCAATTAATTTAAGACTAATAGGATTTTAAATTCAAAACAATCCCAAGCGGGTTTGTATGGCAGGTTGTGAATGCGCTGGAGAGCCAGCCAGCAGCAGGCGGGATGGGGGCTGGATTTGGCAGAGCAGATGGAGGAATTAAGGGCCAGGAGATGAAATCTCATGTCCTGCAGCCACTGGGATCCCAGGTCCCCATTCAGAGGGCAGCCCAGTGGGGGCTCTCCTCAATGGGAGGATGGCGAGGAGTTGTCTCATTGAGTTCATGCTAGTGGCAGCAACCAGTCACAAAGAGAAGCCACCAACCCATGCTGAACCCAGACCACCTCTGGCACTGGAAGCAAGGGACTCCAAAACCCATCCCCAGCAAAGACAGCTGTGCGTTGGCCCAGGGACCGTGACCATCTCCTGTCTCCTGATAGCAGGTCCTCCATGAGATGTGAGCATGCCCCAGCCATCCTTACTCTGACCTGGCATGCACTGGGTGTCCTGGGGAAGTCAAACTAGGCCTTGGGCTCTTCCTGCCACTCAGCCTACAATGGCAGACATGCTGTCAGCCCCTGCAGGCACCTCATGGCTGGGTTTCCACCACCCACCCCAGATGGGCAGTTACAAAATCTCCTCCCGGTCCCTTGGGGACTCTCCAGCAGCACCCCGCCAGACTGAGCTCAGAAAAAGGGAGCTATGCCAGCCTGTGTCTGAGGAGAAGGTTGGGAGGGCAGGAACAGGGGACTCATCTGTTATGGGAGTTGCATGGTGATGGTGGGGAAGGGACGAGCACAGGGGCCCTGCCCTGATCCCCTCCTTGGCAGCCAGAGCCCTGCCAAGTCCCAGTATGTGTTGGAAGATGCTGGAGCTGAAATCCATGTGGAGCCACACAGCACCAGAGGTGTGTGTAGAAACAAGACAGCGAAGTGCAGTTCTATGGGCTGTGCTGACAGGGATTTGCAGCCGCACTGGCCAGAGCCATGAATGGGGCTTGACCCAACAGTTACTCCCTCTTCACACTATAGCCCCAAAAGGTATGGGATTTACCATTTTTGCAAGGAAAGAGCCCTCTAAGTCTGACTGAAACAGCCTCTCCTGAAGTATTTTAGCATGAACACATCACTCCAGAGCAGCTGGAGGTATGGGCTCAGCCTCAAAAGGGGCTTAGATGTTGCAGCATGTCCAGATACCCTCATGAGTCTGGGTTTTGGCATCTGGTGTCACTACAGCAATTCCCTGCTGCGTCTGTAGGGACTCTGGGGAAACAAGGATCATCCCGTGAATCTTTGATGCCATCAGCCCTCATGGAAGCATCTGCAATTTGCAGTGCACTTTCAAGGCAGGAAAAGGGAGGCTACATTCAGGAATATACACCTGTTCCACAGGTGTTTGAAGAACATTTTAAGAAAGTCCCCATGCAAAAGGATTGGTCCTCACAAGATCCCAAGGTACTCAGCCTGGTAAACAAGGAGTGTTGGTGTCTGTGCAGTGTCCTCAATCAACCTCCATGCCCCTGGGCAATAAAGAACCACAGCACTGAACTGCAGTGGCCTTGTCCCCTGGCAGGTCCCTGAGGGAGCACTGTCCAGACAGGGGGCTGAGGTCACGTCTCGCACACTATATCCGGTCTCCAAGACAAGGCAGATACCAGGCATGGAAAATGTTCAAGAGGAGGGTGCAGAAGAGCTTCCCAACACCAAAATGTTCCTTCTTCGAATTTTTCACAGTCACAGGCACCAAGCCTGTTCCTAACCTGGGTCACACAGTACATTTCTCCTGGCCTTGTTTTGAGAGATTATTTTTACCCAATATCCCACTTTCTCTAGGAAAACAAACCCCAAACACCAGCCTGGGGATAACTCCAGCCTCAGCTATGAGAGTTGGCAGGGTTGCAAAGCATTCAATGGCGAGTCTTTCATTGTGGGAAACACTGAGTGACCTTTGTGTGCTGGGTGGAGTTTCTCCAGGCAAACAGGAGGGATTTATGGACCTGGCCACAGGCCGGGGGAAAGCTCCCATGAAGTGTCTTTGTCACTAGCCACAGGAAGAACATGACCTATGGCACTAACCTCACAGGCCAAGGGTCTGCATGAAGAAGGGGGCTGGTCCTGCAGGATGATCCCACATGAATGGGATGAAAAAACAGGGATGTTCACCCAGTTGCTACCATTAAATAAGTTCTAGCTAGACACATTTAGCAGGGAGATAGAGGAATGAAGACGATTGAGACCCCAAAAACACGACTGTGATGATGGAGGAAGATGAAGGTAGGCTGGTTTCACCCCACTACGAAAAGTTGCTTGTCCCTGCAAAGCTGATGAAGAAAGCTGTCCACATAGTAGGTGGAAGTAGGTCAGCAGACAAGAAGGAAGATTCTGAGGGTCTGAGGAATTGTCAAGGCTCCCCAGATCTTGCTGCATCCTCTCATGTGAAAACACCAGTGGGAGGAGGAAAATGCAGTGGCTTGTAAAATGGCCAAAAGGTCACACAGAAAAGGCCACAGGGTCCTAGCAGAGGATGGAAAATAAAGCCTTTGTTGCAGGTATGATTAGGAGGGAGTAGAGCATCATTCTACTAATCCAGCACCAATAACCAGACAAGGGACCTCTGGTCTGGTTGGATGTTGATGGGACAACAATCAGCTCTTCCTCCTCCTCTGGGGGAGTGAAGTTTTGTCCCTTCGGGACATCATGATAAGAGAGGCGGCACTCAAAGCCAAACAGGCACAGTGGGCAGAGGGTGGAGATCCTGTACAAGTCTGGGACTGGGCATGCAGAAAGTTTGGGGAAAACACAGATGCAATGTTTATTGGAGCAGGAGAAGGACCTCACAACCCAGGTGCAGAGACAGGCCAGAGTGTTATTAGAAAGCATCACCCAGCAGAGAACAGCAGGAGCTTTCGAGCTGTGGCTTATGCCACTGTGGGGAAAACTAAAAGCGAGCAAGAAAGGCAGAAAGAAAACACACGGTGGTTCCAAGAGCCAAAGAAGCAAGAGTCCTACGGCTGAAGAAGAAGAAGCCTGTCGGGATGTGACGCAGAGCTCTGCTGCTGTCTCGGGGTCAGCCAAGCAGAGAAGCCCATTCTCCTGGGTCAATAACCGCGATTGGGTTTGGGATGCTCAGAGGACCAGTGACAAGTGCTGGCTACCAGCCATTCAAATAAACAGTAGGCAGCCAGTTGGCCAGTGGCCACTCAAACAACCAGCCCCAAGCTAAAAAAATACAGTAAGCTAGTAAATTTAGTAACCTAAAGAGAAACATTCCAATACCAACCAGCATGCAAATAAGCCAGAAGGGGATATAGAGCTGACACAGTCCCCTGTTCGGCTTTTGATATTCGATGGCCCTTATCCAACTGGCTGCCAGTTGGTTATTTGCATTGGAACAGGAAACAAATTTTTCTCCTATTTATACTGCTTACCTCAGGAATAAACTAATTACTGTTATAAAATCCCATTCCCACAGTGTCCAGCACACATCTGTAACCTCTGGAAGGGACAAATGCACGCAACTTGCCAGCTGGACTGTTCCATCAAAATGGCCAAATCCCAACTTGCTTTTTTGTTGGCTCTCCTGACTGGATGATGAAGCAAAGCCTTCCCTGCAAATACCCCTGCTGCATCAGCTGTTTACCTTGCTCATAAGCAGATCACTGCTACAAAATGCTCTTCCAAAGCTGTTCAGTACACAGCAAGACAGCCTCAGGACAGGGAAGAGGAGCAGGGAGCAATCTGCTGGTGTTTCAGTTCCTGTGTCCAGCTGGCTGTTCCAAGTGTCCAGGCTGTGGAGCAGCCAGAATGGAGGTGGTCCAGCCATGATGAGATCCACACATACCACTAGATGGAGTTTGACAGCGAGAGAGCCCCACATCCCTGTCCGGCTGCTGGGATGGTCTCCACTGGAAATGTTCTCTGATTGTGATGGCAGAAGGGCATTTCTGAGGTCCAGCACTGGCAAAGGACTTCAAGTCCCACCACAGTGGAAGCCATCGCATCCTCATGTACGTATGCAATTGTCACAAAATGTGCTCTTGGCAGACAGACCCTGCAGTGCCTAGCATGGAAATCCTACCCAGTGCCTTCCCACCAGTTCACACACAAAAGGAAGCATCTACATCAACTACTGCCCTGTGTGCATGAAGGGACCCAACAGGCACAGCCATATCCAGAACCCCCAGCTGGGATGGACCAAGCAATGCCCAACAGTGCAGGAAGAAACCAGGCATTCAAGGACACTGCATTCTGGCCAACTTTCAGTGCTCATTTTGGAAGACTTGCTTCAAGTCTTGCTTCCTTCAAGACTTGCTTCCTTCAAGACCCAGCTCCTGGAATCGGGATTACCAAAGGAAGACTGAATTATTCCCCTGCATCAAATCCACAGAGACTTTTTTACAGAATGCCCCTGGCAGATGGCATCTCCAGAGCATGTAGAGTGTTTCTTTGCTTTCATCTAATTTTTACAGCCAGACTTACCAGGTCTTGACCCACGAACACATTGCAATCGCATGCTAGAGCCGCTTTACTCACTGCAAACTCCCTGTTGCCTTTGGCTCCCTCCCCATATAGGCCTTGGCAGAGAGAAGATGTGCTGTGGTTCTCCCTTGCCAGAGCACCACTCACCTGAGCGAGCAGACCCCCAGATCTTTGTGTGCTGCCATGCCATGGTGTTCCCTCTGCAGAGCTTTGCAGAGCTCCACATGGATTTGGAGGCTGGGAAGAAATGATGGGTGATACTCTGTCCCCTGGCTAAGTTGCCTGTGGGTTCTGGCACATGTGGGCACCAGGCATGGCCTGAAGAGCTGCTCTACAGGGCTGGGAACAGATGTAGTGAAGTGCAAGTGGCAGGGAGGCAAGTCCACAAGGAATCCTGAATTCTGTCTTACTTGGGATGTACCTCATCTGGCATTCTCCATGCAAGCTTGTGAAGGCAGGCTACAGGAACAGACTAGCAGAGGTTAGGCGAGAAGATGAGGAGGAAGGAGAATGGGGGGACAAGGAACACAGTGCTAGCTAGATACTGCATCCACAGGCTTGTCTGCTGGGATGTGAATGGAGCAGCAAGGATAGTCCTCCTCCGGGCTCACCTGGTTACTAAGAGCTGGTGATTTCCTCCACTTGGGCATGTAAGTACTTTGGCACTCTTTGCATGCTAGGTGTGGCCAGGCAGAAGTGCACATACATCTTTAAATAGGGCAACACAGATGGGGACAGGTATGATTTTATCCAAAGTGTACATGGCTGCAAAGGCCACAATGGGATATTTTTTTTTCTTTTTGTGAGGGTGGAATAGTCCCTTCACACATTTAGAAATCAGGTTTCTATTCATATATCTGGAGATGCCAGGAAGAGCCACATCAGGAGAGATCACACTGTCGTGCAGAGCAGCCTTTTGATATCAGAGATACTTTCTGAAAACATTCAACTTCTCTTTCTACTCCCATGTGTGGGCTGTTTTCCATCCCCACTCTCCTCTGGCATGTTTGTTTGTCTGTCTGTCTGTCTGCCTACATCTATCCTCCTGCTCCTATGGCCCACAGCATCAGCAGAAGGAGAATCAGAAAGACTTATCCAGTTTGAATGAAATACCAGTTATGACCCACACCAGTGAGCCTGGTCTGGATAAACACCCCCCAGCACTCTGTGACTCTGTCGTAACTATCCACAGTCAGCCCAGCAAAGTGCCCTGGCAGTGGTCCTTACAGTGGATATCAGATCCAGGAGAAGGTTTGGGCAACATGTTCCTGAACAAACTCCTGTGGAGGCTTCACCTCAGGGGTTTCAGGACCCACAGAGGGTCTTGGAGAGCAGCTTTAAGTGTTAAGGTCCTGGGTGAGAAGATGCTACGTGGCTACAGTTCATCACCCAGTCCCCACCCACCCACCTCAATTCCATGAAGGTTGCTGGCTGACACAGTTGGGCCATGATGCGTGTTCATCTGCCAGGCATCCAGACAGATGAAATGAGCTATAAAGAGACCCAGAGAGATAAATCCAGCCCAAATGGTTTGCTGAGCTGACCAGCAGGCCCTGGCAGAAAGCAAGGCTGACAGCAGCTGAAGGGTCTGTCCTGGTCTTCCTTGGAGCTTTTGGAATTCCAGAAGGTGGGATAGGAGAGCAGAGCTCACAACTGCAGAGCAGGATTGCCCCTTGCAGTTGGGCAGAGTGCAAGGAAGGGCAACAGCAGCCTGAGTGGTGGAGTAAGAGCAAGAGCAACCTGTGCTGGACAAGGGAGGCAGGAGAACATGGACATGTGGAATGGAGCCAGCTGAAGATGGACTGTGGGGAAAAATGGAGATTTGTCATTGCAGGTGTAAGCAAGGCAGGTGGGATGGGTGCACACCTGGCCCTGCAGGAGGAAAGCAGTACGTGAAGATGGAGTCAGGATGGGTGATGGATCAGTGATCTTCCTGGGTCCATTTCCCAGTGAGGTGCTTCCCTATTATCCCTCCTATCTCATGTCCACCATAATGTAGTTTCTGGTTATGAGCAGGGCTGAATAAGAAGGGCAACTCCCATGACCCAGGGGGCTGGAGGATCTCTTGTCAGGCATGCACCAGGACAGGAGGTTCCCTCAGCTGGCAGCAGCTTGGAAGCTCTGTGCTGCAAGATTTGAGTTATTTCTGAGACAGCAAGCCCAACCCAACAGAAGCCAAACCCCTCTCGCCATCTGCAAATCCCAAATCCAGACAACTTTCCTGGGGTCTGAGCAGAGACAGCATCTCCCCAGGGGCTGAAGTCCACCCCAGATGGAGAAAGAACCTCTGAGGCTGGGTGAAAGTTAGTGGTTCCCCCCAGGGATTTTTCCACTGGGCTTCCCACATCCAGAACCACAGCCAGCTTCTTCATGCAACATCTCTTCACAATGATGCTCCCCTGAGAGAGCCCTGAGTATCCCACAGGATTATTCATGAGAGTCAGATGGACTCAGACTCAGAGCTCAGGGCCCTCTCAGATAATCCTAAACAAAAAGATAGAAAGCTGGAAAACTGGGAGGGGAGTTTGCTTTTAGAAGATATCCCTTGTCAGTAGGCTCATGGACAAGCTACACAACGTCCTTTCCACATGAAGAGGTGCACAAGAGTCTCTTCCCTCAGCCCACTGAAGAGAAAGCAATGACTACAGATCTGCCAAAAGACATTTTTGGAAGGGTCCTCGTGCAGTGTTTTGGCAGAGGAAGAAGACCCAAATGGCTCTCAACAAGAGGGAAATGAAAAGAGGAACTGGTGTGACCAGGAAGAAGGTTTCAGAGGGACAGCTCAGTCTCAGGGATATCTGATGGCTCTGGAGATAGCCCTGAACAAAGCAGAATGGAAACAGGCCTCCTCTGCACTGGCCATGGAAACATACCTGGTGAACAGGGCTGGGGAGTCCACATGAGACCATCCCTACTCTTGTGTTCCACAGCCATTACCGTGGCCATGGAGATGGTGGGGTGTGTGACCTGGTCCCTTTCCACTCATGATCTCAGCCTTGTGTCATACTTCCCCATCCACACACTGGTGCAAGGATGCTGCCTCACAAGTGTGTGACCTTCTCTTCAGGCTCACCCTACCACAGCAGCAACACCAGCACCAGTCCCTCGTCACTAACTCTACTTTGTTGGCCAAGCGTCCAACGTCTCCTCACACATATCTGGAGGCAAGTCACCACCATGTGGAACAGGCAGGGCCCAGGACTGAGAGGCACTCAGAGTGGATTAGACTTGAAATTGGGTTAATTGCGCCTTTCCATCATTTATTTAGCTTGGGATAGGTCCAAAACATATTAATGAAATCCCCCCATGCACGCTACGCTGCTGACAAGCGGATATTGCATCTGGTTTGAATATGGCAAGTGGCTGCAGAGGCAGAGACAGTGTGGAGCTGCTTGAAATACAACACACGCCTCCTCACTCTCCCAGCCCCCCTGAACCATGTGCCCTGCAGTTACATCATGCTGAAAGACCCCACCCTGCATCCCCAAACTTTCTCCACCATCTTCACATGCCATCATCTCAGGCCACTGCCAACCTGACCCATGTCCCTGACACTGCTGAGGGGTTCCTAACCCTGGCTAAAAGCCAGGAGCAGGAGATGGAGGAGGAGGAGGACAACCCCTCAGAGCAGTATGGGGTAACACCCATGGGTTGGACTGTTATGGCCAGGATGACTGTGGATAACACAGATGAAACGGCGACCTTCCCTGGAATTGGGAAAGGGTGGGAGGGGAGATACAAAGGGAAAAGAAAGCAGAGTGGATGCCAAAGTTTTATTTCTCTAACCGTCCCCAGAGCCCCCTGTCAGCCCATAAGCAGTGGCGTGTGATCACTGCAGGGCCTGCATGAAAGCACTGGGGCCAATCTGTTCCCAGGATGCTGAGGATGTCTTAGGGGGAGGTGAAGCCGATGCCAGGAGAATTTCAGCAGAGGAAAGTCACCTTTGGTCTGATGTCAATGGGTCCAAGGTGCTGAGGGAAGGCTCTGGGGTGGCACCAAAGAACAGAAGATGCCCTTATTCCCCCTGTATTCTTATGCTGATCTGCAGTCAGCACAGGTTAGGGACCTTGTAGGGGTTCCAGTGAAGCAAGAGACCCACCAGCGTTCTGCAAGGCTGCAGGAAGACATGGGAGTTTGCAAGAGTTGCCTACACAGAGCCCTTTGGCTCATGGTGCCAGGCAGCTGCTGGAGGTGCAAGAAAAGATGCTTAGTGAATGGGAGGAAGGATGTTTGATAAAAGGGCACCCTGGCAGTGGGAATGCAATGCTTCTCTTTCTTGGCTTTTTGGGAGAAAGATGGGAAAACACTGGTCTATGTTTAGGTGTCACACACACATTCTCATTGTAGTCCATCTCTCAGGAAAACATGTCCCCAGGGTGCAGTGGTCACTTTGCTGGTCCCTGTAGCACCACTGTGCCCAGATGACCAGGGTGGAAGCAGGGTCCAGCCATGGAGATGATGGACGTGCACTTGGGTTTCCCTCCCAAGCACTGCTTCTGGGATGTGCCCCCTGGTCTGCCCCTCCCCCAAAGCTTGGCTGCCTCCTCTCAACTTCTCTCACTGTGAGCACCTACAGAAGAGGGAGATGGGGAAGCCAGAAGCTTCCAGCCCAGTGGTGTGTTCTCCCCAGCCACTGCTTGGGGGACAAAGGGATTCCAGCAGTTGCCACTAGCATCCAGTGGTAGGTTTTCTCCAGCTCCCACAATGACACAGAGAAATGCCAACGTCTAGGCCGGGAAAGCTACATAGGACCCTTCCTCCTCATTGCAGAACAGCAGAGCCCTGATTTGCACAGGTGTTGAGCACCGTCCATCCCCAGCAGCCTTCAGGGCTGTCACAGTCACTCAGCGCCTCCCAGGATCTGGCCTTTTTTCCCTTTTTCTTTTATGAAGACATTATTTTACAGCTTGTTAATTTGTACTTTTTCGAGTTTTTAACAAGGATCAGGGGCCAAGTCCCCAGGCAGTCCACTGGCCGTGAGAAATCCCATTTGGTATCATATAAATTATTGCAGATATTACTAATATTGCATCTATTGTGTAAATACTGACTAAATGTTTGAAAAACACAAATAAATATGAGCTGAGCTGATGGCTGGAGCAGCTGCCTATGAGCTATTCTGGGCCCCCAGGGGGAAAGAATACACATTTTAAACTAATGTGTAAATATGTAACCTGCCTCCATCCCCCTCCACATCGTCCTGAGCAGTTCTTGGAAGCAGCCCAGTCCCTCAGCTGCATGACTATGATTTAACAACAGCTATAAATACACCTCATCCACTGGGCAACTGCACAAACAAGGGCTCACCTGGCAGCAAGAGGTCACCAAAGAGTCTCCCACATGAGACCACTGTGCATGAACGGGTGCGTGGTGAGGGGAGATGCTCAGTGCTTGTCCTTAAAGCTTCCCCTGGGTCCTGGACCTCATCAGCCCAGCCGCACAGACCTCATTGTTGCACACCAGAGCCAGGTATGAGCTAATGGACCACCATTGACTGATGGGCCACCAGGACCAATGAAGATTCTGCCTCCAAGTCGTGAGCTTCCTTTCCAAGGGCAAATGCCTCCACTCATTTGCAAGCTCTTTACCCAATTCCTCATTGTTGCAATAAAGTCACAGAGTCCTATATTGTCGTTGTCCTTCATCACCATGCAAAATTCCAGAGTAACATGCCCCTTGCCGGAAGGCAGAAAGATAACCCAAGGAGTGGGTCCCCACATCCCACTGCCTCTCCGCTTCAGATCGTGGGAGATTCCAGCCCTTCCTTGCAAGTCTCCAATTCCCCCTGACACATCACCCAGGGCTGGCTCTGAGTGGAATGAGGAACTTTGTTAAACCCTTCCCCACCCAAACCAGTGGCACTGTGAATTTTACTCCGGCACAGCAAATGGAACAGGGAACCACAGACTGCAGGTGAGGGAGACAGCTCACATCCCTGGGCTTTGCCTTTGATGGACATGGGATGATGCTGGTTTTTACCTAGCATTGTTTATTTGTGACCTTCCCAATCTTTTAAATTGGATTTAACTCACATCCACTACTCAGTGGGGTACAAACACCTCTGGGTTAGCCCAGAGCCACAGAGCTGCTGCAGAGGACAAGAGCTGCTGAATTGGCCACAAGTGACAGCATGGGGAAGATTTGCTCCTCCGAGGATGAACAGCAGCACAGCACATGTGGTGCCAGGCTACGTCATGGGTCCTGCCACCCAAGACTGCAGAGGGAGGTACTGGCAGCCACTGGGCCTCCGCCACCCTGTCCACAGAGGGGAGGGAGAGGAGAAGCCAGGCCAGGAAGATGTGAGTCAGGGCAATAAGGTCATTGCAGTGGAGGCCAGTCAAGACTCTGGGCGGATGCCTGTACCCTGAGGCAAAACATGGGATTTAATGCCATTTCTCTTGAGAAAGGTAAAGATCACAGTATGGCCAGCCATTTCCAAAGCTTCAGGTACTTTTCAGGCATGGGGTGCCAGCTCCAATCTTGGTCACAGAGAACAAAGCTAAACTCATGTGATCCCCACAGGACCAAACGCTGCGGAGAGGCTTTTCCAAACTTCTCCTGTCTCCTACCCCCTCTCTGGCACATCCAGACAGATGATTCCACACTGATTTTCTTAACCTTTTTCCAGGTCCTAGGGTTCATCCTAGTGCAGTGTATACTTTTGAGCATGAAATCTCCCAAGGCCCACCATGGCCACAGACTCCTCCAAAACCCAGTCTGACTCCTCCAAGCCCCTGCAGTTGCTATAGGTGCTCAGACTCAGCCCAGCAGGAGCAAAGTCCACCCCACCAACCCCTCTAAATAACACTTTTTGGCTCTTACATGTCACATCTCTAAGGCCTTACATAGGTTCAATGAATCAATGCATCAGAGACAAGTGGGTGAGGGACTGGGGGAGGGTAGCACAGGATCGGGTTGTGCATCAGGGCTCAGCTCTTCCCCTGTAACTACAGATTAAAACAATAAACTCAGAAGGATCCAGCCTTTGGCAGGGACTATGAAGAACCAATGTTTGACTGGCCCACAGTTCACAGGCACACCCAAATAAATAGCATTGTTTATAAGGACTGAAAATTAAAAATTAAGGGCTGTGATTTTCAAAGCTCCCCAAGGAGCCCTGACATTGAACTCCCATAAAAATTAATGGCATGAAATCCCAGCCCTGCTTTTCTCTGGAGTGATGGAAAGAGCATTCATTGTGCAATCAATTGCTGAAATTCATAATAATTTCTACTAAAGAAATCCTAAGTAATTTCACTGCTATGGACAGTTTCAGTTAGCAATAAATATACTAAATAAAATACTTACCATTTGAGTAGGAGAAATTACTGTAAGGTTCAGCAAATTAACTAAAACAATGCAAAGTAATTTCATTCCTTATTTTCTGCTGGGAATTGAAGCCATCCATTTAAATTTGCTTACACTAGTTTGAATTTTAAGTTGTTTTTCCTTTCAAATGCAAACAAAAGTTGTGTGGCTGATTGAAAAACTTCTAAGGAATATACAGGTGTTCCCATGTTTTTTGACAAAATCATGATCTGTCAGTCAAACTTCACAGACCACTGCTTCTTGCAACAGCCTTGGATTTGGCCAGAGGAAAACATTACCAGGGAGATATTGATGCCAAAGACTTTGGCCTTCCCTAGACATTTTTGCTGCATTTCTGCATGTCTGCATGCACCTGCAGGTGCCAGGATCCCCCACCATTGCCCCTCACATGCGAGAGAATCATTCAACTTGATATCAGTCACCCTTATCAGGCCTTTTGTGTGGTTTGCTGAAGATGAGATAAATGGTGCACAGGACTAGAGATGCCACATGAAATTCCTCCACCAGAGACATGCCATGGAGTCAGTGGGTCCCATCCAAACACACACACAAACACAAGCTCTTCAAGTCCCACACCCACCCACACCTGCCTTGCCCATGCTGTGTGTGTTCAACAGGAAGGCACCAAAGCCACAGATGCCCCACTGACACTCACAAGCAGCCAAAAGGAACAGTTCTCACCCCATCCTCAGACCTTCATCTGTGCTGAACAAGCATCTGCAAGACACCCTGTGCATCAAATTCCATGGTTGGCAGCCTACATTCCTCTCTTAACATCCTATTCTTCTCCCCACTGCATGTCTATAGCTGGGATCACACCTCTGCCTTCACTCAGCAGATGAACCTTGCAGACATGCAAAAAGTTCCCTCATTTCCAGACAAACAGAAGACCATCAGCATAATTCATTATCATTTTCATTCCCTTTTTTGAGGAATTTGATCCTCAACGTTGTAGCTTTCAAAGTTGGCTGAAGAATTAAGCACTGATCCCATTACAATTTAGTAGGAATCCTGTTCTATCCTCCTTTAGATTCCTCTGAGACCCTGCCCCACCTTCAGGCCTCAACAGAGGAGTACACCCAGGATCAAACCAGCTATACCATTAGAAGATACTGCATCTAAGAGCCCTTGGGAAAAGGTCTGTAAGCAAAAAGAAGCAGGAGGCTGCAGGTCATGAAACTGGACATGCATACAGCCTGGTTATCCCAAATTAGGGACATCTTTTTAAAGAGATGACACGGTAAAGGGAAAGATAAAAACAGAACTGTAGAAACTCTTCCTCTCATTTGAGCAATTTTTGGGTCTTCCCCACAGCGCATATCCCACCATGCCTTATGCCCACTCCACACACTGAGCAGACCCAATGCAGAGTTTTCCAGATTTTCAGATCCAGAAAATGCCAACCAACCTCCAGTGTCAAACCAATGACGAGTGGGAAGAGCAACTAGCAAGGTCCACACATCCCACACCACGGCCATTGGCTTCACCATCAGAAGGGTCAGAGAGTTTGATGTGCATGTTTCCTTGCTGTGGTTGGGTGTGAGCTGGCTGGAAGCATCACTGGCAATGGAGGTCCACAAGATCTGAGCTGGTCATGGCGTATGCTGACCACCCAGTCACTGGGCCACCGAGTCTGCCCCACAGGTCCACGCTCGTGGCCGTGGCGAAGTCCCGTTACATGTGGCTGTGTCCCCCTCTAGTGGCGTGTCCCAGCCAGCACGGCCCCGGCCAGCGTGGCAAGCCAGACGTGCTCCCTGTGGCATGGTCACCATGAATTCGTGCCACCGTGACTCCGGTCCTGTGCTGGTGGCAGCATGCACAAAGAGGACCTCCAAGAGGACGTGCTGCTGCTGCTCTGTATCGAGTGCCATCCTCCATCAGCTATGGCAGGGCAAGGTGTTCCTGTAGGGAGACATTGGTCCATGAAAGCGAGCAGGATGTTCCCAGTCCCCCAAACCTCTCCAGAGCTGGACTAGGAAGGGCTAGAGGATGGCTTGACAAAGCAGGACAATGTTACAGATACCAGCCATAGGTACCCAAGTTTGTGGCGCTCTCCTGCCTCTCTGAAGGCCCTTTTTTCTGGGAGGACTGGGACAATTAAATGGAATTCCCTTCTGGCAGGTGCTGCCTGCAGATGGAGGGATGAGTGCCTGTTCTCCAGGCTGCAAAGCTAGCAAGACACCTCCGCACCACAACGAGGATGTAGCACTCTTTATCACTGTTAATTTGGATAGATTTACTCAGCAGTTCTGGTTTCATGTTCCCCTATCCACAGTATCACAACAGGGGCAGGATCAAAACTTGTTTCCTTGCTGCATTTATGGCTGACAATTGTATTTAGTCCTGAAAAACACAGCAGGTCTGGCTCCCTGTTAGTTGTATGTGCTGTGGGACATCACTGTTCCTGCTTTCCTATACATTTAGTATTTGTTTTGCTGGCTGATTCTCTTAAGCAACTCTAATTCTTTCACAGCTTCATGTTTCCATATATCGTCATAGAGTAAGAAATGAAAACTGCCCTGGTTTGCCCAAGAGAGCTGAACTGTGTGGAGTAAGTGTGGTGTTTCCTTTGGTGGAAGGACAGACCCACTCGGTCTTGAAATTATGCTAAAGCAAGTGACCATAACAGTCCTAAGAGAAGATGGGACACCTTGGGAATCTGCTGAGCATGCTAGAATATAGCCAGATCCTTAAAAATTCAACTCACAAAAATGTGTTTCAATTTCTTTCTAAATTGGAGGCCCCAAACTAAGCACCGTCAAACACTTAGCATCAGAGGGTCTACTGAAAAGGATGCTGTGAGTGCTGCAGGGCCTGTTCACAATCAACATAAGGTTCTTGCCATCATCTCCTGCGCCTCTGGAGAGGAATTGCTTGGATAACAGTGCTTCAAATATTTCTCAATTTTCTTAAAAAATAGAAATTCCCCAAGTGGCAGAAATCAGTAATCTGAAAAATGAAGAAATTACAAAAAAACGCAGTTTGTGAAAGGAAAAAAAAAATTAAAACTTTTGAGCATTTTTCTACTCATTTCAGCAGGCCTGGGTCCATGCACACTAGTCACTCTGTACTGCTCATCTCAGCTTGGTGGAAAGCCAGAGAGATGGTTAAACATCTTCCCTATGGTTTTCCCTCGATGCCAGATGTGCCCCAAGGTATTTCCTGAGTCATGCAACGTTTGTGGGCTGTATGAAGCCTGTAACTTTGTTCTAGGATGGGAGATGACCCATATATCAATGTCAACATCTACAACTGGGAGTCCTTTGAGATTTCTGAGTCACCCACATCTTCATTTACAAATTCTGGCATCAGTGACAGCAGCTCTGTGGGCCTGGGTCTTGCTGCTCTGACTTCCCCTTCAGAGACAACCAGGGAAAATGCCTCAGATCAGCAAGTGGTTCTCAAGTTGTTTTTGAGTCCTCCTCATAACAGCTGCCAGGGGCGAGTTCAACTCATCCACTCATAAATAAATAAATAAATAAATAAATAAATAAATAAATTAGAAAATTTTAAAAAAAGGTCTTTGGAACTTACATAGGCTTCCCCACAGCTTTGCCAAGTCTTGCCACAGCCTCTGCAAGAGTAATGCATGGGGGAGAGGAGATGAAGGGGCCAGCGTTTCACCATGGGTTAAGAAGGGACCCTGGCTAATTATCTTACAGTTTGCATCCATTTTTCAGGTAATTACACTTAAGGAAGATGTGTCAAACCCTTTGTGGCGGGCTGCCCTGCATGAGCTTCCCACAGTGTGCTGGGGATCTGTCGTTTGCAGGATGATGCATCCTCAGATCACAACAAAGGACCCATCTGAGGATCTCTAAAGGATCCAGCAGGCCAACAATGTCCTCCAGGCTATCAGGTGTTTCAGAGACCACTGTGGCATGTTGCACACCTCAGCATGGCATTCCCACCTGGGGTAGGAACCCACTGGGGTCCAAAGTTAAAGGACACTGAAGAAACCTTGGGAGAAGGAATATGGCCACCTCTCAGCGTCAGTCTCTAGGTTGTTTACTGCCCAGAGGGTCAGGACACAGTGCATTTCCCTTGATGCTGAGCATCTCCTCAGAAAGTATCTGTGTTAGGGAGATCCTGTGCCCATAACATCCCTCTGAGGCACTGCTTACCCAGACATCCAGGAGTGATGGGAAACACATCCTCCATCTCCACTGCTGGACTTCTGTGCTGTGCCTTTGTGCTCCTGGCATCTCTTCCTCATCAGTTATGACCCCAGAGCATCTCTGCTAGTGTGTTCTGACTTGCCAATCCCATGCTGGCAGGGCTCCTGCATTTCAGCACTCAGTGGTCCACCCTGTGGCTTGGACATTTTGCCATCTTGGTAACCCACAATGCTCATCATGTGTCCAGGGCACAAATTCCAAGTGCTACTACCCCTTGGATGGGAGAGGACATTGGGTCTAGCAGGCCTAAAGAGTGCCTAGTTCCTCCTCAACAGCCACCCCTCCAATGGCATTTGTCCAGAAGCATCCGAGGAGTTACTCTGGAGGTGCAGCTCCCCTCATCCAGGAGACAAGGTGTTGCTCCACCATCCATCACCATCCATCACCATCCATCATCTGGTCACTGAGTGCAAGAAACACAGGTACATGGACAACACAATCTGTCACTTTTAATCTCCTCTTCACTTCCACCTGCCCATGGCTTGTCCCCCAAACATGTGGAGCTTCCCCGCTCTTTCCTCCAGCAATTTCATTCTTTCTCACTAACCTGAGACTGTGAACATGTGCCTTTCTGATCCCATCTCCTCCCCAGATTCCCTGTGTCTGAGCCCCTCTGCATTTTGTTCCCTGGCTCTCTGGTATTTATGACCTATCTCTTTGTTCTGCTCTGGAGAAATTCCCATGCTGCGGAACTCAGCTGGCCAAGCTCCCTGCGCTGCAGCAACCATGTTGTCTCCACCAGCATTCCCATTAGCAGGGGACAAGTTTCAGCACTGCCAATGCAGGACTAATTTCCCATGCGGCATTTTCCTAAAGTTCAAGTTGGATTCACAGATCATTACATACATACATACATACATACATACATACATACATATACTGAGATATAGACAGAGATTTATTGAGATATATATGCATCATCATAAGTCAAACATATGCAACTACCCACAACCATTGTTTGCTTCAACAGTCCCATTCCTGGTGATTTCTGTTAAGAGTTTTTCTGGAGCACACCTGCCTTAGGAACTTAGGAACCCCTCTAAATTCAACATGCAAAATTACATACATCTGACTGATTACCTGTCTCCCATGTATCTCTTGCATCTGCACTTTTGAACTTCTGATCCGCAAATCCCTTCTGCGGGGTCCACAGAAAGTAACTCATCAACCTGGAGTCTCTTACCAGTACAGTTAAGTTGCTTTAGAAGGGGCTGCATTGCCACAGGAAAATTTTTCAGACTCAGCAAACCGAAGCAGGTTGAAAACCACTGACCAGAGGTTTTGGGATTCTAGGGAATGTCTAAGATGATTTGGAGGCTCTGCACTTCTAGAGCTGAAATGTTAATAAGAAACTATTGACTTTAGTTGGGATGAACACTGCTATATTGACATGAGAAGGAAGCACAAACCGAGGGGGGAAAAAAAGTCAATATTTGCTGGGTGGGATAATAAATCCTGAGTTTATGATCAATGCAAAATGCAGTGGTTGCGTTGCTATATACAGTCAGCCAGGTAAACTGAGCCACTGCATTTCCTTTATTTCAATTAGCTGTGAGTAATTTGCTGAGATATTCAGGGTAATGTGTAACTGAGAGGTTCTGAGGGCTGTTCCCAGCCTACGGCTACAGAACCTGACACCTCTAAGCGATGTGGAACATTTTTAGCCTCTGCTGGAGGCAAAAACTGAAAGTTAGACAGCACAACCCTAATTCTTCCCCAAATTGCTGGGATGGTTTCTGCCAGGTCCTTGCCCCACAGTCACGCAGCCTGGGTGGGAGATGGGGTAATGAGGATGCTTGAACACCCCGGGGCAGGCTGGTTGCAAGGGGAGTCTGTGCTACACCTTCTCCCAGCCTTCACAACCAAACCAGGCAAACAAGCAGATCATGTTGGCGTGGAAAATTCACCCCGTTGTCTCTGACCAGAGAGTGACTTTTGTCAGACGGGAGAGCAGCAGCTGCCTTCCCACATGGGCGTTAGGCAGCTTTTGTGTCTGGCCTTCTGCACACCTCCATAGAGCCATAAAACTCTGCCTTTCTTCCCTGCCATGGACATTTCAAGCTTCACTGATTAAGTTTGCATTGTATGTAGTTATTAAAGCCAAACATTTACAGTCCTTCCAGTTTTGCAGGATAATTTCAGAAGCAACAGCCCCAAAGAAGTCCTTTTCTGTAGTTGAATAACCTGACTTGTACAAATATTTTAGCAAAAATATGGGCTATTCTGATTTCTATGTGGCTTCCCCCCCTTCCTAAGAATAATTATGCCAAATCCTCCAAGACACAGGATAAACACAGTGGTTTCACTTTATTATAACAAACTATAGATTTTCCAATGCTGCCTCACCAGGTCTCTCATTCGCCTTTGTCTCCAAAAGGTTTTGTTTTCATCATTTTGCCACCATATTTACGTAGAAATGCACCAGACAGCTGAGGGGATTTTACTGTCTCTTACATTTCCTGTTCTGTTGTTTAATTAGTCATTTCTGAAAAGAGCATTACTTAAAATAAGAGATTTCCTGCTACAAGAGAAAATTAAATAGATGAGTCCCAGACAGCCCAACGCTGCTGCAGGAACTTCATTCCTGATGTGTTTCAGGAGAAACAAGGACTTGGTTCAGGAATCACGTTCAATTATCAATTGCATTTTGGCAAAGCAGCAGGATCAAACTTGGTATGAGTGCAGCAACCTGTCCCTTGGGTATCTCCCAAAGCCCAGCTCTGCTTCTTCCTCCCAGCCAGAAGAAAATTCCCTATCCACACACCTTCATCTGACACCAGCATGAAAAAGTTGTACAGCCAACACTTTGCTCCACATGCATCTTCAGGAAAGGAACAGGTCTCCCGAAGATGCTGCTCATATCTCAGGCTCCCGTTTCCTCCACTTGGTGGATGCAGACTGAACCAATGGAAGAGATGGTTCAAAAGAAACACTGGGACCCCTTGAAGATGGGTGTGGAGGGAGAATGCTGTCCCCACCTAAAACATTCCCCAGTCAGGGCAGGGAAATGCAGCTTAATGTCCTCCGAACATTTTCTGCTGTAAGGCCAGTGTCTTGTCATTTATCTGATAGCCAAAGACAGGAAAAACTCTGTCCTTATTGATACTCCATATGGCTTTCAAATGGCTTGGCCAATGCAACTCTGCATCCTCTTTGCCAAATGAAAGAGGATGAATTTACACACAGAGAAGCAGAAACCTTGGGTGAGAAGCAGCAGAAGACTTTGGTCCCGGACTTCTCCACTGGCCCAGACCAGCTCATTTGTCTCTATCAGCCCTTGTCATGGGACAAAGCTTGGAAGTTCTTTCCAGGCCCAGTTTTTCTTGCTTCCAGAGATTTAGAAGATTTTCTCCATCAGAATTTTATTCACTACCAGTAGACCAAATAATCCCAATCAGCACCTCTCTTTTCCTTGATTTTCTTTTGTTCCTTCACACCTCTGGTTTGTATCCCCAAAAGGCCATGTCTGCATGACAAAACAAAGTAGGCCAGAGAATGGTGGCACTGAGGGTGAAATGGTATGGAGTTGTCAGGGAACATATAGCAAAGCCTAAAACAAACTGGCCTTATCTATCCTACGCCTTGCGATAAGACCTCCCTTGCTCTTTGCCTAGCCACTGTCTGCAAGATACATGTTAGCTGGGCCAAAACCACACCAGCAAGAGCACCAACAGGTGGAGTGGTGCAAGGAGAGAGGCAGAGCAAGACACAGCCCCATGACCTCCTTGGAAAATGGTCATACACGGGAAGAGACATGTGGACATCCCTTAGGCTGAACACCTTGGCAATGGTAACATCACCTGGGGTGGTTGTAGATCTCATCACTCTGGGGAAACTCATTGCAGCTTTCCAGTACATACAGGAGCTTATGAAAAAAGAGGAAGAGCAACCTTTAAACACAAGCAGATAGTGACATGACAAGGGGGAACAGTTTTAAATTAAAAGAGAAGAGACTAGATTAGATATTAAGAAGAAATTCTTTACTAACAGGGTGGTGAGGTCCTGGAACTGGTTGTCCACAGAAGCTGTGGCTGCACCATCCCTGGAAATGTTCAAGGCCAGGTTGGACGGGGCTTGGAGCAACTTGGTCTAGTGGAAGGTCCCTGCCCATGGCACAGGGTGGAATGAGATGGTCTTTAATGTCCTTTCCAACCCAAACTAGTCTGGGATTCCATCATCTGTAACATCTGCTGAATATGAAGATAAGCTGAAGACAACTCCACTAGAAGTCATTAATAGTCAGAGGTGTTCACCCTTGCCCAGTCCTCTCCTGACCATCACTAGCCTGGAAGACCCTTTGCAGTCCTGGTGGCCTCATCCCTCCTTCCATCCTGCTCAGCTGAGCGTGGCTCTCCCAGCTCCCACAGTGGGGGATGAAGTCTCAGTGCTCCTAAATGCCTGGAGGTATAATAAGCACTGCAAAGGAGTGGATCAGGGTGTTATGTATCCAACCAGCCTGCAATCTCATTTTCTCCCTGGGCAGAATGAGTAGGGCAAAGGTTGCAGTCGTGAGCTGTCACTCCAGTGCCGGCTGTCTGCACGTGCACTGCTGGGTATGGCCACTTGTCCAGCACCGGGATCAAGATTTGTTTCAGCAGTGCTACAGACTGCTTGGTGTGGATGGCACCCAGGTGAGTGGGGAAGTTGGTTGGGATATATTTTAAATGCCAGAATCTGGAACTGCAGTAACAGTCTCCTCTGAAGATAGTTCAAGCCAGGGGACAATTCACTCATAGAGCTGTGAAAAAGGATCTGTCTAAGCAGTGGAAAAGTTGGCTCTTTCTGCAATCGTATGGTTTGAAGGCATTCACAGTATTTGGGAATGCTATTAACTTCCTTCATGGACCGCACCAAGTTCACCATAGACACTCATTTTTCCCAGAGAAACTTTGATGGTGTGTTCAGAGACAACATCCGAAAGAAAAGTCCCTAAATCCCAAGCCACTTGGTGTTTTTTCTAGTGCCCTATTTGACAATAAAATTGGAGGAGTGAATCCTACCAGCCTCAGTGCCAGATTTCAGGTGATGCCACTGAAGATTTGTTAGAACTGAACACCTGCTTCTGAAGACTCATACAAATAAATGCACATTCCCAAGTAGGCTCTGAAATACATATGGGACTAAAGGCATCCTGCTGCAGCTAAAAAAAGGCTGGTCTTGATGTTTGTTGTGGTTTGACAATGTTACAGTGGCTACTGTGATGTGTTGAGCTGCCCAGGTGAGCATGGGTTACAGCAACTGCTCACTCCCTGATTGTAATGGACTGGACACACTTCTTTTGTCAGAGCAATTTTCATGTTTGCAAAGCTGCTTCTGTTTGTTAACTGCATTCCTATTCAGTCCCTGCTCTGACCTGTCATCAGTGCCGCTTGGAAATGTTTGGGTAGTTTGAAATAAATTTCATCAGAAAAACCACAGGTTTCTGTAAAGGAGTGCAATTGCCCTGTATTTTCTGGCATGGAGGGTCCCAGAACAGCTTCTCCTTTCTCCAGGACAGGCTTAATACGTGTACTGTTGCTAAAGTGTCTGATATTTATCTTCCATTAAATCCAAAATAGAATTTATTTCTATTCAGAGCCAACTCCCACAGACTCAGATTCACCCATGAGTTCTCCTTTCCTTTTTCTTGCAGCTCTTCTCCCCATCACATGGTGGAGACTATCCTCCAGATTATAAAGTACCCCACTTTCAATCCTATTTGGTAAGCCCATGGGGCATCAGAGAGCTGAAAAGAACCTGTAAAACATCTCTCACAACCTCCATGACTGATAGCACCGGTCAGATCCAGAAATTGAGCAGGAATGCTACCTGCCTGCACTTACTCTTCAGTGTAGTTTGTATTTAGATCACCTATGTCCAGAGCCTGGCTACACCTTTGCCTGGACCTTTGCATGCTTTGTTGCTTTCGCATTGGTCTCAGAGCTGAAAACCCCTTCCTGCTACCACTGCTGGCCCTTTACCTTGCATGTGATATGGTGAAGGTAATTCCTCTTTGAATAAAGACACACCTGGGCAAGCCTATGAAACACTCCTGGGATGCATTTCATTCCTCTTCCCATCCACTGAAATATTTACACATCAAAGGGAGTCTCCTTCTCTAATGGGAGTTTGATGTTAATTAAAGCAACACACAGGCAGTAACAAAGAGCCTTGCGGCCTGGGGTGGTCAGAAGGCACTGAACTCCAACCCACAATGGGGGTGGCAAGGGGCCTTCACCACCAGCTGCTGTCCTGAGAGGGGTACACAGGAGGGGCCCTGCCGGCCAGGAGGCTCTGCAGCAATGCACAGGCTAGGAGACCTGGTGTGTCCCTTAAACATTCCCCTGGATCTGGACCTTCCTCTCTTCCAAATCAGCTGGGCTGTAGGTTTTTAAAGCACCCTGGCACCTTCTGAATCAGAGGCCAAAAGAACCCAGCTTCCAGAAAGCTGCAGGTAATGACCGAGCAGTGTTTCATGGGCATCTTTGAAAAGACCAAGGGACCCACACCCTTGCAGTGAGTGCCCATTTCCATATTCTGTCCTCTGTTTACACTTATCAGCTCCTCCACCCCAGAGACTGTAAAATAAACACCCCTCCTGCCCTGCTGCACTTTTATCATCTCCACTTCCTTTCAGGGTGACTTACTCCAGATGTGTCTGCATCTGCCTCTCCTCTGGCATGGGGGTACCACTCATCACTCCATGGACACTCTAGTCCCAATGCATCCTGTGGACGTGATCCCACGCTGTGACTGCTGCAATGGCCTGGCATTCATGTCCTCCTGCTGAGTAAGTCAGGATGGTCCCCTCTGTTCCACCTACTACAATGGAGACAGGGCTTGAAGCTGCTGCAGAAGCAGGTGGGCAGGATCTACAACTCCTCGCCCAGGCCAAGAGAAGTCTCAAGAGGTCTTCCAGCTCATGTCAAGCACCCACTGCACCATCCTGCCACCACAGCTACCCCAAAAAGCTGCAGGGTGCGCTGAGCCTGTCTGCAGCACTGTCATCCCTGGCACCAGGAGCATTTCAGCCAGGAGTGCTCCTTGGGCTGCAGATGTCCACGCCAGACAGGACCCCAGGTTCCGCGCTCACCCTTCTGGCTTCTGTTAAACTCTCTGGTGTTTCTCCTTGGAGAGGAATAACACATGAGAGGCCCAAAAGTATGACATTCCCATGGACCCACGTGGCTCTGGCCAGCCAGCCACAGCTCTCTAACCCTCTCATTCCCCTTAGCCTCTCAATTAGTTCTTGCCTTCCTGACAAATTCAATCAACACCCTGAGCAATTAGAAGCCAGAAGGCCTCAGCTTTGTCTCAAATGATGAGCCAGATTAATCAGCTCCAGTTGCACTGAATTACCCAGACAGGGCTCACAGCAACAACTTCCAATTCACCAGCAAAGCAGCCAGCATCCCACTTTCACCCAGGGTAATCAGCAAGGATGTGAAAGCCAGATGAATGACTAGGTGAGGGTGGGCTGCCGCCTGTCAGGAGCTGGAATATAAGTCAAAGTACTTTGAAATTAAATCCTCACTTTGACAGGGAACTAATGCAGAGATTTTAAAGTAGGTGTAATAAAGTTAGACAGGCATATGTGCAGCCTAGTGCAAGTTGCCATGCTTTGAATAAGTGTGCCCCAGCTACAGGAAAATGGAGTTGAAAAGACAAAGGGAATTTTGAATAGCTCCAAACCAGCTTGGCAAGATTTTAGAGATGGTAGCAAGAGGTTTTAATAACGGACCTAAGTAACAACATTGTCGGGAGGAGATTTGGTGCACAGTTGTGGCTACCTGGGATCTTGGATTTCACGCCAAGCAGCAAGCTCATGTTGCTCCTGGCTTTAAATTAAGTCACGTGTGCCCATATGGATAAACAGAGACATGATGGATGGAGCAGAGAGAGGGATCCCCACATCTCTTGGCCTCAGGGTGGGTAAGACATGCTGTTAGGAGCTCCTGGGATTTCCTAAGAGTTGACTTTTCCAGACTTCTTCAGAGGTGAATTTAAGCCCTGATAACTGGTCAAGCATCACCCTCCATCTGCACATTCTAGAGCCTGCCACCAGCCGCTGTGGCTGGCAGCTCTCCACGGGGCAGCCCTTGCTGAGATGCCAAGGGCGTTTGCAAACTTGTCCCTGTTCTGGCTCCAAATGCTGTTCTCCTGATAGAACCCCCAGAGAGATACCCCCAGACAGAACCCATCCAGACCCTGCTCCTGAGTTGCGAATTTTCAAATGCACTTTGGCGTTTACAGTGAATCCTCAGAAACTGGGATCTGAGAAAACACTCCCGGTCAAAGGGGTGCTTGTTGAGGAACGCAGCCTGGGCGATGCCACGGCTGCTCCCAGCAACAGGGAAACTCCAGGCAGTGCCAGGACATCTCAGGGCTCTGCTTCTTCACAGCCACCAGGAAATTACCCCAAAAAACAACAAATGCGGAAACCCCCGCCCCTTCCCTCTGCGAGGTTCCCCCGTCTCTCCCCGCACCCACCGAACCCACCCGGAGGTGCCGCTCGGTGGGTGCGGCAGCAAGGTGGGGGGCGCCGGCGGATCCCCCGCTGCCCTCCACATCGCCGTAGAAGCTCCCAATGCCCTCCCTGCTGTCGGAGCCCCCACTGCCCTCCCCACCGCCAGCCCGCCCCGGGGGTGTCCCCGACAGCGGGTCCCGCCCAGGGAGCGGCGGAGCCGGGGCGGCCCCCAGAGCTGCNCGCAGTCTCACCCCGCCTGCCCTCCAGGATGAGCCCGGAGTATTCTCTGCGCTCCTTGCTGCTCATCATCCTCGCCACCTTCTCGGCCAACGCCAGCAACTGGCTGTGAGTAGCCGCGGGGCGAGAGGGGGAACACGGACACGCCGCCACTTGTTGGTGGCCCGGGGGACGCGGAGCAGGTGCCTTGGGGTTGGGCAGCATCGGGGTGCGACCCCCCGCAGCGATGCTGCTCGGTCTCTGGCGGGGTACCGGGTGCCCGTCGCCATCGTGCCGGTCCCCTGTCCCCGCTGACCCTCGCCGCCGTGGCGGTGGGGTTGCAGCCCTCATCCACAGGCAGGTGGGCGGCAGGGGATGCCGACTCTCCCCAGCCGCTCAGTGGCGGTGCGTTATCGCGGCTGATGGGAATGGGGCTGGTTACCTAGCTCCCGTCCCATTTTTTGAATCCGGATCACGCCGAGATCACGGGCGGAGGTCGGGGCATGGGGTCGGAGCGGGGCCTGGGGTTTGGCGAGATGCCACGCGAGGGCCAGCGGTCCAGGGTAGGATTTGGCAGAGCTGGGGCAGCCAGATGCGCTGGGCCCGGGGATCTGCAGCGAGCAGGGCTGCCCACGCCTCGGCCCCCCATTCCCGGTAAGAGGACGGGTGTCGGGGGACTGTTGCACGCCGCAAAGGAGCCCAATGACATCGGGAACCCGCTGAACAAACACTGAAATAATGTGTAAGGTAAACAGGGACGGAAATCGTTCTGGAAAATTCCTACGTGTTTGCCAAGGCGGTGGGACTACTTTCTGAAGAGGACACCTCTCCTTCCCCCCTCCCCGGGGCAGAGGGGATGGAGCATGACAGCACTTTCCCATCTAACTTTGAACGAAGGCATCTGTTCTTCCTAATAAATCTCTTTTGGTGGGACATGGTGCTTCTCCTGCTCCCCGCGTTGCCGGCTGACGGGAACTAATTAGTTCTCGTGCACGCACCCAGCAGACCCGCTTTCCGGCTGGGAGCACGGGCCGCCTCCATCTCACCTTCATGGATTTCTGTCGGCAGGGGCAGGTACACTACCCAGAATAAGGAGTTCCCCGGTGTGTCGGTCTGAAAGATCCTGAGTGTCTTGTACTTTTCCCAACACAGGTGCTCAGGTGTCAGGGCACACGTGTGTCAGGGCACACATCACCGGTGCAAGGAGTCCTCTCTGCATCCGGATACGGCTCCTGCCTTTAGATTTTGACTCGCTGGAGGCTGTGGGATGTGGGTGGGTTTTGGAGGATGCTCCCCAATGCCTGGGGAATGCGCCAGGTCAGCGTCACTCTCTGAGTGTCCTGCCTGTGGGAAAAGGTGGCTGCCTGGGATGCGTTAGTGCTTAGTCCTTCTCCCCTCCTCCTTTGCCAGATGGAGCGACTTGCGTGCCACACGTCTTCAGCAACTGGTGGGTGGATCATAGCAGCTATCAAGGTGGTCTTTTTAACTGTCATGCTTCTGGTGAAGGTATATTGGGAACTGTGGGAGTGTTTTTCCCGCAGGAAGAAAGTCCTGCTGAGGAAGCTCTGTGAGATGATGGCAGATCTCTGGAGAGGAGCAGCTTCGGCTGCCCTGGGACGGGCACGGGGGAAAGTAGGGATTTCATGAGTGAGGCCAGCAAGCTGCCCCTCACGGATGCGCAGAGGTGGGACTCCCCTCGGTCCCCGGCGCCGCACGCAGCTGGGATAGGATTTGGGAGGCGACGCGGAGGGGTGATTCGCCGCACTAGTCGGGGAGGGCTGTGTGCAGCCGTCCGTGCTGGCAGAGCAAGGGTGGGCGCGGGGGGCTCGGCAGCAGAGAGCGGAGGGCTCATTCCTGCCAACAGGGGAGGAAAAGCAGATACATTTCAGTGCGTTTGAAAGGAAGGGGGTCAGCTTTTTTTGATGTTGCAAATGTATCATGATAAAAGGATCGTCCCCCGCTCAGTGCTTTTTATTCTTTGCCTTTAGGATTAAGACAATTCCCATTGTTTATCTTCTCACATCAGAAACAAAGGCTGCCCGAGGCAATAAACAGAGTTAGAAGGATCCCAGGAGTTATCAGATATTCGAGGAATGAGTGTGCCCCGTATGTCTTCACGTGTGTGGGCTCGGCATGCTTGGCGTTATCCCAGGGCACTGCCAGCTTGCGCCCAGCACACGGGACGGATCCAGCCTCGCCAGACGCATAGTTCTGCACAGAGGTGTGTGTACTGAATGGCAGTGCGCAGTGGAGTTTGCTTTTCCAGAAACCTGCTGGATTAGTGATTAAGCTCAGTTGTGAGCTTTTCTTTTTTTCCCCCTAAAGCTCTAAAGCTTCTTTCGACCTGTACAGACTCGCATTCCCCCAGCGCTTTGGAGAGATGCCGCTTGCAACACTTGAGCTAAGGGTTTCTGTAAGCGTAGCTTTGTGGGGGAAGCGCTCATTTGGCCATGCAATGGTGTCTGCTGAGCTGCCCCATCCAGTATAAAAAGGAGATGGTGTAAGGATCACTCTGCTACAGTGGCCATTGAGCTGGAAGGGATTTCCCAAATCTTCTCATTAAACAAACCAAGCTACTTTCTCCCTGGTTAGGAAGCAAACCTCAGGTGTGTTTTCTCAGTGTCTTGAGTTTGGGGAGTTGCTGCTTGGCTTGTTGCCTATCCAGAAAGCCTCTGTTCTCCAAATCTGAAGAGATGCTCTGTTCCCACTTCTTGTGAAAGCCTCAGGCTTGCTCTTCCTCCTGCCTTTGGAGGCTCAGATTTGCCTCCTGCCTCTTCAGGCACAGATTTTTAAATTAAATAAAGGGCTGTAGACAGAGCCTTTTACATCCCGCTGGCTGTGCACAGGGAGGTCCCTCTGGCTTCTGCTTTATCTCTGAAGGAGTCCAGGGACATACTTTATACAGGAGAAGCAGATGAGTTACTTTTCAAAGTAACTTGTACTTTGTAGACTCTTGAACCCACGTGTGCAGTGATGCGGTTGAATTTGGAAGCAAGGCCTCTTCTGCTCCAAACCCATCCTGATGCTGAGGGTGTTTCATAGAGAGTTCTAGCCAAACAAGCATCATTCCACAGCTGACACAGGAGTGCCAGGCTCTGGTTTCAGTCCAGTTGTTTAGCTAGTTATTCATTTATTTACCTATTTTGGAGAGAAGGAGGTTCATATGAAGACATGAACTAGAGAATGTGCAAAGTGGGTTGTGGATGTAAGCATCCACTGACTGCATGAGGCACTGGGGCCCACTGCCTTGCTCTCTAGCTGTTCAGAGGGTTTGAATGATGAGAGAACAGAAACAGAAAACATCAGATACAACAGGGCAGGGTCCTTTAGGGGTGAGAACCCTGGTTATCAAACTATCTGGGAATCATTACAGCCTCTCTCCATTTTCTTGCAGCTAAAACTGGCTCTGGAGGAGGCTCTCCATATGGTCTAAGATGTGGTTATGCCATTGCAGAGCATGGTGTACCACCAGCAGCTCTGTCTAGCCATTCTTTACAGGGATTTTAAATTTCCATCTGCGCTTGAGACTTGGCTTAAAGGGCCAGGAGCACAGATGGGCTTTTAAAACCTTTAAAAAAATTAATTTGAGTGCTCTGGGAAAGCTTGAAGACATTGTGAGGGTCCTAACAAGCCTGGCTAAGCAACTGCTCTCTAACCACTTTCGAGGGCTGGTGAGGAAGGGATAAAAGGAGTTTGGATTTCCCTGGCCTCCTTTCATCTGAACATCACAAGGTGCTTTGCAAACAGGGGGCCCAATTCTTTGTGCCCATCTCTGCCAGCTTAGGAGTGGGGATGTTGCAAGAGCAGCTGGAATGCTCATTTTGTTTGGGTCATTATGCAATGCAGAGGATTTGAGAGGAAGCATGCCTGGGTCCTGCATTTGCATCCTTCTGGTTTTAAACCAGGCTTTATTTTTTTAAGGTGAGTCTTCACAGCCTTGATAGTGGAGAGAGATCACTTCACCTGGAGCCTGGGTTGGTTTAATTTTGTACAAGATTCTTTGCATTGTCATTGCAATGCTCCCATCTTCCACCTGGTGAGGAACTGGTCCAGCATTTTCCCATCAGGTGCCATGCTGTCGTGGCACAGATTTGGCAGGTGCAGCTGACTCTAATGCAGAGTTGTTCCTGCCAAGCTCCACTCCCCTCTCCATGCTCCTGGGTTTTGCTGTGAGGACAGTGTCAGGAAGGTTCCCCGGTCACATCTGTCCCAGCAGCCAGGGTGGTGGGTTGCACCATTTGGGTTTGATGAGGAATTTCCTTACTTTGAGGGGTGCTGTGGGTTGGACGAGTGGGTCTCGACTTCTGGGATGCTCAGGGCTCCCTTGCATTGCTCTGGGGATCCTGTCAGATCCACAAGGCTGGTGCATGAACCCATGGCACCCATTCCCAAGGCTGTGGGGTGGGAAATTGAAACTGCTGTAAATATATTTTAATTTTTATTTATTTGTAAATCTTGCCAGTTCTGACAAAACCAGCTAATTTTAACTCAGCAATGAAAACAGACTGGCTGTGGGTTGTACCCTGCAGGTTGCACCCAGGTCCTGGCACTGGACTTCCAAATAAGTTTGGCTTGTCTCTGAGCAATGGTCCTGTCTAGCAGACACCCATCAGGGCTGCATTTGCCAGGGTGTTAGGAGGGCCCCATGCTCTCTGACTCCTCACTGGTGATGGGCATTTCTGTCCTTTCCTAAGAAAGCCTTGAATAAAATTACACCCCAGTCTTTCACTGCAGAACCTAACTCTAGGGAGGATGGACAGGAGGGAGATAAAACCACTCTGCATGCCAGGCTGTGAAGAACTGGATAAGCTCCAAATATGAGCAACAGCAAGAGGCAGGTTTCTTTTTTGCAATGGCTTGATGTGACTCCATGAATCAGAACTGGACTTCTGCACTGACGCAAAAAAGTGTTTATGTTACTTTGCTGAGAACAACTGTCCACTTGATTAATTAATTCATCCTTGTAGATGTAGAGAAATGCATTACTGCCGCTTTCTTAAAATGATGAAATTGCTGAGCAGTCCTGGAGGTTAACAGTTTCTAGGAGATTCTTCTGTATTTCGTTACAAGTGCAATGACACTAGCTCTAACAATAGTTGGTGATTTTTTCTTAAAGCTTGAAAGCCTTGTGAATCCACAAAACTTTCAGTCATCCAAGGCTGCTTGAATGGCAGACTCTGCTCTGGATACTCAGTGCAGGTAACCTCTGCCTTGCCCACCCCAGGATGTCTGTCCCCGACACCTGTGGGTGACCCCTGGCAGCATCCTCCAGGCTCTCCCGGAGCTGCTGCCATGGGCTGTTGCACTTCACAGCCAGGAAGGTGCCGTGCAGGATCTGACTGGCTCAGCAGAACTGGAGCCAGTATTGTGCTTTCATGAAATTACTAGGGGGAAAGTAATTAATTGAGTCTCTTGGCCAATGGATACTGGCCTAGGGTCTGTTGAAGGTTGGGTGAGATCAAACTAATCCTGTAGAAGGCTTTTTTGCCACGTATTTGCAAATTCTGATCAAAACTTAAAACTCATCAGATTTTCTGCAACCAAGTCTAGCCTGAAGCACTGCAGGAGTTGGCCTGCACTTGCCTTCTCTTGCAACAAGGCCTTGGTCTTGTACCTGAGTCCAGGAGTAGCTTCTATTGGCTTGTAATGAAGTAAAGGAAATTTCCTACACATTCAAAGCAGATTTCCAAAATAGATGCTGTTTGGGCTCTTCCCAGCTTCCATCCTGCTCTTCCCCATTACGAAGTGGAGATTTTGCCCCCACATGATCAGAAAGCCAAAAAGCAGCACTGGCTCAGGACCAGCAGCTGGCCATCTCACTGTCCCCAAATACTTGTGATGGGGGAGGCAAGCCACCACCAGTGGCTGGGGCATGGGTGTTTGCTGGGTGCACATGGTGTTAGGTGCAGGGTCCAAGGGATGGGGAAAAGGATTGGAGGTGTAGGCTCACCCTTGAGCTGAGGGGTAGAAGTGTAAGGCACAGCAATGCCTCCTCCTGGGTGACTCTTTTGGCAGCTGTTAATTGGAGATGAAAAGTAGGTGTGAAAAACAGGTTTCAGCCAAGAGATGGTGCTCTAACTGTGACAGGAAGGACTGAGGCAGACAGCTGTATTTCTGCCAAGTGATCAGACAGGTTCTCAGATGATGATTTTGTAAATCATAGTTAACACTTAGAAAGGCAGGATGTCTAATCCCAGGAGGGGGATGCATGGTCCCTAGGAGGGCCAAGTCCTGCTACAGAGCCAGCAGCTGCACAAGGGCAACCTTGCAGGTCTCCCGCAAATCCTGACAGGAACATGCCCAAACTGGCAGACTTGAAGAACCATGGATGTGGTGGGCCCTACCAGCCTGGTGCTGTTGGCACAGGGAGAGTGGCATTAAGCCAAACATGGGACACCATGAGAAATCCTGGGAGCTCTTTGGCTGCCTGGAGCATCATCTGACATGCCAGCCTGAGGCATCTTTCCATGGCTTCACTCACCCTGCTTGGGAGGGGAAAGCAACAAGGCAAAGATAAAACACTTCTCCATATCTGCAGGATGGCTCCTTGCAAGGAGCCGTAACACTAACCAGTACCTCTCCCTGCATGCATCTATCTAGCTATGCAGACAGACAGATGCATGCAGAGATGCATGGGGTTTTTCCATGGGTTTTTCACATTATGAACAAGCCTTTAGTTCTTCCCCAGAAGAAACTTGCCTGCACAAGCAGTCGCAATCCTTAGGACAATCTCGAGTGACTGCTGAGTATCCCTGCAGCCTCAGTAGGCATGGAGATGTGCTTGCTGACCCCTCCACAAGCCGGGGGGTGTTTGCTGCCTTTCAGACAGGAGCAGAGCTGAATCATCTTCACAGTTTAAGGCTTGGACAAGCCTTTTGTGGCCTTGGCCACTCAACCTTGTGGGAAGGTTGAGTATTTGCTGAGCAGGGTTGAAGCTTGTGAGCCTGATTTCAGAACATGTATTGAGTGGTTTATCAGGGATCCTATTGGCCTGGGTCTGAAAGTTCTCATCTTCAGGAAAATATTCCTGAAATGAGACAATACAAAGAGTTCTCACACTTGGAACTCATGTGCTTGAATAAAAGAAACACCATAGATCTCTGCTTTCTCCAAGACATCTGCTGCATCTTCTCTGACCCACCTCAATTGAGTATTTGATAATGACTGAAATTTCCACCCCTTTCCATAGCAGGGAATCTCTCCTCCTGGCTCAGTCTGCCAGCCGCTGTGGCTCTTTCAATGTCTCCTTGTCATTTCACCCATTATTCTTCCTCCTGAAAGTATTATCATATTTTTTATTTAAGCCGGGCTTTCTGACATCCCCCACCTTTCCAAAGCTCCCTGGATTTGAGATTTACTTATTTTCCATCTTGCAGAGTGGATCAGCTCCAGCTGCTTAAATTATGGGGCTTCAATCCTCATCTCAGTACTGTGGTGGGAAAAAAGGAAGGGATTTCTGTCAGTTTTCTCTTAAATCAATGACTCCTAAGAGGGAGGCTGTTCTGCAAGTGACTTGCCTGGATTTAAAGGCAGGAGAAAAGAAACATACAAGGCCACAATGAAGCAAGAAGACAGAACTTGAAAAAATGGTGTGGGCAGCAGCTCTCCTCTTGAAACATTCTTTGCCCAGTCTTGGAAAAGGAAGAAAATACACCATTTTTTGGGCTTTTTTTTCCACAAGCAGGGCTGTTTTGAGGCTGCATGTGAGACTTAAATTGTAATCTAGAGCTCTGCACAGCAATCGAGATCTGATATCACGATGGAGATCTGCATTGAGACTTTGCAGAGGGCAGGAGCATTCCTCCTGCTGTGCTTGTCTAGCTCTCTGTGCAGGTAGACAAAGGCTTTGGCTGTGGATTCTATCACTTCAGCCCAGGAAAACAAAGTTGGGAATGAAGTTCTTGTTAAGGACCAAGCAAAGCGCTAGAGCCAGGTTTCCATGGGGACCATGGGATGCTGCAGATGGGTTTGGTTCCTGACAGCCCTGGTGCTCCACAGCCCTGAGAAACATGAGACGGAAGCACCTCTGAGTGCTGATGAGGGCAGAGCATGTTTCCCAGCTCTTACGTCACTCTTCATCTGCCCCAGAGAGGGGAAGGGCATAAGATGTTCCTACCTGGTGCTCCTGAATGTGGTGTGATGAAATGCCATGTGAGAGCCTCAAAGCTGAGGTCCTTCAGCAAAGGTCCTTCCTTAAATCCTTGCCTCAACCTCTGGATCCATCCTGAACCAGGGATCAGGATGGGAGCTGCCTCCCCCCTCAAAAACCATGTCTTTTGGAAAGCAGAGATGGTTCTCCTGGACCGGTAACAAACTGGTAGCGTGATGGGGCCAACAGCATTTTAGGCACAGTTGCCTCCATCTCCACAGAGGGGCTGCCAAACATAGGCTGAGAAGGGGTGATTGGGACACAGGACCTGTCAAGGGGGAGAGAGGCCAGAGCACTGTTCTGGACAGTTTCATACTATTTGTCTGCCTTGCAAAACAAATTACCAGACCTGTTCTTGGAGAGCTGTACCTATTTTTGAAGCATCCTTGGCCTTTGTTTTATCATCCCAAACAGCATCAAATGTGAGTTGGGAAGGCACCTTATCAGGTGCATCTCCTTGGAAAAGCTTGAAAGGCTCTTGTCACACTTTCCTTTATGCGTGCTTTGAATTTATTACTCCATATTGCCCAGAGAATCTCGAGCTGGGAAATATATAAGAAAAGGAGATGATGCCTCATCCTGAGCAGAGCTGATGTTAATGTGGCTGCTATACCTTTGTCACAGAACTTTTCTGCCAATATGTCTGCGCCCAAAGCAGGCACTGACTCATCTGTAGGACCAGTCTCACGGCTTTGAAGCAGGTGCTTCCCTGGCATGATAAATGCTGCTGGAGTTGCCGGCAGAGGGGGAAGCCAAATCAGCACAGGGGGTTAGTAGTGGAGATAAGATTCTGATTTTCTTGGCTTCCAGGCTCAAAGCTGATCTATAACCCACATTGTCTTGGGCTGAATCTTACCACTCTGCTGTGTGTCATCCTTCCCATGCCCAAACTGGAATGATAGCTGGACCTGGGAGGAGACAGCTGTTACGGGCACTCTGTGTGTGCTTAGCATTCAACATCCTCAAAGCTCCTGGAGGTGGTTTGGTGCCTTCACCCCGCATCAGCCAAGCGCAGCAAGATGTGAGAACAGCAGTTGTTGCACTCCATCTCTGGGACTGCAGCACAGGGTCAGGGACACCCATTGCGTGCTGTGGGGGCCAGCAGAAAGGTGATAGTCTTGAGTTTGGCCACGGTGAGTTTTTCAAGCCAGCCGTGTGCATCAGGTCCTGTCCTCTGCAAACAGGGCTGTCCCCTTGGGAGGAGCAGGACGCCTTGGGCAAAGATGATTTGCTGGTATAAAGGCTCTAACAGCACTTGGCTCTGAAACCCCAGCAGCCTGCTGCTTTCCGCTGTCAGAGAAGCATTGCCTCCATGATCACACACAGGGAAAACTTAATACTTTTGACATCTCACCATGCAGACTCCCCACGGACTCCATGAGCCAAGACAGCTTTCTCCCTGGCTCCCATGGCCCCCTGGTTGTGAGCATGAAACCAAGCTGCTGAATAATTCTGCTGATGCACAGAAGAGAAATCCTGTTCTCTCCTCCTGGGGCAGACTGGCAGGGTTAATGGGAGGAAGAGGCTGTGACAACCTAATTTTGTGGCTGAAGTCAGCAGATCTGGCTCCTGGGACACACGGGAACAGGCAGGGAGCAGGAGCCACTTTTGCACAGTCATTTCTTAGAGGCAAGCAGGGCTTCAAAAGAAAAATCCTTAGCAGGATGTTGCAACTTGGGAGGAGGAGTTAAAAAAACAAGCAAACAAAAAAACCCACAAGTTCTGTAGGGCTGGGAAATGCAGAGTCAAGGCATGAAGCTTCCAAAAAGCTCAGTACTTGTGTCTCTTGGTGCAGACGAGGTAGCAGCATGAGACAATGCTGACAATTCCCGAGGATGCTAAAGCTCAGTGTGGTCAGTGGATGGGTGCAAGTGTGAGTTACACCTGTCCCATGCAGGGGACCCTCCATGTCCACAGCAGGTCAGGGCTCCACCATGGAAGTGTCATCTGAAGTGGCTGCCAGCAGCCACAGGAAGGAGGGAGTCTCATATACACACCTGCCACCACAGTCACTAATAATTGTAGAGGATATTAGATTATCACACAGCCCTGTTGGAAAATCTGACTGGATCTATCTTAAGCTCCTTCTGTGATCCAGAGGTTGGGACAGGAGCATGGAACTGGGAAATGGGCAACCATGCCCACAACACAACAAGGGGTGGGAGGCTGAGTTACTGGGATGTGCAGCAGGGACCATCATGCCCACACACTGGGCAAGGAAATGCTGAGAGCTTTTGAGGTGCTTGTGCTTAAAGGTGCTTGCTCCCTCATTCCCCTAATACTGACACCCAAGAGCAGCTCTGTGACTCTTTCTGCTGAGGATGGCGCTATGGAAAGCAGAACACGTGGTCCCCTCCACACAGGGCCAGTCTTTTCCAGATCAACAAAGACCTCATGGCCCTATTCACAAGCTGGGCTGGTGGAGAAGGTGCCCAGCCTGTGCAATTTTGCCCCAGCAGGCTCCTGATTCTCCTTCCCTGCTTCAAGCCCTCCTTGAATCCCAAGTGACAGGAAACCTGGCAGCTCCCAGAAGGCCATCCCTGTCTGCTGGGGGCTGGGGCAGCTAAAAGCAGCCTCCAGGAGGGAAGTGGTTTGAAGGGCAGTGTTTGCCGGTGATGAACACACAGCCACGCTGTGGGAGCACTGTGGCAGATGGAGCTGGCAGCCAAGTGCCTGTCCTGCTTGTTTTGGCTGACTTCGGAGACCTCTGGCTTTTCCTAGTAGCATTTGGATATGCCGGTACTCAGGAGACCTGACCAGGCACATTCAAACAACACTGAAAATATCTTCCTTGCCTGCAACAGAGGCAAAGGGGAGCCAACAGCTGGACTCCCTGAGAGACAGGGACTAGGCTGCAGAGGGATGGTGGTTTTGCTTGGGCTCTCTGTCAGCCAAAAATGCATCCTATGGAGCCACTGTTATGGTACATTTAAAGGTACCCCAGATGGGCAGCAGGTCTCAGCTATGGAGGGAATAAGAGGTTCAGTCTCCTTGCTTTCTGCAAGGCTGAACATGAGTCCCAGCTGAATATGGGCTCCCCCAGCCCTTGCCTCCTAACCCGTTGTGCTGGTGTCATGGCAGGTACCTGGCGAAACTGTCTTCAGTGGGGAGCATCTCCGAGGAGGAGACCTGCGAGAAGCTGAAGGGCTTGATCCAGCGCCAGGTGCAGATGTGCAAGAGGAACCTGGAGGTGATGGACTCGGTGCGACGCGGAGCCCAGCTGGCCATCGAGGAGTGCCAGTACCAGTTCCGCAACCGCCGCTGGAACTGCTCCACACTGGACACCCTGCCTGTCTTTGGCAAGGTGGTGACGCAAGGTGAGATGGAAGCACGTGTGTCTGGGGTGATGCTGCTGGGGGAATGGCTATAAAAGCAGTCTGGTGGACTGCAGGTGGGATTTTGCCTGCTTGCCCCGAGACGGTGGCTGGGTAGGGTCAGGAATGGCCCATCCAGTGTTGGATCTTGGGGCAGATGGGTCCCTGTGCACTTCAGCAGGGTTCTTTTCACTGTGTTGGGTACAGCATATCCAGACTCCTGCTGCTCCTCAGCTCTCCTGAACCTTTTTCACACGCATTGACAAGCACGTGCCAAGTTTGAAAAGGGGTCCTAGTCACCCTGTGGTCTCATCTCTTCCCCATCAAGCCCAGGAGCTCCACTCCACAAAGCCATTTACTCAGTCTCTTTCTGGGCAGTGCTGAAGTGGTGGCTGCTGCCAGGCTGGCATGTGGCCACTCTCGAGCAGAGCATCAATGGGCACCATCGGGAGGATGGCTCGATGCCACCTGGCATGGGAAGAACATGTGGCAGCATCATTGCCCACCACCAGCCTTCAGGGCTGGGTATGGCCAGGGCAGCCCCCAGCCCCTCTGATCCCAGCTGCACCCCAACTTCCCAGAAGCACAGGACCATAATCAAACCAAAGCATTGGAGTGAGGATACAGAAAGGAAAACCCCTCTGCAACCCCTAAAGATCACTGAAGCATCCCTTACCCTCCCCTCAGGTGCTATCTCTGAGGCACTATCTCACCTCCTATCCCAGGACCCCTAGACCAAAGCATTCTCCCAGCTCCTTATTTGACTTTCCTCCCCTCAATGCAGGGGTGAAGATCTCTTCTTGTGAAGGTTCAGGGACTGGAAATACCAGAAATACCAGAAACTAAAAGTCGTCTCTTTTTAGGCAGCCACAGCACAAACCGACCAACATGATCCTACTATTAGCCTCGATTAACTTGGAGGCAGTTCAGTCCCCACACTGGCTGGGTCCTCCCCAGCCACTGCCAGCTGGGCCACCAAAGTCTGGGATGCGACCACCAAAGTAGCTGCCCTCTCTCTGACCAGCAAGCTGAGTGATGCCTGCTCACAAGCCATCCCCCCTCTGCACCAAGCATGGGACCACCCCAAATGCTGGCCCTCCTTGCTCAGAAATTGAGGGTTTGTGTCCTCAACCAGCCTCGGAGGATAGTGGGGATTTGTGTGTTGCTAGAGCTGATCCCTGCCCCACACACTCTGTGTGTTCACACCCAGGGATGTGCCCAACTTCCCAAACAAGCTTTTTCCAACCATGTGGCACCACATAGGTAGACACAAGAACTGGGACTGGACTGCACCCTGGACACCAGTGGGGTTTTGTGAGGTGCTTTGGGAGCAGAACAGGGTTTTGCAGGGTAGTTTGGGAGGCGCTGGGAGCTACAGGACCCTGTGAAATGGGATGGCAAGGATCTGCAGCTGCAGGGGATGTTCCTGGACGTGGAAAGCAGACAGGTATTTTGGATGCAGGAAAGATTTCATGGCAGAGGTGCCCTGCAAGCACAAGGCAAGACAGTCTTCAATATAAGCTCTGGAGAGCTCTGCCCGCATTGGCAGTGCAGCCTCTGTCTCTCCTATTGCCAGGTTTTATCATTCACCCGTCATTCACGTTTTTAATATTGTGGGGCGGTTCCCAGCTTATTCACTATTGCAAGAATGGGCCCTCACTGCTGCAAAACATCTCCCAGCACCCAGGGGTCCCTGATGACTCAGGTCCAGGCTTGACACTAAGCAAACAGCATCCCTGGGGGTGGGGACAGTGAGGGTTCTGCATGGGCTGTCTCATCTTAGGAGGAAGTGACAGAGCGAAGGGTTTAGCCTGATAGCTCTGTATAGCATGTTTTGCCAAGAGCCATCTTTCAGACGAGCTTTTCAGGGGGGTTTATGTGCCACACCAGTGTTAAGAGGGGAGAGAAGAGACACACATGGCAGGCCACCAAGGGCCTTTGGCCACCGGGCTGCATCCCCTCCAGAATTTCTGCTCGTGTTGCCTCGGACTTGCTGCCACATTTCCCACCATGGTTTGTGCCATTTCAGGGACGCGGGAGGCAGCATTCGTCTATGCCATCTCTTCGGCAGGGGTGGCCTTTGCCGTGACCCGCGCCTGCAGCAGTGGTGAGCTGGACAAGTGTGGATGTGACCGCACAGTGCAGGGGGGCAGCCCACAGGGTGAGTGTCTGAACAGGGGGCAGCTGCAGCTGCATGGGGACGCAAAGTAGCCAAAATACCTGCAATTCAAACCCACTCTCTGGAGCCATCCAGAAAGGAGGGAAAAGTTTAAAAAACCAAAACTCTGGTTAGTCCACGTGAGTGCCTCAAAAAGGCACCTGGGTGCATCACCCACAGGACAGAAAGCATCTTGTCCATGTGTCCCCCAGGGCCACACTCCATAGCTTCCCCAGTTCCCCATGCGGCCCAGACTAGCAAGACAGAGAGGGGGCAGGCCAGCTGGATTTTAGGAAGAGCAGGGCTGGAGAGTGCAAGCACTACAGGGTGGCAGTACCTGTCTCATCTGTGCTCTCTGCCTCAGGCTTCCAGTGGTCAGGCTGCTCCGATAACATCGCCTACGGTGTGGCCTTCTCGCAGTCCTTCGTCGACATCCGTGAGAGGAGCAAAGGGGCCTCTTCCAACAGAGCGTTAATGAACCTCCACAACAACGAGGCAGGGAGGAAGGTAATGGCAAGGAGGAAACCTAGGCAGTTGGCGTGGCTCTGCAGCATCCCAGCCGGGCTCTGCAGCCACAGCTTGAGCCATTTGGGCTTCTTTTAATCCCATACCCACCCAGCAGTGTTTTCTTGCACAGCCCTCCCAGGCCCCATCCATTGTGCCCTCCCTGCTGTGTCCATCCCGTGCTGAGCATCCCATCTTGTTCCTTGTGTCTGTTCCTTCAGGCAATCCTGAACAACATGCGGGTGGAATGTAAGTGTCACGGTGTGTCAGGCTCATGCGAGTTCAAGACGTGCTGGAAAGCCATGCCCCCCTTCCGCAAAGTGGGCAACGTCCTGAAGGAGAAATTTGACGGTGCCACAGAGGTTGAACAGAGCGAGATTGGATCCACCAAAGTGCTGGTGCCCAAAAACTCCCAGTTCAAGCCACACACGGACGAGGACCTCGTCTACCTAGACTCCAGTCCCGACTTCTGTGACCACGACCTCAAGAACGGGGTCCTGGGCACCAGTGGGCGGCAGTGCAATAAGACCTCCAAGGCCATCGATGGCTGCGAGCTGATGTGCTGCGGCCGTGGCTTTCACACGGACGAAGTGGAGGTTGTGGAAAGGTGCAGCTGCAAATTCCACTGGTGCTGCTCTGTCAAGTGCAAACCCTGCCATCGGGTGGTGGAGATCCACACATGCCGGTGATGCACGGGGGAGAGCACCCACCTGTACCCTCTTTAACTGACCCTGCTTCTCCCTTGCCCCACAGCCAGGACTGAGGAAGTGACCCAGATGCTGCAGGGAGAGCACAGCTCTTTACAGAGACAGAACCACAGAGAAAAACAGATTTTAAAGAAAAAAATATTTAAAGTTTAAAAAAACCGATCATTGTTGGCTTTTTTTTATTTTGTTTTGTCTGCTTTGCTGTATTTCTTGCTGAAGCCAGAGCCCCTTGGTGTCCTGTGCCGGCAGACACGTTTGCTCTCTGGCTGGCTGGGGACGTGTGTGATGCCAGCTCCTGTCGGATGGGCTCCTGCTGCCTCTGGAGCGCTGCAGATAAGAAGTGTTTAAGACAAGGGTAGTGCAGCATTTGAAATCTTCTATCGCAGTTATTTTTGTTTGTTTAAGGCACGTGCTGAGCATCCTGGACCACCACTGCCCTGGCTAAGCCTCAGGAAGGGAAGGAGCACAGCCAGCCTGTGCAGCCAGGTGCATGGCAAGGGACTGGCAGGTGCTGACAAGAGGTGGCATTGTCCTCCAAGAGTTAAGTTCCACATGGAGCCTAGCCAGGGTGATCAGTTTATGAGGGCAATGTGGGACACTTCTGCACCTCCTTGTTGTGGGATGCTCGAAGGCCTCCTGGGCAATGGATGGATTTAGGAGCAGCTCCAGTGGCTGCTCTGATTTACAGAAGCTCCTCAGTAGCTGCTTAGGGCTATTAGGGGAGGTGATGGTCCCACCATGCTCCCTTTCCCCCATCTCTTCTCCAGTACCTGGTTCCACTGGAGACAGCAAAGGGCAGTGATACTTGCAATCCACTGACTTAATGGAGCTGGGAGCTGATGGGAGAAAATCCAGATTGATTTCTTTTCTTCTGTCCCATAATTGCCACCACCTTGCATGCATCCCACAACAGGTCTCCTCTTTCTCCTCCACATGCCTGTTCTCCTCACTCAGGAAGGCGCTTGGGGACAGTCACCATCCTGCTGAATGCTGAGAAAAGCAAAAGTATACAGTGGAGCAATTGTTGGGGGTGGAGGAATGCTGGTGTTCTGCCGCTATTGCTGTCTCACCCTTAGGAAGGCACGAGAGAAGGACTCAGCCAGAGGGATGCTGCCATGTGTGCCTGGTCACAGAGATTTAGTGCAGCAGGGCCCCAGCCATCCTGTCCTGCTCCCTGGGACGCTGCCGTGAGGACAAGGTGCTGTCCTGCCCACTCTGGCTTCCCTCTGCCTAGGACTGGGTTAGTGCAGTCCTTGCTGTTGGGCTGCAGTACGAAATATTTGGAGAACTAATAAGCAGAGGGGCACTGAGAGGGGAGGTGGAAAGTGAACCAATTCCTCTCTCCCTCACCCAGTGGTCTACGAGTTAAGAAGTAAAAGGGAGGCAGAGAAAAACCTCAAAATGGCACCTTAAGCCAACAGGCGAGGAGTCAGCATTGCCAAGCCCTCCTGTGTAGGAGGGAGCTCTCTGCATGGTCCAGGAAAGCCCAGAGCTGTGGCCATCACCCTCCCAGCTGAAGGAGGGGGTTCCTGCAAAACCTGCAGTCTTGTTTTTCTTCCTTGAGAGGGGAAAGGTTGGGGGAATGCACAGATGTATGCGAAATCCCATCTGTGCCATGGCAGTGATGGGCTGGAGGAGAGCCTGTGGTCGCTGGAAGATCTCCAGACACCATCTGCTGACAACTGACTTGAAGCAGTGCAGGGCGAGGGAGGTTTGCATCAGGGTAACCCCCAGCACACCCCAGCTGCCTCCCTCCTGCCTGCTCAGCACCAGCTCTAATAAACCTCCAGCAAAATGTGCCACGTGATGGGGAGGGACACCCTAGGCATTGAGGTAGAGCACCGTGGGTTGATTCATTTCTTTGCAAATGAGAGATCTGCCACCAGGGCAGGGTTTGCGTCTCTCAGTTGGGCAAGGGTGCAGCATTAAATCCCCAGGGGAGGAATCTAAGCTTTGCCTCCCCCGGTTCCATCTCTTCAGCCCCCCAAGGCTGCAAATCCTCAAATACCTTAAAGACTGTTCTTCCTCTTCCTAGCTCATGCAGAGGAGGTCACAGACCTCAGGCCATTGGCCAAGTCTTCTGCTCCTTGTCCATCTAGGATGAGGGCCAAAGCTGAACAAGACAATCCAAATCAGCATGGAGATAATCTCTGCACATGGGATTTTTTCAAGCTGCAATGAAATCTAAGCCCTGCAAATGCCACCCAGGGATAGTCTGGCTCTGCAGCTCTCTGGCTCTTCTCATAACTGTAAATTTCAACACCAGAGGGGGGGTTAGGAATGCGTTTTCATATTTACTTTGTCTATTAAATAATGAGTTTGTGCTGAACAAGCCATGGGGTTTTCCTGTCCTGAAATCATCTCCACTGGTCTGTGTAAAACCATAACATGCTGCAAACCCCTCATGGTTGCTGGTCTCCTCCCAAGAGTCCTTAGCTGGTAAGAGAAGTGCCCACATGGTGCCTCCGGACAATGCAAAGGGAACACTAAAGCTCTCTTTGCCTCTCCTCCAGTCTCCTAAGGAGATGCTGGTGTTTGGACCACAGGCTGCATCCCTGCTTTCCCATCAGTGGAAGCACAGCTTGCTTCACAAGCCTTGACCACTTGACACACCACTGGCTTAAGAGGCAACTTATTTTAGATTTCAGTTAAGTCTGTGACTTCCTCCTGTAGAGAGAGCATCAATATCCATCTGCTTAGAACAGTGCTCCCCTGCCCTGCCACAGCTACCTTGTGTGCTGCTGGAAGCATCCTGCTAGTGGGCTTGACGTGCATTTGAGCTGGGAGGGGGCAAGATGGGAGGGGCCCCTAGATGCCAAGTCAGGGGCCTCCTGTCTTTTACCTCCATCACTGTGCTGCAGTTTGCCGGCATTGGAGGGGATGCAGTGCCAGATACCGAGGTACGCTCCAAGCTGCCCACAGCCAGTGCATTTTGCTTGTCCCTTTTCCTTCCCCCAAGCTGGGAGCATTGGCTGTATCTTTTTCACACTTCCCTACAGTCTGGAGCTTCTTGCTTCAGCAGGGGTTGCTGCTGGGTCCAGCTGTACAATCTGCCTCGTCTCTTTTCTTTAGCTGTAGCTCTCCATTTGTGTGCTCTCAAATCTCACCTTTCCATAGGCCCGTGGTAAAACCAATGTCGTCTCTCCCTTCAGCCTCTGTGGTGGCAGGGGTTGAGGGATATTTTGTTAAGTTTAACTTGTTGCAGAAAGATGATGGTAGGATGGGAGAAAATGATGCCTGAGCCTCCCAAAAATCCTTACTTCCAACAGCTCCTCTCTTCCCCTGGTGGATCCCACTCCTCCAGCACTCCTTTTCCCCACTCCAGCTTCAGCCTCAGGTGAGGAACTGTCTCGAGTAAAAAAAAGATGCCTCACTCTTCTGCTGAAACAAGGTGTAGGGAGACACTTGCTTCTCTGTGACCATAGACAGAGCAAGGTATTTGTGTTCCACTATTCCAATGCCCCCCACCTGCTCCGCCTATCCCCTGCATCCCACACACATCAGACCACATCACACTATGCCTCTCCCCACCACTGCATCCTGTCACATGCTCGGCCCCATTCCAGCCCTCCAGGCCCAGAACTAGGTCCTCATCCTCAGCCCCCTAACACCTTCTCCTTAGTAAGCTCACCCCTCCTTTGAGGACTCACAGGCTGACATCTCCACCCAGCCTCTTCCCCTCATAAACTTTCCTGGATGTCCCACTGTCAACTTGAGATCATCATGGCAAAAATAGGACATCACCTCCAAGTCCTCTCCACCCTGCTCCGATGGGTAAATCCATTATTTTTTTCCCACTCCCCAAACTCCCAACTTTACCACCATGTTCTGCTTCTTCTGTTTTCTTCACCTTTTCTACTGGAAAATCAACCCATGTGTCAGCTATTTCAAGCTCTGGGCTTCACATTTCCCAACTCTCCATCCCAGATCCAAGCACGGCATGGCCAAGCACATGGGCAGAGCTGGTATTTCTCTCCAGCTGTTTTGACCACATCACCCTCATGCCCTTTACTGGCCATGGACACTTCCATCACTCCCAACTATCTCATTCTCCCTCCCTGGGCATGTTCAGCCTCACCCACTGCTCCTTGCAAAGCAATTAAATCATCGTGGGTGATATTAATGATGCTGACGGAGCATAAGTTAGCACTCACAGCCTTTCCCTCCCTCACACCATCAGTGACCATTACAGCAAATCCCTTTGCATATTCCTTCAGCAATGAGCACAGTAATTCTCCTGTATCTCCTTCTCTCCCTTTATCCACATGAGTTTACCAGCTGGCTGTAGGGAAGCAAGGTGATGGAGACAGCAGGAAAGAAGAGTCTAGGACCACCAAAGAGCAATACTTCAAGGACAGAATGGTGTCTCACTGCTTGGGCAGGTGAAAAAGAGGATCAGTCCTCCTTAGAGCTGCCACACCAAAGTAATTGGGAATGATGGGCCTCACATCAGTCTGGCACAGGAGAACCCATGCTGGGGTGACCATCACTTCCACCTGCACTTAAGATGCCAGTGGTGCCTTGGCCATGCAGAGTGTCCTTCAGCAGCACAAGGCTGCAGCACAAGGCCATGCTGAAGGACAGACACCCAGCAGAGCAGAGCCTTTGACAGCAGCATGATACTGTGACGGCAGGAGGGCGCCCAGCCAGCACTCCTCAGAGAGGCCTCCCAACCCTGACTGCCAAAATCCTGCTTTAAGCACAAGAAAATAAATTGTGCAACTTGGCTTGGACTGAATTGTAACACTCAGCACGGGTGGAGGGGAGAAAGGGGCAGGAGCTGGGCTGAGGATCAGGCCCTGCATCACAGCACTTAGGCTGGACCACAGTAACACCTGGTGCTTGAGCAGCACCTGCACCAGACTCTGCCCTTCCCATCCCTCACAGGTATGCCCCGGGTGTTTCTGCAGCCACCAAGCCACCAAGCTCCTACTCACTGACCCAGAGATGCAGCCTCATGCAAGCCCCATCCTTGTGCCTCTGCTCAGTCCTCAGGAGCTATGATCTCTCCAGACCCAGCAATACATTCCTTCTCCCATCCCAGATCTGACCATCAGTATTTCCTCAAGTGCATGTGCAAGGAGTGTTGCCTGGGTGAGCTCCATACCACTGTGGATCCCCAAACTGCTGAGGCAGTGCCTCAATACTAGATGTTCGGTCCGAAGCAGCTGAATGATCCACCAGGATCCCCTCCTTCCAGCTCTTCATCACCACAAGTGAAAGCAAAACTTGAAAGCCTTAATTAGAATCATTTGCTCAGCAGTGCAAAAAAATAACCCACCCCAAACCCCACAGTGGCTGTTGAGCCTACTTGTCCCTCTCGGCTCTGGTCTAGGACAGTTGTTGCATGATCACAGCTTTGCTCCTGTAATTTACATGGGCAGATAGTGATGGGACCATGGGAAACAATTTTATACTAAAAGAGGAGAGATTTAGATTGGATGTTAGGAAGAAATTCTTTATCCAGAGGGTTGTGAGGCTATTACAGCAAGGCTTAATATGAAGAGGTTGGAAAATGCAATGGCCTGTCTCTTCAGGTGTCACAGCCTCCTGAGCTGGGGGTAGCCAAACTCAGTCCATGAAAAGGTCTCACCACCACCTCAAGCCCTTTCCAAAGGAAGACTATCAAGCAGGGTGGCAAAGCAGGCAAGCAGCAGGTAGGTAATCTGTCTTCACCAGTGACTGTACTGTAGTACAGAAACTGTAACTATGATGGCTGGTCACCTCTCACCTGTCTTATCATCCCCAGGTGCCCACAGGTGATCTCATAGAGGTACACGAACCACTGCCAGAACTACACACCTACTGCTTGCTCACCAAGTCAGAGCTCAACGGACTGTGACTTCTTCCCTACAGCATAATCTGAGAAGCCATCAGCTTCTCCAGCTCCCATCCTTTGGTCTGCAAGATGATTTTAACTACCTGCATGTACATCACTGTTTTGCTGGTTCAGAAACAAGAGATGCACAACCCCACCAAATGTCAATGAACTGTCAGAAAAATTGCTGTGGCCAGGAAAGGATGTTAGAACCAGAAGTGCTCCTGCATCTTCCCTCATATCTACAGCTTCCACCAAAGACACCCAGGAGAGCAGCACCTGACAGCATCAAATTTATAGGCTCAGAGTCTCCACTTTTCTGAAGGAGAGGAAGATGGTGTATAGAATAGCTCTTGAATCCAAGAATTAGAATTTTCAAAAGGGAGTTGTCAGGCTGCTTCTGAAAAAAGACAGTCCAGGCGTCCTGTTGTACTGCAGAATTGCTTCTTGAGCTACTGTCCAGGGAGGAAGTTGTGCAGAAAATTAAATGTGGAAGGGTTATAGAGGCCTTCAAACTTGGCTGTAAAACAAGATGTCCAAGAATGGCCACAGAAATACAGAATATGTTCAGAGCAGTGCAGAGGGTCAAGGCACTGGTTACTATGTAGCTTAATTTGAAGAGTGAAAAAACATGGAATTCTGGGGGGGAAAAAAAAAGGAACATTGGTATTCATGTGGCATCTCCGAATTACCAGGGGTAACAGACCTTGCATAGACAAGCTCCATGAGGCCAATACAAAGTGATGGTCTGCCTGCAGCCACTTTCAAGGAACCCATGAACATCACAGAGTCACAGTGTGGTTTGGGCTGGAAGGGACCTTAAAGCTCACCTCATTCCACCCCCTGCCATGGGCAGGGACACCTTCCACTAGATCAGGTTTCTCCAAGCCCTGTCCAACCTGGCCTTGGACATTTCCAGGGATGGGGCAGCCACAGCTTCTCTGAACAACCACTGCAGAACGGTGAGACTCTCAAGGGGTCTGGGACCACAAGGGACGAGCGGGACAGACTAGACCCCCAGGATACTTTGAAGAAAAGTGAACTTTGAGATGACCATGGGGGAAGGCAGAACAACCAAAGTGAAGAAGCAGCAGTGGAAGCCCTGCAGATAGCTCATCTGGGACTTGGCCTGGGGTGAGTACTCTGCTACCTGGCCAGCTGAAAAATATGCAACCATTTAATTTCCATCAATTAACCCAGCACATCTGGGAGGGCCTCAGAGCTGAGTTAGATGCAAATTAAATCAGTCCTTTGTAGTAATATGTATTTAAACCCTGATGGTGTGCACTAGCCAAGCTCTCACTCAGGACTGGACTCAACACCTGAACTCAATTGTTATTCAAATAGAGTTCAGGCCACCTCAACCTAAAGTGCTCATTAACCTCCTACAAACAGCTGTAGCTGCAGGGCAGGCACAAGCCCTATAAATCTAGCCCTGGGAGGAGCCAAGGTTGGGGTGGTTGCTGTATGTTGCTGGAGCTCTGCTCTCGGAAATCATAATCCAAGACTCAGAAGACTGCGAGCTCCAACAGTCCTTTGTGACTTTTTTTCTCAATAAAGTCACTTTGTCATCTCAATTTTCAATGTAACACAGCTGGGAAATGTCAGGCTGATAAGAAATGCCACTGGGATTATGGTGACCTTGGAGCCCCTACTCCGGGGCACCTGCAGGTTCAGGAAGTCAAGGCATCAATTACACATTGCCCTTAGAATTTTTCCTTTACCTTTTCTTGGTTAGAGAAGGCCGGTGTCTATCATTGTACCTGCAAACTCCACAAAGGTTGGAACACAGTCCTGGTCTCCTTGGTGAGTGCCAAAAGGCACAGAAACCATGATAAGAGAAGGCATTAATGGAATGGGAAAGCATCTTCCAACACCATGGCGTGGAGAGAGCTGCCATCCAAGGGCTTTGTCAGATGAAGGTGCTGGAGGCAACAACATACCATTTAGGGGAGCAGAGGTCAGGATGAAGATGTGGCTGAGGAGGCAAACAGAGATTTCAGAGCTGTCCAGGTAGAAGACTCTGGGCAGAGGCAATGGTGGAGATGTTGCCACTTCCCCAAGCATTCTCTGAGTTTCTCAGCCAGCATGAGCTGGAAATGTCGCAGAACCAAGCAAACAGCCCAGGAGACATTGATCTCTGGGCTAGTGGGGATGGTGCCTGGACAGCAGGTGAAGACAAGGTTGTAGAAACCAATTAAGAGTGAAGGCAGTGGGATACATCTATTGGAAATCTTCCTGCATGGCTCTGCCACAGTTTAAGAGCAGCCTTTTGGAAGTGCCCAAGCTCTCCTAGCAGACCAGTTTCCCAGCTGCATCCCATGCATCCTCCCATGGTGCCAAGACCCATTCACCCACATGCTTCCCCGTGAAGAAAACCTCCTAGTGCTATGGAGGCAAAAGCAGAAGCACCTGGTTGGGCAGATGGAGAGCAGTTGTTTCATCACTGCTGTAGAAGTGCTCAGCCCACTGGAGATTTGGGGGGAACCCAATTCTGCCATGGGGCTGAGCATTTACAGCACTCAGTCAGGAACAGCACTGGGTGTTCCACAGGTCATCTGAGCACAAGGGCCATTCAGGGGTGTTCTGAGCACAGTAACAGACTCTGCACATGTTTTTCCAGCCAAACCCAGTTCAGGAGGGTCTGTTCTGCACCATGATACAGCAGAGGCCCTGAGCTTAACTCTGAAAGTATAATAAAAATCCCCTCTAATAGAAAAATTCACAATGGTCCTAATGATACCAAGCCCTTTTATTTCCTTTGCAGTAACCAATGGGAAAGCCACCTCAAGCTGGTTTTGCCCCATCCTATTTCTGTCTCCATCTCTCATTTCCTTCTATCCGATATTACCTTCCAAATTCCTACTCTGATCCTTGGGTAATTCAAACATATTGCATTGCTTTACAAACTGTGTTATTTTATCCTTTTCACCTGCCACTTTTCTTTTAGATAAACACTCATAACTCCCAACACATCACTTTAACTCTTTGATTGTCACTGGAAATTGAACCAGCTGAGACCTTCACAGGGGAAATTCTTTCTTCTCCTTTTCTTCTCTGTGTTGTGTATTAAGCCAAGCAAAATCTCACCTGCCTTAGCACTGTCTTCAGATCATTTTACTTAAGCTCTGCCTAATAGTTTTACCAACTTCTGGCCCTATTGTATTTGTCTAGGCCTCACTTGTGGTGTAAAGCTGTCTTAATCACAGCTCCTTGTTGAGACCTACTTATTTCTTGCCCCAACCATCACGTCTCAGGATGTGAAGGCCCTGAGGCTGTGCACAGGATACAAGATTCAGATACATGCACATCCCCAGCACATCTCACACCAGTTTCCCATCCCAATGCAGTGAGCATGGACAGCACCATGAACAGGAGCTGAGAAAAACACTCCCAAATGAAGAGCATTTTCCTGATGCTCCTCCCATACCACTGCCATCACCCAAAGTCCAGGCCTGCCTCATCCTCACTGTTGGATCTGAGCTCAAAGCTGCTCCAACATCACATCCTACAAACCAGCAGAGTGCGGGCAAGCCAGAAACAAGCCTTGGTGGAGCTGAAGAACAACAAACACAGCAAGCAAAGGGAAAAAGTTGCAAGCTACAGTTCCCCTACAAACAAAAATCAGGAGCATTTCACTCCTCATCCTCACATCCATCACCCAGGGATCCCTGTTCAGTACCTCGGGCTTAGTTGTGCCTGCACTCCTCAAGACCCAGATCCACCTCTTGTAAGCATGGGATCAGCTAAATCATCTCAAATCCTTCAAAACATCTAATCCACTCAGTCTTCCCAACCTTAATCTGTTTTGTTTCCCCTAACTTCCTTCAGGACACAGGATCAAAGGGGGTTTTTGGTGGAGTTTGCTAAAGCAGGGTTTTGCTTTTGCCTGCGAAACATCCTGCTGGATATCCTGCTTTGGCCAAGTGCTCCTCACTGCTTGGCCACTGCAGCCAGCAGACTAGTCCTCTACCTCCCACGCACTACTACCGTGTCCTCAGTTTGGGTGCCATCCCAGTCCAAGGGGCTACAGAAACATGTCATATACAAGGCAGGTGAGGTGGTGTGGAGAGAAGCAACCTGAGCCCAACTTTTCTGCTCCCATGAGAAGACATCTCCCGCTACCTATCAGTGGATGCTGTCACCTTCTTCCAGGGCCACCCTCACCAATCTTTGGTCACCATTTTGAGGAAAAGGGCCACAGCATGGAGGTCTTGGGAGGTTCCACACTAACCACAGACCTCCTGGCCTGAGCAGTCTGCCATGAAGCCCACATATTGCATCTCCTTCTCACCAGCACCACTCCGAACCAGATCTCAGGAGCTAACAGTGGGACCAGATGGGCTACAGCTCTGCCATGAGGGATGACTGTTTGGAAACAGCTCACAAATCAGGGGGGATCCCACAGCCCTCTGAAAACTGCTGCTGGCTGCTTTGCCACGGGCCTCAAAAGGCTGCCAGGAGGTGCCTGGGTTAACAGGGCTGCTCCACTGAGATCCTCCAGCTCAGTCGGGGTCACAGCCAATCTGTGTCGAAATGCCTCTCTGAGTCATCTATTTCCTTCCAGTCACTGAAAATGGCCTCAAAGTTTGTACAGATGGTGCTTAATCTCCATTTGGACAATAGGTGTTTGGGCTTTTAAAGGACAATTACTGAAAGAAAGCAGGGGCAGGGACAGAAGGGTGGGAGAGGGCACAGGCAGGACCACAGGATGCAGGCCAGCGGAGCAGCAAGCAAGGCAGGGCTAAGCATCCAGCAGGGGTGAAACCACAGGACAGGTATCCTGGTTTAGCCCACAGAGGCTCAAAGCAACAGTCAAAGCTGAATCTCAGAGGCATGAGGACCAAGGGACCATGTCCACCTGACACCTGAGACTCTCTGGGGTTTTCAGTCCTTGACCTGGCACAGAGCCCTCTCCCTGCACATTTCCCTGAGTTCAACATGTTTTGGGTCAGCAGCATGATCATGGCTGCATGAAAGATGGTGGCAGGGTTGGTGGCCTCTTCCCAAGGCCAGCATAGCACCTGGTAGCACCTCCTCCTGCCTTAGATCCCACCCAGCTCTGGGAAAGGACATCCCCTCCCACCAGGATGGACAGCTGATGCTACAGAAAACAGTGGTGAAGCTGACCTGCTCAAAGGGGAATGATGGTGTGTCCAGCCTGCAAAGGTAAACACTCAACAGCCCACAACCAGCGCCCAGGGTTTGGGTGCTAGCATGTCTGGAGGTCCCAGAAACACTCTGTACAACACACAGGGTGGTGCTTTCAAGGCCTGTCCACTACTGCTTGCCCTCAGCTGGGCTCATATCAAGATGAGTGAATTCTACCACCACCCCAGAACTGAAGCTATGGTAGGGACCAGGTACAGTGGAAGGAATGGAGGGGGTCACCTCATGCTCGAGCAAGGGAGAAGCTTTTCTGTGGGGCAAAATCCTCCACTCCCACCACTTGTCCCTCCCAGCCACCATTCCCACCAGTCAGAGCACTGTGCGACCTACAAACAAGCATAAGAGCAAATCTGGGTGAGCCAATGCAGGAAGAACCAGCATGTGGATTTGGGGCTGTGAAAGCCTCTTGCCCACCAGTTCTCCCTCTCCATCCTAGAACAGATGATGTGCAGCAGGGAAGGGGGTTGCTCTCTCTCCACCAGAAACAGAGCATCACCTAGGCCTCCTCAGCCACGCTTGCTGTCCCTATCATGCGCCTGTTTGACACATCCCCACACTTCAGAAGCAGTTAGCAGCTGAATTGAATGAATTCCCAGCATGGTGGGTCCAACACAAACAGCACAGGCTGGCCCATGCCCCACACCTCCGTGCATTTTGGAGGGCCGGGGTGTCCCTGCCAAGAGCAACAAAAATAACCTACTGCTTCTCCAGGTTAAGAAGCAGCCCTGGAGGGCTGGAGCACGATGGCTGAGGCTGAACTCTGCCGCCGGCTCCTACACCAACAGAAAAGCAGCCTCTGTTACCTGGTGGGTCAGGAGGGAGGCGAGTACAAGGGTCCATGTATGCAGTGCCTGTCCCAGAGGCCTGGGGAAGAAGCATGAGGGCAGGGGGCAGGCAGAGAGGGAACACCGAGCCAGGGCACAGGGGTGTTTCATGGAGAAGGTACTTGCAAACGGCACCTGCAGGGTGTTTATCAGCCCCACCACGGCTTCGGCAGCTGAAATAACAACTTGGGGAAAGGGGGAAAAACACTGCTGGGCCCCCTTGCCCCAGCCCTGCTTGGCTAGGCACTACTGGGATGCAGGCCGATGGGTCACCACAAGGATCAACCCATCCCCTCTGGAGCCAGGGATGTTCCTGGGCTTGGTGACAGTCCCCAGCAGGGTTTTGGGACTCAGCCAAGGCCTCCTGCTCATGTTAGAATCACTCAATGCAGCAGCGCAAGCAGGGTGGCCAGGCTTTTCTGAGGCACATCACAATTTTGGATGAAACAGGTTAAAACCAGGCCCCTCCTCTCCAGGGACATCATGTGACAATGAAGGGACCCAGGCTGCTCTCCAGGAGACTGACAGCTGAGGAGAGGATCCTGCCCCTTGGCATGCCAGGGGGCATCAGGCCAGCCCTGCCTGGAGCCATTTGGCACCAGGCACTGCGCAGCTGCTGCCAGGCCAAGATGCCACTCGTGCATCCCCAGCAGGTCAGAGCTGCCTGTTTTGTGCAAGTGTGCTGAGACAGCCGCATGGTAGCAGCCAGCACACACCAGAGCTGGCACACGAGGAGACGTGTTGGGAGCAGTGTGGGAGAGAAGCCGGTGGGGTTATGGTGATGCTGAGAACTGTGTCTTGCCTGGGGTCAGCAGGTACTGGGTATCCCAGATGGTATCAGAGAAGCCATGATCCCAGTGTGTCAGCTCCTCCTCACCTTTCACTGTATTGGAGCTGCACTTATCCCACCCAGCATCCATGCCAGGACACGGCCAGGACCATGCTGCAGTCATCTGCTGGAGGAGAGATGAGAGCTATGTGACCAAGGGGTGGCTGCAAACTCATTTCCCACATATAGCCAGGGACAAACCTCTCCTGTGGGGTCCCTTCAAGTACATTTGGACAAGCAGGGGCTTGCTGCCCATCCTGCCGCCCATACTCCCCAACCAGCTTCATGACCAAGCAGTGGAGTAACCATGACATCCCGAAGAGCTGGGTTCAGACAGCCCATCTGGACACAGCCACTGTCTCCCAGGGTCACAGTGCACACACAAGCCCTTGGCCCACAGACACTTGGCTCTCTGCCATGAGCAGGGGTCTGTCCAGCCCCTGTTGCAGCACACGGCCAGGGATTCACCCCAGCGGAGCAGTGCCTGGCTCAGGACACATTTCCACCCAGGCTGTAAAATCACAGCCGCCTCCCCAAGAGGGTAATGGAGAGGTCCCAGGGTCAAGCTGTTAAGCTCCTGCCTGTGTGGAACCTTAAACTGTCCTGTGATCCTGGCCAGGCATCTCCATGCTGGAGCACCCGGTGGCATTCAGCAAACTATGCCTCAATGCAAGCATCCCAAGTACTGGGGGTTGCCAGCACCAGGAGGGCTCAAAAGCAGCACCAGCAGGCACAAAGCAGCCCCTTTACCACCCCTGGCCAGCCCTTGGACTCCCTCCTATGGTGCCTGTGGGTGGCCAGAAGCTTCCAGCCCCACAATGCATCTGGAAGATGAGGAAAATGTGAGGCAGCCAGGGTATAAGCTGGCAGATGGATCACGGGTTGGAGGCATGTTTGACAGCAGGAGAGTCAGACCACCATACCTGGCAGGACTAAGCTCTCCCTGAGCACTTACCCCAGGCAGCTGGGCTGGGAAGAAGAGACAGAAAGAGGATCTGGAAAACTACAGGTCTGCCAGCCTCACCATGGAGCAAATCATCTTGAGTGCTATCACACAGCACATACAGGACAACCAAGGGATCAGACCCAGCCAACAGGGGTTTAGGAAGGGCAGGTCCTGTTTGACCAACCTTTTCTCCTTTTATGTCCAGGTGACCTGCCTAGGGAATGACGGAAGGGCTGTAGATGTCTACCTGGACTTCAGCAAAGCCTTTGACACCATCTCCCACGGCATCCTCCCGGAAAAGCTGGCAACCCACAGCTTGGACAGGTGCACTCTTTGCTGGGTGAAGATGAACTGGCTGACAGCCAGGCCCAGAGAGTGGTTATGAATGGTGCTGCATCCAGTTGGTGGCCAGTCACTGGTGGTGTCCCACAGGGATCAGTGCTGGGCCTAGTCCTGTTTGATACCTTTACCGATGATCTAGATGAGGTGATCAAGTGCACCCTAAGTAAATGACACCAAGTTGGGTCAGAGTGTTTCTCTGCTGAAGGGTAGGAAGGCCCTGCAGAGGGACCTGGACAGGCTGGACAGATGGGCTGAGACCACTGGCATGAGGTTCAACATGACCAAGTGCTGGGTCCTGCACCTTGGCCACAGTAACCACAGGCAGCACTACAGGCTGGGGCAGAGTGGCTGGAAAGTGGCCCAGTGGAAAAGGACATGGGGGTGCTGGTCAACAGCAGCTGAACATAAGCCAGCATGTGCCCAAGAAGGCCAAGGTGGCCAAGAAAGACAATAACATCCTGGTCTGTATCAGGAATAGTGCGGCCAGGAGGACCAGGGAAGTGATTCTCCCCCTGTACTGGGCACTGGGAGGCCACACCTTGAGTGCTGTGTCCAGTTCTGGGCCCCTCAATTCAGAAAGGACATTGAGGGGCTGGAGCAGGTCCAGAGAAGACAACGAAGCTGGTGAAGGGTCTAGAGCACATGTCCTATGAGGAGCATCTGAGGGATCTGGCAGGGCTCAGCCTGGAGAAAAGGAGCCTCAGAGGGAACCTTCTTGCTCTCTCAACTCCCTGACAGGAGAGTGTTGCCAGGTGGGGGTCAGGCTCTGCTCCCAGGCAACCAGCCCAGGAAGTTGGTGGAGTCACTGTCCCTGGAGGTGTTTAAGGTACTCAGTGCCATGGTCCTGCTGACATGATGGTGTTCATAGGTTGGACTTTATGATCT
>VZRS01011660.1:17541-43641 GCA_013398055.1 Ifrita kowaldi | reverse complement strand
GGCCATTCCCACCTCTCTCTCTCTCTCTCTCCACGTGTTGGAGCCCAAATGCCAGTGCTGTGGCTTGGCTCTGCTTGGGTGCTCAGCTTTGGTGCTGAACAGAAACCGAGCAGAGCAGAGGCAAACTGCTGCTGCTTTGCTTTCCCTGAACAGCTGGAATTAAATCCAGCAGGCACGTGGGCCCATGGACAGGCACGGCAAGACAGTTTTTCCAAGGGAAAAACGATGGTTTTCCCTCGGCGTAGCAGCCGAGCCGTGCATCTCAGCAGCTCCTTCCCCCTCCCCTGAACCTGCTGGCCTCTCCCAATCAATATTTAATTAAAGAACTAAACGTGATTGATGCTCAGCCCCCCCAGCAGTTCAGTGGGGGAGCAGCTGAAGCTCATGGCTGGCTGGAGGCAGCGATCGATCGCTGTTATCAGCCCAGGGCGGGCTCTGTCCCGCTGCCTCCACAGGGCCACCAAGGGCCAGTGTGGCACAGCCAGGGATGGCAGCAGGGCACCTGCCACATCCCCGGGGTCACCTTGCAAAGGAGGGCAGGGCAGGAGACTCTTGCTTCACCTGTGGGCCATGGAAAACAGACAGCTTTGCTCCTATCCATCCTAAAGTGATTTTTTTTTTTCTGTGTCTGAGGCTGCCGCCTTCTGAGGAAGACAAATTGTCAGTGTAGAAGCTGCTGGGAAGTTTGTCCCAGCTGGTGATAAATGGGTGAGGAGGTAGCTTGGACAACTGAACAGAGGCAGATAAATCAGGCATGTTGGGAGGGAAAGGTCACATATCCAGGAGAGCTCCTCCGTGTGCTGCAGGGGGTGAGGGATGGGAGAGGGCTGCTGCTTACCTGTGCAGTTCCTCTCATCACTGCTGTCTGAGCAGTCCAGATATCCGTCACAGCGCTCCGTCAGCATGAGGCAGGCCTCCCCATCCTCACATCTGAAACCACTGGGGCACGACAGGCTGCTCTGAGTAGCTGAAAAAGGCAGAACAGTTCAGGGCTCGAGGCAGGGAAGTTCCCTCAGCAGCACTGGAATGTTTGCAGGTGGCTGCGTGTCAGGCATGGAGCTCAGGCTGATGTGTCAGACATTGGGTGTCTCCTTCTGGCTGCATCTTCAGAGCCTGGTGTTTATCCCAGGAAAAACAACAACTGGGTTTCTAATGGGAATAGCACCACTTGGGCTTTTTATTCTTTCCTTTTCTGCAAAGAATTTCTCTTTTCTGTAAAGGATTTCTCTTTTCTGTAAAGGATTCCTCTTCTCTGTAAAGGATTTTTTTCCTGCAAGGATTTCACCAGCAATCAAAGCCTCCTCAGAGGCTTCCCCACCCTCACAAGGAGCTTCCCAAGGGAAGGATCCAGGCGGGACCCTGCCCCTTTGCCCACACTTACGGCAGTTCCTCTCGTCCGTGCCGTCCTGGCAGTCCCTCACTCCGTCACAGCGCTTCCAGTTGGGAATGCACTTGTGCAGCTGCTGGCACTCGAACTCGAAGCGGCTGCAGCGGCCCGGCAGCGCCGGGGACGTGGCTGTGGCGTTGGGTCCTGCACACAGAGACAGCGGGGAAAGCACCCGGGGCACGGCCGGGCTGGCAGCGGCAGCAGCGGGGACCGAGCGCTGTGCCCGGGTCCCGACTCCACTAGATGGCAATCTCCTTCCATCCAGCGGGAGGATGACGCCTAAACCATCCTCTGCCTGACTGCAGAGGGCTGGGAAAGCCTCTCCTGTGCAGGGAATGTCCTGCTCTCGCCGTGGGGCAGTGTCCCAGCTGGTGGCAGGACGGTGAGCCCAGGGCCAGAGGACGTTTTTACACCGCGGCGTAAATTAACCCCGCAACCTGGCAAGGCTCTGAAAGGCCGGAATTCCTTGCAGATGTGATGTGGGGAAAGGGAAGGGGTGAGGGAGGGGAGAGCTTACTGGAGGTGGGACAGGCGTCCTCGTCAGAGCCGTCAGTGCAGTCCCTGTAGCCGTCACAGACCCAGCTGTTCATGATGCAGGTGCCGCTGTTGCAGCGGAAATGGTTGGGCAGGCACGTCGGTGGGATCAGCGTGGTAATGGGATGAACTGGAGATCCTAAAAATACACCAGGGAGAGCTGACCTGAGGGCCCCGTCTAAGCTCTGCCTGCTCCCTGCTGACCGAGAGGGAAGGGGGGAGCAGTTGAGGCATCACAAACCCGGCGTTTTCATCCGCATTGTGTCTGTAATGAGGGTATCCAGAAATACAGAGTAAAAACGTGCACGAGAGTGCCCACTCAGCCCACTCATGGGGCAGTTTTGGAGCCATGGGGGCTGTGAGAAGGCAGAGTGATCCTTCAGCATGTCCCAGTCCCTGTCATGTCTGTCACAGCCTCAGCACTGTGTCCTTACCCTCACAGTCCTTCTCATCAGACCAGTCCCCGCAGTCGTTCTCCTGGTCACACTTCCAGCGGTTGGGGATGCAGTGCCCGTTCCCACACTGGAACTGGTAGTACCGGGAGCAGTTCGGGGCTTCTGTTGGGTTTTCTGGCAAGGAGAGGAGAGTCCCGTGAGCCACAGGGTCACCTCAGCAGCCCTCAGCACAGCTGAGAGGTGGGAGCACCTCAGGCTGGCCCAGAGAGCATCGCCCTGAGCAGCACAAGCACATTCCTTTCTCTTCCTCCCAGCCCTCGCTCTGTTGCCACCACTGCTTTGTCTGTGTCCTTCATGGCCAGACACCACCCCTGATCTCAGAACCAGAGCAGAATTCACCAGAGCACGGCAGAAATGGAGGAGCAAACCCTGCAATGCCGAAATGAGGCTGCAGCTGCCTCGCCTGGCTGGGTACAGCTCCTACAGCCACCCAGGGAACAGTGGTAAATATTGGGTTTGGCTGCAAACTGCCTGTCTGCTCGGGGCTGGGAGTCTGTGCAGTAAACACGGTCACAGAAGAGTTAGTCAAGCACGAGATGTGCCAGGTTTTCAGCGTGCTTCACTTTTCCTGCCTGCAGTATGAGGGAAAGGACACTGATCTGCGGGTAGGACACGCTGTGATGTGCCCAGGGAAAGCTACACTCACACACATATGCACACACATGAGTGAAAACATGAGGGGGACAGGACTCCATGCTCCTGAAATCCAAAGGAAGCTGGAGCTGCAGTGGCAAGGGGCGCTGGGGGTGCTGCTCACCACAGTTTGCTTCGTCAGAGTAGTCGCCGCAGTCATCCATCCCGTCACACTTCCACACCAGGCTGATGCACACCCCATTCTGGCACTGGAAGCTGAACTGGTCGCAGGTCCGGTGGAACTCGGGGTCCTGGGCTGCAGGGAGAAGTCTGGTGTAAAGATCAAGGGCCATGGAGAGGTTTGGTGTGAAGATCAAGGGCTTCAGGAAAGCTCGAGCAGGAAGGAGCACACTCAGGGACAGAGCATGGCGGTCTAGAGCCACCTCTTAGGAGAGCTGGCAGCTCTCTGGTAGCGGAACAGACGATATCATTGGTTCTCTCCACGCTCTGGTTTCATTCTGTGCCCACCCCTCCCTCGGCAGAGGTGCCCAGGGTGACACTTACAGCACCCAGCATAGCTGGCATCTTCGTCCGAGCCGTCTCGGCACTGGATGATGCCGTCGCACACCATGGAGTGGAACAAGCACTGCTGCCGGTTCTTGCACACGAAATCCATGTAGCGGGTGCACAGGGGCTCTGCAGGGGTGGGGAGGGCAGGGGTGGCACCTCTGCTGTCCCTGCACGCAGCGGCGTCACCCGCCGGGATCCGCGCGCGCCTCAGCGCAGCCGGCGGATTTCAGGGACTTAGGGAAAGTTCCCAAGACAAATGGTTTGAGCTGCGTCCCTGCACAGGCTGCCCCCGCCCCAAATAACCCCTCAGGGTGGGCACAGGCACAGGAAGGGTTTGGTGACCTCCCTGGCAGTGTCCTCCCAGTCTGTCCCAGTCTGTGCCTTTTGCTGACCCGCCGGTTTCACAGGGGGCTCGTGACTACTGCACACTAAGGCTTTCCCATTATCTCACAGGGCTTTACTCCCAGTGGGACAGGCTTGGGCAGACCAGAAATGCTGTCAGCCCTCGCTGCTGGGCCCCAGCAGCTCCCCCCGACCCCGGTACCCACCACAGTGCTGCTCATCCGAGGCGTCGGAGCAGTCGTTGATGCCGTCGCAGTGTCTGCTGGTTGGGATGCAGGTGCCATTGGGGCACTGGAAGCCGTTGCACTTCTTCTCTGAAATCCAGAATGGGGTGGATGTGGTGTGTTTTTCAGGGTTTTGGTAAAGCTGCTTGAATTAGCTACAAAAAGCCGTGGTTGCCTTCGCGCTGTGCCGGCTTTTGGAGGGGTGGGGGTTGTCCCATGAGTTTGCTGCTGGTTTTAGCTCGGTGGGTGTGCAGAAATCCCTCCCACCCGTGGCAGAGCCCCACACCCACGCACACACAGAGGACACGTTACCACAGTTGGCAGGGTCCTCATCAGAGCCGTCCTGGCAGTCGGCGTCGCCGTCGCAGGCCCAGCGCTGCGGGATGCAGTGGCCGTTGTGGCACTGGAAGCTGGAGGCCTCGCAGGTGTGATAAACTGCTGGAACCAGAGCAGGGGGACACTGAGGGTGGGGTGCCAGCACGGCCCTGCTGAGCTGAGAGCGAGTCAGGCCACACCACCACACCCTGCTCCTTCCCCTGCACCAGGGTCTCCCACCACGGCAGGTCCCAGCACAGGTAACACCCCACAGACCCCACGGTTTTTCCCTCCCCGTGCCAGTCTCGCTCAGGAGCCTGCTGTCCCTCGGGGATGGCTTTTGGAGGGCAGAGATCTCCCAAAGCTCTCCCCAAAGCCAGCAGCCTCTCTCCCTTTGATCTCAGTCCTTGGGGTGTGTGTGCAAAGGTGACAGCGGTGGCATCGTGCCAGAGCTGGTGAGAAATGTCACAGAGATGGAGCAAGGCTTGGCAGAGCTGCAGGGTCCCCTGTGCAGGGCAGGACAGAGTCACAGAGAGCTTTTAATTAAGGCCAAACGAGGCTCTTCCATGTTGCCAAAGCAAACAAGAAATACAATTCTCCCTGGGGGTTTTCCTTAGGCTCCTGTCAGGGAAATATCTGCCTGTGGGGTATCGGGGTTGCAGCCTGGTTTGTGCTCTCGCTTTAGAGACAAATCCTGCTCCTCAAGCAGGAGAGCGCTCGGAGTTATTGAGAAAAGCAATGTTCAGCTTAATTAAATGGCATGATCCTGAGCTTTAGGTTGGAGAGTGGCACGCACTCGCAGATATTTCGAAACAGTACAGTCTGGTGGCAGTAATATTCTATTAGGTATTCAGCGTGAAATGTAATTATTTTAGATAAGAGCAATAATTGCGGCCCGGTGAAGTCAGACGGAATGTTCCTCAAATAACTGTGATCCTCTTAGATAATTCCAACTTCGGGCTCTACAAACCCGACACGCTTTTTGAAGTAGGTTCCTTTCCTGTGGTAATTCTCTCTGGAGAAACTCATATGAGAGATAAGTGATACCAATATAAATTAAACCTTCTTAGAAAGCCACGCTCATGGAATACTAATGACCAGGATCCACCAGGCTACAGCCCTGGGTGCTCCAGGCACAGCAAATGCCACAGGGGTGAGCAAAGAGGAGCTCAGAGACCTGAAAGGGATCTCCTAAATCCTCGTGCCAGAGCCCCAGGACAGCAGCTGGTGCTGCTCTCTGTCCCAAAGGCTCCAGGCTGCCAGGGTGAAGCTGCTGTCAGCATTCCCAGGGGCTGTCCTGGTCCCTACAGGCTCCCCATGGATCTCTGCCACCCGCCGTGGAAGGCACTGCTTTTATCTTGAAATATCCCACCTATGGCTTGATCAGGACAACCTTGTGTCTTTCACTGATGGGCTGATGCTCTGCCTACTCTGACAAGTCTCTCCTCTTGCAAGTATTTAGGTTTTGGGCTTGCTTGGTATTTTTGCTTGATTGTTTTTAGTGGGAAAGACCAACACGCCGCTATCTGTTGGCTTTTCTAACGAGAAGGCTCTGTGTGGGTGTTACCCTCAGGAGGCTGCTGAGGGACATCGCTGTGGTGGTGGGGAGGGTGGAGCGTGGTGGCTTTCAGCTCCAAACACACACTGGGGCTCACAGGCCTTGCTGCACAGGAGGCACAAAGCAGGAACGAGGTTATTCCTGCCAGCCAGGCTGCTTTAATACGAGTTGTAAGAAAAGCAAGAGCGGGTCTTCCACGTGGGACTCCCTGCTTAGGACACCCTCTTTAGGTTTTTGAGCCCTCGGAGCAATGAGGCTGCCAAAAGAGGACTGAAACTGCCAGACTGAACTTCCCAAACTAAATCTGCCTCTTCTTGAGAGCAATTAATCGTGGGGAAGCTGCAAAGGACATGCCTGTTTTCTGCACCAAACGAACGACAAGGAAACAGAGCGAAAGCTGTGAAATGCTGTCAGTGCCCTGCAACACAGGAGCCCTTTTGGCCAGGAGAATCCTTTGGTTGCTCAGCAGCCACAGAATCACCTCCCATTCCACAGAGCTTTGCCTGTGGGTGCGATCTTGCAGGTAAAAAGCCAAACTGGATCACTGTGTGAGCATCTCAGAGCTGCCAGCAAATTCCCAGCGAGCCCTAAGGCACTGGGGGGAAGAAACCCTTGGGTTTGGAGCATCACATCACCCCAAGGTGCTCTAACAAGCCAGGAAACTGAGGCACAAGATGCTGTCCAATGTCTGCCAGGCTGGAGGTAAAAAGGGTCTGCAGCAGGAGGTTCTTGGTCACACCCCAGCACTCACCAGTGCAGTTCGCTTCGTCCGACCAGTCCCTGCAGTCGTTGTCCCCGTCACACATCCAGGACAGACGGATACACATCCCTGAGCTGCAGCTGAACTCATCATTCCTGCACTGGTGAGCCTCTGCAAACAAAATATCGGCCTTCAGGTCCCGGGAATACCCAGGGAGCAGAGCAGGAGGGCTGGAGGAGGATGGCACGGAAATCTCCCAGCTGGAACACGGTGAGGGGAACAACCAGCACACGGCCTCGCTCTCTTCTCCTGCCCCTCCTTTCCCAGTACGCCATGGTCCTGTCCCTAATTCCCAAACACCCTGCAAATGCTGGTCCTGTCCCCCATTTCCCAGTCCCCAGTCAGTGAGGAGGAGGCAGCCTGGATAAACGGGGGGATCTTGCCCTGGGCCACCTCTGAGCAGCAGCTGTGAGCAGCACAGGCGCTGGGGAGCAGCTGCCCACCCCTGCCCAGGGGAGGAGGTCTGAGTGTGGGCACTCACCACAGTGACTTTCGTCGCTGTTGTCCCCACAGTCGTCCTCCAGGTCACATTTGTAGGACAGAGGGATGCAGGTCCCCGAGCCCTGGCAGCGGAACTGGGTCTCAGCATCGCACACGGTGGTGGCTGATGGAGAGAGGAGGAGGAGGAGGTGGTGGTGGTTAGAAGATGGTTTCTGCTGCTGTACTGAGTGCAGGGAGGTGGAGGGACAGGGACAGAATCCTGCCAGTCCACCCTGAGGTACTGCTCTTGTATTTTAATGCCATTTTTAGGCACTCCATGTAAAGCAGAGCAGACTGGGTCAGTTTTCTGTCTGGGGATCAGGAATGAAGCCCCTGATGTCCACTCCCAAGCCAGGGAGCAAGAAGCCAAGGCTGTAGAGCCATCTCCTCCCCACAAAGGGGACTGAAACCTCAGGTGGTGGGATGAGACAGGGCAGCCAAAGCAGGGCATGGGTGAAGCTGGGCATGGGTGTTGCTACCCAAGGCAGCAGCTCTGTGCCAAGCTGGTGACATCTCTCTGAGGAATGGGTACCCACAGAGGCCTTCCCACACCTGGAGTCAGACAGTGAACTCCAACTTGGACTCTGCTGACTGGTATCTCAGCTTTGGCAGGGAAGTAAGTTCCTAATTGGTACAAAATGGGCATAAGCAGCCTCTCTCCTGGTGCTCCAGTGATTCCTAACTTCAAATCCAGTCCTTTTTCCACAATGCACTAATCCAAACCCTTCAGGCTGTGCAAAGCTGTGGAACATCTGCCCCTCCTGCACGCATTGGCTGTCCCTAACTTTGCTCAAAAAGGTGACCTCCATCTTTAATGTGTGAACTTGATTTATTATCTCAACCAGAGGCCCGTGTCAGCACTATCCGCTCTCTTTTCCTCACTGGCTGTGCCCTCAATTAGCTTCAGAAGACAATTAGTGCAAGAGACAGTTGGCATCAGTCTCACCAAGTTTTAGACACTGACACCTCATCTGGTCAAGGGGACTGGGACAAAACTCATCCAGTTCGCTTTGGGATTCTACCAAAGGAGCTGAGCTACACCCCCAGAGCGCCTCTTGCTCTCCCTGACTGTGAAAGGAGCGTGGGCCATCAGCTCAGGTGAGATGCCAGCACAGCAGACACCTGAATGTGGCCAGGCCAGTGCCACCGAGGCAGGACACTCACGGCAGTTCTTCTCGTCGCTCATGTCCCCGCAGTCGTTGTCGTTGTCACACTGCCAGATGCTGTTGATGCAGTTCCCGTTGGAGCACCTGTACTGGTTGGGCAGGCACGTGTTCTCTGGGGCAGGGGGGACAACAGAAACGAGCTGGCATCAGGCTGTGCTTCCAGAAACGAGCCACTCTCCTCCCCGACAGAGGACGGGTCACGCCGACCTCTCGTGAGGGCAGAAGCCACCTCAGCACTGTGAGGAGCCGAGCAGGGCTTTACCTTCCTTTATGCAGGTGTTGTTCTTCATGGTGTAGCCGTGGGGACAGTCACACCTGAGCTCCCCGCTGGGCAGCACCGTGCTGGCCACCCCCTCGGGGCACTTGCAGCTGCGGCCGTTGTTGGACCTGGGCAGGCAGAGCAGGCTGCAGGGCTTGGTGATGCAGGCGTTCCGCCCTGGGGGAGCAGGGCAGGGAGGAAAGGGACAACGTCAGGGCAGAGGCACGGGAACCCCAGTGTCACCTGGAATCCCAGTGTCACCTGCCAGCCCAGGACAGAGGCACAGGAATCCCAGTGTCACCTGGAATCCCAGTGTCACCTGCCAGCCCAGGACAGAGGCACAGGAATCCCAATTTCACCTGCCAGCCCAAGACTGAGGCACGGGAATCCCAATTTCACCTGCCAGCCCAGGACTGAGGCATGGGAATCCCAATTTCACCAGGTTTTGGGTTCAGATCCCATTAGGAGCCTGCTCTGCAGTGCTGAGGTCACCCCTAGGAATGCCCAGCCCCGTCCTGCTCCAGGGGAAGGATTGGCCCTTAAGGGACACAACTCATCCAAGTGGCTTTGGAGGTCTACCAAAGGATGTGAGTTACACCCCCAGAGTGCCTCTTGTCCCCCCAGTGTCCTGCAGGCTGCAGGCTGGCTGAGCCCTTCAGTGGTCTTGTACCCATCTGGAAATGGGTAAAAACAGCACCTGGGGGTCAGCACTGCCTTGTCACAGCACAGACAGAAGGTTAAAGGAGGACAACGTTGGTACAGCCCTGAAATCCTGTGGTTTTTTTGGTCTACTCAACACTTTGATGGAAAAGCCAGGATCTGTGACATGAACTGTGAGGTGCCACCACAGCCGAGTGCCCTACGAGCTCTGTCCCGGGTGGGGAGCATCTCTCCTGGCAGCCAAAAAGCAGAATATACCACTCATGAAACTCATTCCTTATGACCGTGCCTGAGAGCCTCAAACCCTATAGAAACGGGGATATATTCAGGAAATGCAAGCCAGGACGGCCCAGTGGGCTGGGAACCTGCGGAAATGAGGGATGAACACATTCCTAAATCCCAGGGAGGATCATCTGCACCATTACCTGTTGTCTTTCCTCTGTAAAAGATTTTCATATCCATGATCCCGTTCAGTCGGCCGACCAAGATCTCCATCCTGGAGCCGCTGGTTTTGGATGCTCTGAAAATACTCAGCTGTGACCAGTCGTTCCAGTAGATTTCATTCTGAAACACAGGCTCGGCTCTTAGCACAAGGAGTGACAGCACCAGGGCCGTGCTCATCAGTGGTACCTGCACTAATCACCCTCAGTACTGGACGTGGGGGGACACCGAGAGTGAAAAGTGTCCCCAACCCAAGGGGGAGAGGAAGAGGAAGGCTTGAGGTGGGATTTGAGCAGGAATGGGAGTGACAGAGGGATCTGCTGAGTGCCAAACATTGCAGTGCAGCTGCTTGGCAATGTTGGTCCTGGGTTTGACTGCACTTGCCTGCTCCTTTCAGGGATTTGTGGGGATGTGCCAGGAGCAGAAAGAGAGCAAGCATCGTGCCTGCTCCAAATCACATCCCTATCCCTCAAACTCAGCGTGCTCAGAGCTCCTCCAGCACCAGCCTCAGAGCCTGCGTGCTACGGAAAAAATGACAACGGAGAAACAAACCTTAAACACAGCAATGGCATAGGGGTGAGGGAGGCTGTCCAGGATCACAGATCTCTGCATCCCATTGAAATCGACCCTCTCGATCCTGTCCATGTAGGCTTCAGTCCAGTAGATCCAGTGGTCATCCACGGAAATGCCGTTTGGCCACCGCACGCCCTCCGAGACGATGCAGCCGGCCAGCGACCCGTCCATGTCACTTCTGTAGATGCCGGCCCTGGAGTCACCCCAGTCTGTCCAGAACATCAGCCTGGCAGCAGGCACAGAGGTTACTCGAAATCCTCCCGGAGCAGCTCATCAGAAGGAAGCAGGTTAGGAGCGGCAGAGGTTGGAATGCTTTACATTCCACGCCTCCTGCCCGACCGTGCCTTTGAACAGGGAGCTCTGCAATTCTAATGAGCACCACCGGCAGATTTACGAGCAGCACGGAGGCTTTTCAGCTGCCAGCTCTGTGGTGGGAGTGCAGCTGCAGGTTACCTTGCCATGAACTGCTCGGGTTTGTCAGAGCTACGTCTGCAGCCGAGGCCAAACCCCAGAAAGATGTAACTTGCATTTGGCTCTTGAATTGGAGCACTGCTCGGTTTCTCACGCATCACTGCAGCTTTCCCCACTGACCAGACCAGTTTTACTGGCAGGAAAAGTTATTTACTAATGGGTTTGTATGGGTAGGAAGGAATTAGCAGTTTGTGATCTGTGCTCTGAGGGAGTTGGTGCCTTAGCTGGGGACACTGCGGTGACAATGGGCTCCACAGGGCGGGACTGTGCTGTGCCTGTCCCCCATTTCACCTCGCCAAGCTGCCCTCCCTGAGGAGTCAGCAGTGGAGGATCAGCAGTTTCCCTAGGGAATAGCAGGGAAGTACCTGTGACGTTTTCTGCCTTACCCATCTCGGGGAACCAGAGCCAGGGCTCTGGGTCGCTCCAGTATTGAGGAGTTGAGGACGGTGAGTCTCAGGTCTCCGTCTGGATTGGCGACCTAGACCCAAAACCAAACCCGGGACAGGTGTGTTTGCTACGGGCACTGCTTGAAGCGGCACGAAATCTGTGGCAGGCAATTACTGCTCCTTAATAAAACCAGCACTGCCACGGGTGGGCAGAGCTGTACCTCGATTTTGGGAATCCCAGCGTTGACCCAGTAGAGCAGCTGGCTGAGAGGTTCAAAAGCCAAAGCTTCCACTGTTTCCAGCCCGGTGCTTATGATTATTTCCTGCCCGGAGCTGCCGTTGAGACAGAGACGCTGGGAAAAAAAATGAAAATAATCAGAATAAAAAGATGAGGAAGTGCCTGAGCCTGAAGGTCAGGTGACAGACAGGAGGGGAGGAGTACCAGGACAAATATTTGCATTTCGGGGTGTGGATGCAACACCCGGATGGCAAGGAGGTGATGCCTCCCTGCTCGGGGCTCACCTGGATAATGTCCAGAGTGACATCAGCCCAGTACAGGCAGTTGTGCTCGTAGTCAAAATCCAGGGCCACAGCCCCCCTGAGCCCGGCCAGGGGCAGCTCCTCGCTGACGCCCGAGGCGAGGTCGTAGCGATGGATGGAGTAGCGGGTGGCGTAGAGAATGAACTCGTTCTCCTCTGCAACAACAGTGCCTGATTTAGGGGCCATTTTCGGCTACTCAAGGGGTAAAAAAAGGAAATAGGTGATTTTTACCCCTGGTTTTAGCACCTCGGGGAGGCAAAGAGCCTTTGGCTCAGTGGGATTAGGTTAATGAGAATGTGGTAATAGCCTCACATGGGGCAGGGCACACACTGTGGGCATTGTCTGGTCCAGGAGGAGGAGGAGGAGGAGGAGGCACGGCTGGCAGAACCTGCCCCGACCTCTTTCTTCCCACTTTAGTGCTGCCAATGGGAAACAAAATACTGATCTCCTCTTCCTCCAAAAAAAAAAAAAATTGAAAAAAAGTGGGAGTGATGCAAATCTGCAAGTCCTCAGGGACACCGGCCCCGCAGGAAATATCCCAGAGCGGGTTTTGTTTCCGAACAGAGCCGAGTCCAGGTAATGGGATCCTGGTCCGGGACAAAGTCTCCCGGGCATCATCCCACCACCGGTCAGGTCCAATAATGCTATTAATGAGTGGAGCTAATGTCAGTAAGTAACTCTGGCTGTGCATCCCTAATGAGATTACAGGGAGATATGAAACAGATACTGTACATGAAAGTGTTACCATGGAGCGAGCCGGAGACGATCCGCAAACACTCTGGGAACACGGCACTTCAAAGGCCGGCCCGGTGGGGACCGCAGGTTTATTTTGCAATCAGCAGGGCCCTTCTCAGCATGCCCGACACAGCTCTCCAAATAGCTCAAGAGGGCTCGGAGGGGTGAATAACGTGTCAGGAGTGAAGCTAAGTGCAGCGCTGGCAGGAGTCCCAGCACAGGGGGTGCTTCCCCGCGCTGGTTCGCACCTGGAATATCTTTTGCGCTCTGGAAAATTTTAGGGCAGCGCAGGGGAAACCTCCTGCCCTGCTCAGCTCCCCAGCCCTTCCACGAGCCCCTGCCCTGCCTGAGGCTCCGGAGCTGCAGCACGGCAGCAATGCTGATCACGCAGCTCGTGACGGCAGATTAAATGAAAGCTGTAATGAGCAGAATGCAAATAACGCTGGCAGCACAGGGGCACAGGGCTGTGTTACAGTGCCTTGTACGTTTGGGAGGAGAAAATAAGGATGGGGGGTGAATTCTGGCAGGCAGAGGTGCGAGGGCTGAAGGGCAGCCCCGGCCTGGCCCCAAAGGGCCATCGTTCAGCTGTACAGGGTGGCTGTCTCAGGGTGGGACATTCCCAAGGGGATCTTCCCAAGGACTGGGGTGTCTTTGATCCAATTCCTGTCTTTCTGGTTGGGTTCAAGCCAGCTACAGCAAGGACGTGACCAGGATAAAAGGGTTCCTGCTTGCAGCCTGCCCCTGAGGGCTTCAGAGGGCTCTGCACTGTGGGCAGACGCTGCTCCCGAGCAGGACCCTCAGAAACTCTGGCCACGAGACAGGAGAGGGCGATTTGTAACCTACCCAGGGCCCTGTGTCACAGGTTTTGTCTGAGAGCCCTCTGGGACTCTGTGCCTGGTCCCTCAGGCACCAGCCAAAGGTTTTATGAATGGAGCCCTTGTGCCCAGAGCAGATCCTGCACACACTCACCCGCCAGCGGGCACGGCACCAGCTCCCCCTCGAGCCGCGACTCGATGTCTCCACCCGTGCAAGTGTCCCCAGAGATCTTCCTGTAGCTGCAACACACAGAGCCAGGCAGTTTATTCCATGGAAAAAACTGTGAACAAACCACCCTGTGCAGCCAGAATAAGCTGTGGTGTTTAATTGCCGTGTATGTCCTAACACGCCGTTTGTTTGCTGCCACTTTTGTGGGGTTTGTGGTTGTTTGGGGTTTTTTAAATGATAGATTCCAGCACTTGGAAGATCGGGTTGCCCTCTCAAGCACAGCACATACCCTCGGGTCTTCCTGTAGGTTGAGCCAACAGGGCAAGGGACTGGTGGGTCATAGGGTTTCCCAGCAAACTCAGGGTCAGGGACGCAAACTTCTAAGGATAAGTCATCGCTCAGCTTGAAGCCAAAATCACTGCAAGGAGAAGAAAGGTGTAAGGAGGGACAGGGAAAAGCACAAAACGCAGCCATGCTATACTACGAGTCTATTTTTGCACAGAATTTTTAAGAACCCAAAGTGGCCGTTCATTTATTGTCGGTATTTGGCTGCACAGAACATCTCCGAGCCACGCAGGACGTTTCAAGAACACTTTGCAAATCAGCTTTGCCAGTGGCTGGGCAGGCTGGGGAAGGTGAGGCAGCGAGGCAGAGCTGAGCCAGCGTGCTCTGCAAAGCTGGCTGCGAGCCCCAGCCCTGCTGCTCGGCTGGCTCAGGTCACTGCTCTGTCTCTTGGCCGGTCCTGCTGGTAAAATGGGAGTGACAGTGCGGCTGTTCTTTGGAAAACACCGCGGGGGACAGAGAGGTTTTGTCAGCGTGGTTTTGCAGGGAGCCCAGGGCTGAATTCTGAGGCAGGATCCAACCAGCCCTGCCCTCAGTCTGCTCATGGTGAGCCAGACTTGGTCTCGGCATCAGACAGGCGGATCTGGACTGGAGCGCTCTGGTGTGAGCTCCACTGAAAGCGCAGCCCCTGAAAAGCAGCTCCCTTTCTAACCCCAAGCCTTTGCATCAGGCTGCCAGAGCGTGTTTCCAGCTCCTGGAAGCTGGGCAGTGTCAGGATTGTGGGAATTGCAGTCCAAGTGCAATAGCAGGGCCAGCTGCACCCCTGTGGCTAAAGAATCACAACGATTTTCAGTGGATCTCTGTCTGTGATGGGAAATTATCCATTATCGTTTGGAAGGTGATGGATTAACAATACTTCCCTCTTCCGTGGAACCTTTCAGAGGCTCCCAAAAGGCTCTAAAGACATTAATTAAGTCTCATGCCCTGTTATTAATGAAAGGATGTTTTCAGCCTGTTTAGTTTCCTCTCTGCTATAAAATGAAGCAGCGACACTCCAAGCTACCTAAGTTGGATGTTTGTTCACTCGGAGCGATTGCTCACAGATACTTATCTTGGATTTACAATCCAGACTAACAGAAATTAATTGGTATTTTACCATTCAAAGTCCTCCCTCGTACAAGAGCAGTTGGAGACCATGACAGGCCTGTCAAAGTCTTCCCCATTGAAGCAGGTCGCATGAGGAGTCCTCCTTTTGAAGACGGTTTTATGCCCCAGTAAACATTCGTTGCCTCGCTCGTCCGAGGGCGACCACAGCTTGTAGTCGTTCTCTGTGCAAGGGACCCCTGAAAGGAGAGGCAAAGTTGGGGTGCAGGAAGGTGCAGCTCTTGCAGCACCCCAAGGGTTTAAAGGCAGAGAGGTGCAGATGTCCCTGGTGCCCAGGAGTGCCAGGCGTGCTGGCATCCAGCCCCACAGCACAGGAATGCCCCTTCCTTCCCTCTCCACCCTCCTCTGGCACAAAACTTCCCCCGGAGTGCAAGGCCCCAGCCCTGTCCCACAGGGAAAGGTGAGGCAAGGAGTGCTCCTGCACTCGGTGGCAGGAGGGAACAGGCAGCCCCGTGGCAGTGACAGGGACTCTGAATGAAGTCGTTCTGGTTACCAAACAGATCCGTTCCCAACAAAACGTCGAGGGAATCGGTGATAAATTTTAGTCAAGCAAATTCCTCTGCTGGGTTTAACTGTGCTTTGATTAAAATGCTGCCTCGCAATCAAAGCTGAAATGGGTTATAAAACATTCATAGGCACAAGCCTTCAGAAGGAATTTTTTTTTTTTTTCCCCTTCCCTTTTCAACAAATTCCTCAGCGAGGAGGGAAGGAATACAGGGAGAGCACAGGGAACAGGAGTGCCTTCAGCAGCTGTGTCCACGTGGACGTGAGGCATGAAGGACAGGGCATGAGGAGATGCCCTCTCTGCTACCCACAGAGCCACCCCAGAGATGGCTCTGGCACCTGTCCCCTTACCCAGCACGTCGGTGGTGTTGATCTGCAGGATCAGCCAGCTGTGGCCGTTCTCCTTGTAGGAGCCAAAGATGGTGAAGATGGTGCTCTTCTCGCCGGGCTCGGTCAGGAGGCCGTACACAAACACCGGCTTCTCCGAGAAGGTGAAGACTTTCCAGGTTTCCCCTTCGTTTGTGCTGTACCTGCAGAAAGGAGATTGGGAGAGGTGCCAGGGGCACGTCCTGCCCGCTGCAGGGCACTCTCTGCCCTCCCCAGCCCGAGCACCAGGGGCAGCTCCCGTGCCCTGACACTCACTTGAGCTGGTCGGTCTCGGTGCCTTGGGCGATGGCCACGAGAATTCCACCGTGGTCACCCCAGGTGTAGTAGTGGGGTCCAGACAGTGCCTGGAAGAGAGACAGTGCTGAGGGGTGATCAGAGCTGTGCTGAATGAGGGGAAAATGGCTTTGTCAGAAACTCTGCCTGACCCAGGCTAATGCTTCAGCCTTGGCCAAACCAGCTACGCAGAGGCACCAGAGATTGGAGTGTTTATGGGACACCATCTGCAGATGAGAACAGCCAGCCCATTTCCCCTGATGGCTGTGGGTGGGAGCTGCCCTGAGCCCTGGACTCTGCTCCTCCTGTGCTTTGTGCACGGAAAGAATCAGTGGAAGAAGTGCCATGACACAAAACCAGAGCCCATCACTCCTCCTCTCATTTGTCACGTCTGTGAGGCTCTCCTGACACCCAGCTGCACTCGTGGCCTTCCCAGCACTGCTGAGAAGGGTTGGTTCTCAGGCTGTGGAAGATCTCATGAATGTTCAGAGAGAAGTGTGGCCATGGCATGCAGAAACAAGCCCTGGAGACAATTCATCCATGCATCCCGTGGAAAGCAGCTTGGATTTCACGCTCACCTACACCTCCAGCACACCATCAGCTTTGCTTTCCCATCCAGGGAGCCCAGAGCACCTTGGGATGAAAGCAGAGAGTGTGGCCATGCCAGCCCCTGCTCACAGGACGTGCTGTTACACCTGGGGATGTTCTTACACAGGGCACTGAGTGCATTGTTCCGTCCTTCTCTCGGCTGTGAAATCACCCCAGTGATCTGCAGAGCAAGGAGCCTCCCAGCAGCTGCTGGCCAAAGGCCAGGGGAGGGAATTGTGGTGCTGCTGCTCAGCTCCACTGCTGGGTCATTCTGCACCTCTGCTCGTGATACAAAGACCAGCCAGGAGCTTGGTGCTGGTGACTTGGGTCAGTGCTCCCTCATCGTGTTGTAATTGCACTTCAAGGCAAACCTGTGCAGCTTGGCGCTCCATTTTTGGACACCCTGCCCCATCTGTGAGCTCCTGCCTGGCTGCAGGGTCCCCACGGCAGCTCTCCAGCTGGGTTTTGGAGCCAGGAGCAGCCTGTGAACCACCTCTGGCAGCAGCCAGACCTGTGGTGTGTCCCCACCACCCCTGCAGCTGCCCAGACCTCACCCCGACCGCTCAGCACTCGCCAGGGGAGAAGGAGGCTGCTCAATTCCCGGGATTAAATAGCTTGCAGATGTTGGAATACCACATTGCACCGGCTGCAGAGTGCACAGGCGGACCACAAACACGGCCACAGACCAGAACATCCACTCAGTAAACAGCAGCAACCTCCCCATAAACCCAGGGCAGCATCCCATTTTTGTGGAAGAAGCCAGAGCCTCTCCAAACCCTCCCACAGACCAAGCCCTGGCTGTCAGTCCCATCTAACAGACACCAAATGACCCGTGCTGAGGGAAAGTCCTGCCAGGTGAAAAGGAGAAATAGAGGAGGGAGCTCTCCTGTGTTTGAATCCACCACCCACACCAGCTCCAACCAACCCACGCCTGGTCCTTCATCTAAAGACCTTTTTCCCTCAGTTTTAAGGCATCGAGCACCATACGAAACCACCTTTAATGCAACTTATCTACATTGCTGCCGACATTCTCCCTGCTGCCCCAGCACCCTGGCTGATCTGGCAGGTGTAAGAGCAGCCTTACCTCTCTCCACCTGGCTCCAGCACTGCTCGAGACATAAACATTGGTTTTCCTTGCCATGTTCTTGCCAACGGAGCCTGGGAGAAGGGGAGAAATCATCCTTCTTGAGGAATGCAAAGTGATTGCTCAAAAGGAAGCCAGACACCTCCAAACTATTTTTATCTGTGATTGAGGAGCTGATTTTTCACACTACAAACTAATCCCTTCAAAAGCAAATATTCCAAGGACTATTACAAGTTTTAAAAGCAGATGGGGGGAAAACCCGTGGCTACAAACATGATTAAACAAAATGTGTGCGTTCTTCAGGAACAGAGCGAGACAAACAGGAATTTCTGAATCTTCAAGAAGCCCTTCACGAGGATCAGGAAAGAGGATCAGAACAGAGCAGGTTTCTCACATCTCTGTGCTGCAGTGAAATGCTCACTCTGTAATTACCGTACAGGGACTGCAGCAGAGAAAGGACAGCAAAATGCAGCACTTAATTGCGTTTTATAACCTGTACAAACTAAATAGTGCCAAGCTCCTCGTGCCCTGACAACACCACCCCCCGAGCCAAGGGAGCAGCAGTACCAGTGGCAATGATCAGTCCTGGCGCTGACTCCTTGGAGAGGATGGGCATCCTGCGCAGCTGGAAATTCAGCAGCTGGCTCAGGCGCTGGGCCAGGTGGAGAGAGCAGCCCTGGGACAACTGGGAAAGCAGAGCACAGTGGGTTAACACCCATCCCTCACCCTACCTAGTGCAGCCCTCTCTGCTTGGAAAGGCAAGGAGGGACTCCTCCGTGGTGGCATTGCTGTTTCAGCCTCTTCTCGTAGAGTTCAGGTTGGAAAAGACCTCCAGGATCACCACGCCCATCACCACTAAATCACATCCCCACTTTTTGAGGGGCCTTTCTCCCTGTGCCACCCCAGCCTGCAGTAGCTGGCTGTGGAAATCCAGAGTGCAGAGAATATTTCTCTGCCTGTTTTGAAGGGTTCTACCCCCCTGGACAACACTGGTTTTGACCTTCGTCCATGGAGAAAATTGCCTGCCCTCTGGGAAGAAGTAGAATCCACACTGGTGTGAACGAGGTGATAGAATATTATGTAAGATTGTCACAGGGTGAAAAATTTAGAGGTTTTGGGTTTGTTAATATACTAAATAGATAAAAAGCAAAAAACTTCAAAATGGAGGATTGTTGTTGTTCTCCAGACCTTCTTCTTCTTCTTCTATTACTCCATATTCTGCAGTAGAAGTAGTTTGGGGTGACTGGATAAAGAATTCCGCAGTTCCTGTCTACGTGACAGTGTGATTTATAGAACATTGGTGGAAAAGTGAAAATACCTTTCATTTTAAGTTTTCACTGGGTGATTTACCTTTAAAAAGACTCTGCAATCTTGATAATTTGGCTTTCTCTTGCATTCTCTGCTTTATGCTGTGTCTGGGTCACGTCAGTGACTCTATTTCTCTGATAAGACTTAATAAACAACTATCTGAAAGCAGAGAACGCTGAAGGTCCCGTTCACCTCTTGGACTTCTGGCCAAGACTCTAAAAAATCTCCCCCATCTGGGAAGGTAGAAGGCACAGAAATTATCACCTGGCAGTCGATGTGCTCCCCGTAGCGGGTCTGTGCCGGGGGCTGGAGCAGCTCCCAGGTGCCGCCCTTGTCGAAGGTGATGACGGAGCGCATGTTCTCCTCGCTGAAGGAGCCGTTGATCAGCGTGGCGATGTAGACGCCCCGCACGCCTTCCACGCGGTGGAAATCCGCGAAGGGCTCGTTGGCAAAGTACCTGCGGGGTCGGTGAGATGTAAGTTGGACTCCCCCACGGGTCTGGGGAGGGGGGGGATTGCCAGACAAAGGTAATGCATTGATCCAACGCAGCCAGAAATCACAGGTTTTGGTGGATGTTCTCATTCGCCGTGGGGTGAGCACCGTCTTACCTGACCAAGGTGTCGCTGCCAGCTCCCCCTGGGCTGTAGTAGAGCACGTTTTCTAGGGACAGGGAGAACTTCAGGCCCTCTGCCTCCGAGATGTAGAGGTTGGTGCGGTTGTTGTCGTGGCTGACGCACACAAACACCTGGTCCTCCGAGGCATCAGCGATGTAATATTCCTTTGGGACACAAAGAACGGGCTTTGTGTGTGTGTGCACACAGGGAGGCTTTACACACGGGCTGGTTTACATTTCCTCTTAGCCTGCTTCCACCTTTTTGTATTTTTTTCCATTCAGCAGGTGGAAAAGCTTCACTTTGCTTTTTCTCTTGTGTTCCCCTCACAGGGATTCCCGTCCTGCGCCCTGGAAGCAGCACTGGTTGCCAAGCCCCATCTGTGCTGGATCTCTGGACCCCCTGAGGCTGGGAGTGCACCCCACTGCTCTGCCAAGCACCAAGAACTCGCTTCTTGTGCCCTTCTTCATCCCCACCAGCCCAGGAACACCACGGCACGTCTGGTTTGTGGATCAAGGACTCTTTGCATGCCCTGGCTGTGCCCTGGGCTTCCTCAGCCTGCAAGAATGGGATGCTCCAGGCCATGCCAGTGCACCCCACGCCATGGGAACAGGTAAAGTCCCCAAAAGCAGAGTCAGAGCAGTGGGATCAGCCCCTCTCTGGTATCTGGGCTTTGCCACCAGCCTCCATCCCAGTGCTGGAGGAAGTGGGTGCCTGTCCAGGTGCCATCGTGTCAACCACGAGATCATCCCAACGTGAGCCTTTGCTCTGCCACCACCCCCAGCAGGGTCATGCAAGGTCTCTTCCTCCTCCTGCAGCATCTGGAGCTGCTGCTGGCACCACAGGGTGTCCTTGGCAAGGCAGGGAGCTGGGAGGCTGCTCGGGAAGCACCACTTACCTTAATTGGATGCTTGGTAACGAACTGTGCCACCCGCATGGGCTTGCGGTTGAAGGAGACCCAGAGCTGGACCGAGGGTGGCTGCGAGCTCCCAAGCAAACGCTGTGCAGAGCACAGGGACACGTTAGGAGGGGCTCTCACCCCCCAGATCACCCTTAGGAAGGGCTCTCACCCCCCAGGCCACCCTTAGGAAGGGCTCTCACCCCCCAGGCCACCCTCATCTCCACTGGGATCACCCAGTGCCTGGGACTTCCCCCTCCCTGCATGTGGGCAAAGCGTGGCAGCTGCCCGATGCTGGGAGCAGCGATCCCCGCTCAGGGTTTAAATTGCCACAGCCAGGGCTCAGCAAGGAGACAAACTGCCCTTTCTGGTCAGTCGGGTGGGGGTCAGGGGGCTGGTTTTAATTCCTCCTTTCTCCTCAGAGCACGCTGTCCTTTCCTTCCTATTTTTACCGATTTGCGCAAAACGAAAGGCGCCGGCGCGAAGCCGAGAAAGCAAAAAAGCTGGGGGCAACCTATTTCATACAGCATGCCAGTGGTGAGGACCTAAACCCAGATCTAGGCTCCAAAAATAAGCGGCCTGGTTTTTTTTTTTTGCTTCTCAGGCTCTGTATCACTAAGCAACCGTGCCTCCCACGGAAAGGAGCAGAAGTCAGAGCCCTGGGCGCCGCTGCCACCCAGCCTGTCCTTTCCCCAGCACCGCCCCTGCTGCGGCCAGGCTTGGAGGAAAGTGCCTCATTCCAGGCCTGAGGGTGTGATTCCCAAATGAGGGGTTTGCAGCCAGCCTCCCTCAGCCCCAGTGTTTCCCAGCAGCGTTTGCCGTGGGGTGGAATGTGGATGATTTTATTGATGTTTAGCCATTACAGCTGCAGGAGGAAGCAGGGCTCTCAGCCCGCTGGCCCCTGAGTGCTCCAGAAGCAGAGAAAGCTCCAAAGCACCCCCAAATGGAGCCCAAACCCTCCTCATGCTTTCAGGATGCTGTCCCTGAGCTCAGCAGCTTCTCTGCGGAGACACAAACCACCCCCAGTGTTTCACCCAACGCCAGCACCGAGCCCTCGATAAAATCTCCTGCGAACCACAGAGCAGGCACGGCGCCAAGGGGCCGGGCCCGGGGAGTTACAGGCTGTACTACCTGCAAGGGAGGCTTCTGAGAAACTGAAATTGCTCTGCAAATGTTCCCTGCCTCTGTCAGACACCGCTGTGCCCAATCAGGGGGCCGGAGGTGACACACCCATCACTTACTGCCTAGGAAACCCTCCCTGGTTCTGCCAGCAGTCGCCCCTAAATAAAGGTTCCTTCTTAAAACAGTCGATGGCAGCTGCAGGGGAGAAAAGCATCTTCTGAAAAGAAAGCTGCTCCTTCAGTTCTGGAAGGATCAGGACTTTATCCCTCTGGTGCTGTTTTTGATCCTCTAGAAAGGCCTTGCCCTCAGAGGAAGCACTGACACTGCCTTGCTTCTTTTCAGGTTTGTCCGAATTTGGCCAACAACTGTAAGAAGCACGGGGAGGCTCCGGCTGCAGGGAGACCAAACCACCCCTTTTGCTCACCCACATCCTCTTTTCTCAGGAAAGCAGACTGACAATCCAGCTTTCCTTCCAGGCTGGAGCACATTAGGCCGCTTGGACCTCGTCCACATTTGATGGTAATCTCCTCTGACAAGCGGCCTCCTGTAACCACCGAGCTGCCGAGCCACATCCCCCTTCCCCTGCCACCCCCACCCTGACGTCCTTCCCAGCCATCCTGTGGTTTTTCCCGGGTCCCAGCCCTCTGCAGGCTGACCTACTTCTGCCCAGCCCGCCGGAGGCCGGGGTATGGAAACACCACGGCGAGAGCGGCACGGGCAGCCCCTGCGGTGTCCGTGGCAGTGTGAGCCCACGGGGGGTGGCAGCTGCCAGGCAGGCTGGGTGACACCTCTGTGACAAGCTAAATGTGGGCTCTGAAGGCTGCAAGGTGCAGCAGGGAGTGGCATCATCCCTCCAGATGCTCTTGCCCGCTGTGGTTCTGCACCACACCCTCGACCCTTGGCGGCGAATTCCTCGCAGGGCACTCACCACAGACTTGGTCGCAAACATGTATTTGTCCCTGAGCTGGAAGTCTTCAACGTCTTCCAGGATTATCTCCTTGTTTTCCCGGCTCTGGAAGAAGTCTGTGCTGCGGATGACCGTGGAGGCCCCGGAGGGCTCGTGCCGCTCGATGTACACCGTGCTGGGCTTGTCGTAGGGCTCGACCCCCCTGGGGAGGACAGGAGACGTGGTGGGATTGGAGAAGAAGGCAGCAGGAGCAAGGAGATGGAGTAGGGGGAATGGGCAACACCCTTGGGTGCCAGTGTGGGTGGCTGTCACTTGTGACCCCGCTGTGGCACATCCCCACAGCGCAGGGTGAGGGGAGCAGGGGCAGGGCTGGAACACACCCTGGTGCCCGGATCCTTGGTTCCCACAGGGCAGCAAACAACGCAAGAAGTGAGGAATGAGAGAAGACAGGAGCTGGGTGCATGCAATACATACCAAGAAAAGGACTTCACGTGTTCCTGAATCATTATCCAGGTCTGGCCAAAATCATCTGATTTCCAGAGCTGCAATGACAAAGGTGAGAGATGCCAGTGGGAGTGGGACACAAACAGACCCAATCCTTCAAGAGACCCGATGTGTCCATCCATGACTACTCTCGTGACTTCTTTTCTTGTGGCAGCTCCTGGAGCAGCAGCAACCTTTCTAACTGAATACCCTAAGCAGCAAAAACCTCTCCTTTAGCCTTCTACCAGAAGGATTTCCCACTGTTGCACCTCCAGGTTTTACTCGCTGTGTCTCTCTGAACGTGCTGGAACTATTTTCAATCTTTACCCAATAGCTCCCAGGGGGGAAAAAAGTGTTTGTATTCAAGCAGCAATTTGTTATTCAGGACCTAAAGCCAAACCACAGGCCCACATGAAACACTGCAGAGGTCACCCTGCCTCAGCTGCCAGGGCTCTGTGGTGAGCTGTGACCGCGATTTTTGGGGTGATGGATACGGCTGGGAGCAGCGTGGATGGAGGAAAAGGAAGTAAGACACCCATCCTGCAGGTATTATATCCTCACTCTCCAGAGGTAAGAACAAGACAGACTGTAGGGAAGGGGGAGTCCTGGCCAATTTGGGACAGCTCTGCATGCGAGATGAGACACCCTGAATGGCCAAAGCATGAATGCACATGGCCCTGGCACGAGGCTCTGAGCTGTGGGGGACACGGGAACACCACAGCAGGGCAGGGGTAGGATGCTGGCTCCCCACCTAAGCCAAGTGCTCACCTGTTTATTAGGGTGAGACCTGTCGAAGCCCAAGAGGAGGTTGGGGTTCCTGCTGTGCAGGAGGAGGTCTGCAGCTCTGAAGGGAATGGAGAAGCCTTGGATGGTGTTGCAGAAGTCGGTGGTGATCCAGAGGTACGGGGCGAAGGCGTCCACGAAGATGTACTGGGAGTGGAGGGACAGACAGGGGAGAAGGGGAGGTCAGAGCAGAGCTCAGGCTGGCAGCAATGAGGGTGCACATCCCAGGGGAGCCTTTGGGAGGGCAAACTCTGGAGGAGAAGAATTTGGCTGTCCCAGCCACCCCTCTCCCGCCACACTCCGAGCGTCACCAAGCCGTACAAGAAGCGCCTGGCACATGCCACCTCTGCCCCAGGGACAGCCCAAGGGGTGTCCGGGCTCCCTGTGACAGCAGGGACAAAGCCCCAGCTGCCACGTGCCCCTCACCCTCTTGTTGTCGGCCGGGCTGTGGTAGAACTGGGCGATGGCCACCTCGCTGCTGTTCCCCCCGTCGAAGCTGAACCTCTCCGAAATCTTCTTAAAACTCTTCCCATAGTCATAGGACACATAAACCTGCAAAGGAGAAGCCCCAGAGTGAGAAGCACAAAGTTCTGGGCTCCCTTCTGACGGATTTGGTGGAAACTCAGTAAACTGCAAGGCGGGGAAAGGTTTGAGATTTCCCCACCATGCCTTGAGCCCATGGGGCAACACAGGATATTACATTTTTTTTGTGCCTCTGAACCCAAACTCGTTGGCCTTTTTTTTGTTTCTCAGGATGCAAGATCAAGTCAGGCTGCAGCTCAGCAGCCACCATCACCTTGCCTGGCCCAGAAGCAGAAGGTGCACCTGGACAGGGCCAGGGGTGTTACTTACATCGCTGTTTTTGGGACCCAGCAAGGACAGGCTGTCCCTGGCCAAGGCCACGATCACGTTGCTCTTCTCTCCTGCCCAGTGAACGACCATCTGATTGTGGGAATCGTTGAGGCTGACCTGCAACGCCAAGGAAAAGGACACCCTGAGCCACAGGCTCACCCACAGGGACAGCAAACTCCCGCTCGTGCCACCCCTCCTTGGAAATAACAGACTTCGGGAAAACTCATTCACAGCAGCATCTCTCCTGATCACATAGGCAGAATGTGCCTAAAAAGGTAAGTTTTCCCCTTATTCTTCCTCTGAGGAACAGGATTCGGGGGATGATGAGAATGAAAACTCACACCAAGGACTGAGAAGTGTTTTAAATCCAGGCTGATGAGGCCACAGGGAAGCAGAGGCAGCTTTCTGCCTGACGGCAAGCAGGGGGCCAGGCACTGATGCCTTCTCTCTGGTGACCAGTGACAGGACTCGAGACACTGCCAGGAAGCTGTTTCAGGGGAGGTTTAGGCTGGAAATCAGGGAAAGGTTCTTCCCCCAGAGGGTGCTGGGCACTGCCCAGGCTCCCCAGGGAATGGGCACGGCCCCGAGGCTGCCACAGCTCCAGGAGCGTTTGGACACCACTCCCAGGGTGGGATTGTTGGGGTGTCTGTGCAGAGCCAGGGGCTGGGAACCTTCCAGCTCTGGATATTCTATGATCCCAAAGGCTGATTTCCAGCACGCACACGATCCCGTTATTCCCGTGTGTGCTGCATCTGCCAGCAAAGCGCTGGTTTCTATGGGGAAGCTCTCGCAGCATCACCACGGCGGGAGCTGCCGGCGCAGGACAAACGCTCAGTGGCTGTCAGCAGCGAGCAGGGCCAGCCAGGCGTGCTGGGAGGGCCGGGCACAGCAGCTCAGCTCGGCCAGGGATGGGTGCCCCGCTCCCCGCAGCGCAGGATGTGCGTGCCTGAGCCCTCGCACGCCACAGCTCAGCCCAGCGCTGCTAACCCCGAGCTCAGGGCCTCGGGAAACTGTAAAAATACAGGGATAAGCCCTTCTTAGGCTTGATACCCTGCAGCTCTCGCTGACCCCGGGATCAGCGAGCAGCACCGCCTGGAAGAAGGGGCTGCTTTAACCTCCAGCAAGAGAAACACTTGGAAAAACAAGGTCTTTATTCTGGGAGAACAGGGAGCGGGGCGGGGGGGGAGCCAAGCAGAAGCCCTCAAATCCCTCTTATGCAATAGGCTCACAGGAGGGGAAAGAGAACCGAACCCAGCCCCGGCAGGGAGCGGCCCCCGGGGCCGGTGCCCCCCGGCTGCCCGGGCGGGGACCCCCCCACCGGGCAAACCCCGCCGGAGCTCCGGGCCATGAACGCGGCACAGATTTAGGTCAGGCAGCAGCATCAGCTACAAAGCCAGGCAGCCGGAGCCCTGCGTGCCCGCTGGAAAAAAAAAATTAAAAA
>VZRS01011660.1:2723-17515 GCA_013398055.1 Ifrita kowaldi | reverse complement strand
AAGAAAAGGAGGAGACGCTGTTTGAGGATGCAGGGAAACAGGGCGGAGAAGGAGGAATTGCTGCTGCCCACTGAGACAGCCGGCAGAGAGCCCCGGGTGTGGAACCCAGCGCAGCTCTGCGCTCCCAGCCCCCCTCCCCTCCTCTGGAAGCGGAATAACCCCGTTTAAATCTCCGACATCTCTGCTGGTTATTTTGGGTGCAGCTTTTTTGGGTGCCCAGCTGTGCTCGGGCTGGAGTTGGGCACTGTTAGGAACACAGAACTTGGTCCTTTAGATCCTCTCAGTCAAGAGGGGTTTGTTAGTGCCTCAGTGTCACTTTTAATAGTACTTCTTGGGGTTTTTTTTCCACAAGAAATCAGACACTAGGAGTTTGAAAAGCAGGAAAACCAAAGGAGACTCCTATTTGCATCTTGATTGAACCTGAGCAGTAAAACTCCACAGCTGTTTTTTCTTGTAAGATAAAGCAGACAGCAAGACTCCCTTTTGGAGACTTGGAAAGAGCAGTAAAACCCAAAAACCAGGGGCAACGTGTTTGGGTTCAGGGGAGCCAGCTGAGCTCCGTTAGCCCCTGAGGAGCTGGGTGAGCTCAGGCAGCCTCACCGTGGCAGGGCCCCTATTTAAAGGCAAACCAGAGGCAGGCAAGGTTTGGCTCCCTGGTAGGAGGGAGGAGTGCTCAGCAGGAAGGTTTGGAGCAGCTGGAGAAGCTCTTACTAGAGGGTGTAAAGCACGAGAAGGCAGCGTGAGGATGCTGTAAGTGTCCCAGGAAGGGGTTGCACAGCAGTGCCTCGGGTTTAGGAGCCTCACGCTTTTGTGTTTGCTGCCTCGCAGCCCCTCAGAGCTCTGGGGGCACCCCAGTGGCTCAGGGGAGCACCAACCAGGACCCCACAGGCAGCAGCTGGTGTCCCATGAAGCAGGATGGGGTTTGTGGGATGGCTTTGCAATAAGGCTGCTGTTAGGGACCCTGCCCTGCTGCTGTGGCCCTGTCACAGCATCCCCACCTCCCCCAGCAGGGGACACCTTCCCAAGGAACTGGTGTAACCTCTGAGCAGGCAGTGACTGGTGCCTAATGGAAACAGCATTTAGCATAAATTCCACTTAATGGGGAAGTGTTTTGGTCTTTGCCAAGCCATTAAGTATATATGAAATATGCATGAAATTCTAATTCGTCCTCCTAATATGTAAGGTGCCAAATGAAGTCCAGGAGGGGAAAACTGGGGCCAAGACGTAGCAGAGGCTGCTTGTAGCTGTAGTTAATGTAGTTCATGTTTCTAGCTTTGCTGTGTGTTTATTTCTTTGTTAACAGCATCTTCCAACAAATGAATGCCCTGCAGGAACGGGGTGGGAAGAAGACAGCCCCTGGAGCTGCCATCTGAGAGCAGGTACGAGCTTCAGGGGTGCAGCTGGAGCCTGAGTGCTCCAGGCTGGGCTGGCAGAGGGAATGTCTGGGAGCTGAGATGGGAGTGTTGCCCTGCTGAGCCTGGAGAGGTGGTGGCTGTCAGGAACTGAGGGGACCTGGGTGTAGAGTGCAGGGCTGACTCCTCGAGTGCCCAGAGCTGGGAGGAGAGCCCTGATCCATGTTCTTTGGCACCTAAACACCAGCTTCCCTTCTGTCACATCCCTCTTAGTTGCCTATGCACAGATTTGGAGCTTGGAGAAGGATTTTGGTTGTGGATGCGGCTCACCCCTGGCATGTGACAAATGTGAAAGCCAGGGCTCCAGCACGGTCAGGGGATGAGTGACTGGCAGGGACAGCTCCCTGAAACTGCTCTCAAACCCTTCCCTCAGCAGAGGACTCTCAATCCCAGCCTTGGAGCCCCTGCCCTGCATGGGAAGCGTGACTTCCCTGTGCAGAAATCCCACTGCTGGCTGTGGTGAGCCGCCAGCAGAAATATCGTGTGCTGGCTGACTTGTAACAGTGGTGCCAAGTGACAGGACAGCACTGGGGACTGTTCCAGGTGTCCAGCGGGGCTGGGAGCTCACTGTGTGTATCTCTGGTTTGCTTTGTCGAGGGTTAATGCTCCAGCTCTAGGGCTGGGACTGCAGCTCAGGCCGGGCGCTCGCGATTCCTCGGGAGGCGACACACTGGGACAGCTCAGGGGCTGAGGCTCAGTGCTGTAAAACCGAGCGCAGAACAAACACTCCCAGGGATCACTGGGGTGTTTTCCCATCCTCAAACTGACCCACAAACAAATGGAGTTCCCAGGGAATTTTGTAATAGTTAATAAGTTATTGCTACTGTTTGATAAGTGAGGGTGGCAGAGAGCAAGGGTCCTCTGCGGCTGTGAGCGGCTGCTGAAACCATCCAAGTGTTGCCATCAGCTCGGATCACGGCTTCAGGGCTGCCAGGACATGCGTGGAGAGGGGGAATGGGCTAAATATTTTGATCCCAGTAGCTGGGGGAATGAGGATGGGGCTGAAGAAGGGGTCAGAAGCCAAGCTGCTGCCCAGATAGCAGAGGGCAGAAAAAGAAAAGGTGCTCTGACTGTGCTCCTCCTCATTCCAGCTCGCTGGAAGCTGCAGAGGACAAGTGCCAGGCCTTTCGTCCCCATTCCCTGTGCCTCCCCCGGCAGGGCTTACGCAAGAGCCCGGCCCCAGAGTGCCATGGGTGGCTGCTGCGCTCCCGGCACGCCGCGTTCCCCGCGCGCTCCCGCTAAAGCTTCCTTACGGCACCTTCTGCTCTGCTCCCGAGCATCTGTTTGCAGCCCTGCCATGATATTTTAAAATACAGCCTGTGCCTGCCGTGGCGCTGCTTGTGGCTTGGACTGAAAATGCCAGGGTCTGAAATCATTGATATGAAACACGGGTGACTCATTTCGGAGAGCGCCAGGCCCCGCGTTAATTTGGTTAATACTGAAATCATCTGCTCGCAGGGCTGTTTTCTCTGTGCCGCCACCAAGAGAGCTCTCCCTGAGCTGTTGTTTCCAGGAGAATGGAAAAGGTAGGGGAGGGGGAAGATTGGGGTCAGGGCAGCAATCCAGAAACAACCCCAAAAACAAGCTGGGCTCTCCTAAATTGATAGAGGAACAGGCATGTGATGGGAACGGAGGCTGTCCCAGCAGATTAGGGAAGTGCTGATGAAATCCACTGCCCCATAACGAAGGATGAAGGTGGCAGAGAAGGTCTAAAGTGCGCCATGAGCTTGTCATTCCAGCTCTGGAAAGCTTGGGAGATGCCCCTGGGACAGCACAGTGTTTGCAGGATCTGAGAGGAAGCTGCTGGAGGGGGAAAAACAATGGATAAAACCACAAATACCTCTCCCAGCCACCATGGTGCCGGGAGCAGGAACTGTGTGGCTTCCAGAGATCGAGCTCTGGCAAAAATCAAATGCCTGGAGCGAGGAAACCTTCTCAGGGTGGCCAGGAAAGACCCGGCAACGGGGAGGGAGATCTGCTAACACAAAGGAGGAGGAAAGGGACATGGCTGGGATGTGTTGTCACCACCCAGGGCACCTCCAGAAGGTTAAAGTCTGATCTGGGAAGGGCTCTGCCAGGCTGGCAAAGTAGGTCAAAATTAAGTACGGTTCAGTTGCGATGCGGCGTGACTGATGTCTGCGCTCCCAGGGCTGGATGGCATCCACCCTGCAGAGCATCTCTGCCTCCTGAGAGCAGCAGGGCTCTCTGCCAGTTCTGCACGTTGACAGGAGGTTATCCGAGGTCCCCATCAGTGCAGAGGGGTGGGCAGCGTCAAGGTCAAGTGGTGGGCTGACAAGAGGTCAGGTCGTAGTAAATGGCCTGGAAATGATGAGAACTTGGTGCTTTTCCTCAAAGGCAGGGTGGGTTATCACCAGGAAACAGGAAGGTTGGGTGCAATGAAGTAACTCCCCCCAGAAGGGGATGAGAAAAATGATGTTAGGGCAGAACCTGACACTGGTTCAGGGGACAGGAAGGCACAGAGGTGACAGCCACTTAACCACAGAGGTTATGGGCACAGGGAGGGGCTCCAGCCTTGCAGTGACAGCAGAGAGGGGAAGTGGCTGCCACAGAAGCCACCAGCACTTAGAGAAGATGTCTTTTGTCCCTGCGTGGTTTAAGGCAAAGATTTCTTGTGAGCTGCGTGCTTCAGGGGGTGGCTTTAGAGAAACCCCTTCCAAAGAAGGGGAAGGGATGTCTGCAGGTAAAGGTCAGATCTGTGTCAGCGGTGTAAATGCTCTTGTAACTCCCTTCCCCTCAGGAGCAGCAGATCCAATCTGGGCTCCTGCCCCAGCATTTTTCCTCCCTGTCTGCCACAGCCATGACACAACACTCGCTCCACAGCCGTCCCCATGGTCACCCTGCAGCCCAGCACACACACAGGCAGCCACAGCGGCTGCTTTGCTCTCCCCTGGTTGTTGCCCTCAGTGTGGCTTGCGGCTCGTTCGCACCCAGCAGCCGGGATTTCTGTGGGATGGTGGAGAGGTTCCATGGAAATGGGAAATCCTGGAGCCAGGCCCTGTCTCCAGGTCTGAGCAGGGATGTGTAGGCAGGAGCACAAGGGTTGTGAGGGGACGGGGGGTGGGTGGCAGACCAGCCACTGTGGTGGTGACCAGGGGCTCGTGCCAGGAGCGGGAGGGCAGGGTGAGCTGCCACGCTTGTGGAAAGGGTTCAGGGAGCCCTGCTGGCCCCCGGGGGTGAAGTTTTCTTGCCCTGGGAATGCTTCTCTGCTGTCAGTGGCATCACAGAAAAGTCCTGTCTCGTGTCAGTGCCTGCTTCAAACAGTCTGTCCATTGTAACCCTCACCAACAATCCCACAGAGGTGAGGGCTGTGCAAGGGAACAAAACCCGCTCTGTCTCGGAGCCGACGGGCTCCAGAGTCGGGCTTTCGGTCTCTCGGTGGCTGCTGCTGCAGAGTCAGAAAACCCAAGGAAAAGCCACAAAGGGGGTTAGGCTGCTGGTCCTGTTATCTGGGGATGTTCCTGGAAAGTTTTGCTGCAGCCTGCCCGGCAAGGATGTGATCAGCAGTGAGGGTCCAGATAAAGAATCCAAGTAACAGCCTGTGCTTGTGCTTTGGTGTCCAAGGCAAGAAGGCTCCGAGCCTGTTCCTGATGGTGCTGAGTAAGCTCAGTTTGGCTGCTGAGGAGCTACAAAGGGTTTGGATGTTCTTCCCCTGCCTGGTTCCAGACAGAGCGGTGCATGCCTCCCTTTGCTCCCCTGATGACATCACCCGTACCAGCAGCAAACCCTGCTCTCCCCCGCCCCGAGCTGAGCCTGGGCTCTCAGCTGTCCCACCAGCCTGTTTCAGGACCACAGTCGAGAGCCAGGGAAGGGCAGGGAGTTTTGGGGCACGAGCCAGAGCGTAGCATATGGCCAGGTGACCTGCCAAAGGCACGGGAGCGGGATGTGTCCCAGATAAGGGACTGCAGTGACACGGCACGAGGATGCTCAGTCCAAGCACTGCCCCTTATGCTGATGTCCCTGAGAGAGGAGTGCTTTGACTGCACGATTTTCTGCTGGGGTTGGAGTGCCACAGAGCTGGGGGAGGGAGGTCATGGGGTTTGTTGGGTGCTTGTGACCAGGCACGAGACCCCTGAGCGCGGTGCTGCATGGCTTTCCCGGCTTCCCAGGCATTAGTGACTTGTGTGGTCAGATCTGTAGCTCAGCCTGGGACACACGGGCTCCCTCTGGTCCCTTTTATTAAAGCAGACCCCTGATTTAAAGCACTGCAGCACTTGGGAGAGCTCAGGACAGTTGTTCAATACCAAACAACTCTTCCTGGTGACGCACCTGGGCTGTAAAATTTGCATGTGCTGCCCCAAAGCAGAGGAAGGAATGGGTGCTGTGTGCTTTGCTGCCAGTGAGAGCAACTCCATTCCCCAGGCAAATCCCCTTTGGAAGCTTGAGGCTGTGAGAAAACCCCAAACACTGGCAAACTGTTGAGCTCCCACTGCTTCCTATTAGTCCTGTCCCGGATGGAGACAGGGTCACTGCACCCTCCTGCATCTGCAGCTCTGTGCCCGGGTGACAGGGACATTCCTGCCCCTAAGAGCAGCTCTCTACCTGGCAGCTGGGCTGGGTGGAAGGCACGGGGAGACAGAAGGGAAAGTGCCACCAATGTCTTGCCATAGATAAGAGACAAGTGTCATGTTTTCTTCTAAAATGGGGTAGCTGTGTTATGCTAAAAACAGCCAAACGCTGAGGAGGTAGAGGAGGCGAAGCAGATTTTCAAGGGGAGGAGGAGCAGCTTTTCCCTAAACAAGGGAACAGAAGGGCTTTAGGAACAGCACCAGCCCTGCATGTGCCCCTGCAGCAGCTCCAGGGCCGGCCCTGCCTCGTGACCGGCTCCTTCTCATCCTACAAGTAGCAAAAAGGGGAAATCATAGAGCACCCGGGGGGAAAGCACAACCCTTCAGATGCCACCGAAGGCTCAGAGCCTCTCCTCAAGTGCGCCGTGTCCCTCCGTGGGCTGGTCCCCCCCCCATCAGCATGTTGGGCACGTGATGGGGACACAAGGCAGCGTCAGCAAGGAGGATCAAGTAGGGCAGTGAAGTGTAGTGCAGCATGTGGGGACATCAAAAATCAAGTAGAACGTTCGAGGCTGAAGCTTTCCACAGCCGAAAGTCCAAGTGTAATTTGTCATCACTCCCCAAAAGAGATGGAAAAGAGGGGGTGAGGAGGAGCCTCCATGGTCCTGGCAGCAAAACTTGCCAGTGAATGGAGCCCGAGCAGGGGTACTTTCAGAAACAGCAGTTTCTGCGTTCTCCTGCGATGAGCAACTCCGCTCCCCTTCTTTTCCAAGGATCGGTAGCGGATGGCTCAGACACGCAGAGGAACCCTTCTCGCGGGGAAGGACGTGGTGCCTCACCGATAGCCATGTCTTCCCCGGCGTCCCCTCTCCGTGCCCGGCTCCCAGCGCGGTGATGCTCACCGCGAGCATCCCCGGAGGCGCCGCTGCCCCGGCGCCCGCCCGCAGGGAATCGCCGTCCCTTCCCGGCTCTCGGCGGCGGGGATGCCCGGCCCCAATCCCCGCCGCGTGCCCTTGGCTGCTCCCGCTGGGAGCGCATCTCGCCGCGAACGAGCCCGCAAGTACCACCGCGAACGTGACCGCGGCGAGCCGGCTCTGGCGGAGCCGGGGATCTGCGGGGAGAGCCGAGGGCAGGCGCCAGCGGCGCCTAAATCCGCGCGGTTCTCACAGCGCCGCGCACCCGCGCACCGACCCTTCCCCGGGCGGGACGCGCCGCGACCCCCGCGGGAGGATGGGGAGAGGGAGGCGATGGATGGAGCGCGGCGGATGGAGATTCTCCGGGCTGGGCGAGCCGCACGCGTGTCCCCCCTCCCCAGGGCCGGTGCGGGNGAGCCGAGCCGAGCCGAGCCGGGCGGAGCGGCAGCCGCGCCGCCGCCCGGAGAGAATGTGCATGGGCAGCGCTGCCGCTGCGAGCCGCTCCCCCCGCCCGCCGCCGCTCCCCGCGGGCACGGATGCTCGGGCCCCCTCCCCTCTTCTCCGCTCCTTCTCCCTCTTTTCCTGCGTCTCGTTCTTTTTCTCCCTGTCCGGAGGATGCTCGGGTGGCCGTCGAGATGGAGTGAAATAAGTTCGGGTTAATTTCTGTGAAATGGGGTAAAGCGGAGTGAAATCAAGTCGAAGGGAGAGAGAGCGGATGGAAGGAAACTGTGTTGAAGTAAATGAGGCTGTTTAGGGGGTTGTGGAGTGAAAGGGCAAAGGGGAAAGGCTTCAAACTGGCACAGAATAGTGTTAGATCGGATGTTAGGAAGAAATTCTTCCCTGTGAGGGTGGTGAGGCCTTGGCATAGGCTGCCCAGAGAAGCTGTGGCTGCCCCATGCCTGGAAATGTCCAAGGCTGGGTCGGATGGGTCTTGGAGCAACCTGGGCTAGTGGGAGGTGTCGCTGGTCATGGCAGGGGGTGGAACTGGATGGGCTTTAATGTCCTTTCCAACCCAAACCATTCTGGGATTCTTTAAAATAAAGAAAATAAAAGTACTGCAGCTGCTTCTCTCTGGGGGATGAGTGAGGTTTTCCCCCAAAAAGCCAAGCTGCATTTTTCCTCCCAGTTACATCCTGCAGATGTGTCCCCCAGCCCGGGGTGTGGGCCTAAAACACCCCAGGACTGGTGGGAAGTGGCAGAATTGTCCAGGCTGAGGTTTGATGGAATCACAGTGGTGTGAACCATAAAATCACGGTAATGTAGGCTCAGGTCCGTGCTGCTGAGTGAGATGAAGAGCTGAGTCCCGTTCTGGATGGGAAGGTGCAGGTGTGGCTGGATGTCAAGAGGAAAAGGTGCAAATTATTTCTCATGTTTTTGTGACAGACCTCCCCATGGTACGATTCTGGCAGCCCTCCAGAGGCCTTTGTCTCAATTTCTGCCACCTTCTTACCTGAGCCGAGTTGGGAAAGGGAGCGAGACATGGTGGGAGTGGGAAGCCAGAGACCCTCAGGGTCTCCCCAGGGCTTTCTGCCGCCTCTCCCACACATGGGGGTGGGTCTGAGCTGTGCCAGTGGCTGCGTGCTGCCCATAAAACACTGGCATAGGTGGCATGCCCATAACTCAGGGGTGTGCAGATGATGCTTGGTTGGTTATGCAGGGACAGCACGGGACCGATGCCAGAGGCCACAACTCCAATTTACTGGGGCAGCTCAAAGTGCTGCACTCCCAGGTGTGGGGATCCCCCGGGTGCTGCTCCCCTGGTCACCGTGCATCCCTCTCAGAGTGCAACTTGTCCCATCCCTGCCTGGGGCTCGTGGCTGTTCCGGGTGCTCCAGAGCAGGGGCAGGAAGGGGGAGCAAGGATTTGAGGCAGGAGACTAAAATGACACTGGGAGATGACAGGAGAGTGGAGCTGTGCCTGTTGCTCAGCCCCAGCTTGTCTCTCTAAGCCAGAGGTGGGTTTTTTGGGCATGATCTTGCTGCTAAGAAAAGGCTCTGGCCTCTTGTGTCTCCGAGGTGCTGAGAACAGACTGATGGCTTTCAACCCCGCTGCCTCACATTCCAGCATTTCCATCAAGGAAAATGGATGTGGCCTGGGAGTGAAGGAATGGGAGCCTATAAATCCCACGGACAGCCCCAGGGTAGCCTGGCTCCCCCTTATTTCACTTGCCTTAATAGCAGGAATGTTGTCCAGAGCTTTCCCCGAGGTGCTTTCACCTAGAAACCCAGTTAGTGTATTTCAATTATCGGGTCAATACAATTATAAGGCCTCCTAATAAAGCTTTTAGAGGTCTTGACTCGGGGTAATGTCCCCCTGGAGGACAGGAGGTCACCGTGGCTATGGGCAGAGGCAGTGAGGGAGTCTCATTGCCACTGAGGGAATCCCTGTAGCCAGCTGCTCTCTGGCCCAGAGGTGGTGGGCAGGTGAGAAGGACTCAGAAAGGACCTGCAGATGAGGAATAGAATAAGAAATAGGAGGGAATGAGGAACTGCCTCTGCTGAGGGGCTAAATGGAGGAAAATGGTGTGTGGAGGGTTTGCTGTCCCTCTCCCAGCCCTGGATTCACACTTCTTGCAGGGTCCAAGAAGGGTCCCTGTCCCGCTGTGGGCTCCCTGTGGTGGGCACAGGGAGAGAGCTTTAGCCAGGAGCTCTTGGGTGACCCTGGCCCTGGTAAATGCTCAGAGATGAATGGCTCTTTCTTTGTGCAGGGAAACACGCGTTTCCCTTGCCGAGGTATTTTTTGTTTCTTGAAAAGAGACCTAAAGGGGAGAGGGGAACAGTGCAGAGTTTATTTTAAGGCCCATCTGGATTTCATCAGCAGCAAAAGCTGTGAACTCCAAGAGCAAGGCGAGGAGCCCCTGGCCCCCTGGTTTTCCTTCCCCTCTTCCCCGAGACCTTTCCCTGTCTCAGCTTTAGAGGTCCCAGAGGGTTCAGGGGACTGAGGGGCTGCAGCAGCCATTCCCCACAAAGCCTCACTGAGAGAGCAAAGCTGCTTAAAGGAACCACTGCTTGTTGCTGGAGCTGAGGGGTGCCAGGGACAAGAGCCAAAGACATGACCCCACTCATGGCCTTGGTCTCAGAGCCTTCCTCAGAGGAGGATGAGGGTTGTAGGGTTTCCTGCAGGGCTCAGGGCTGTGTCAGAGGCACCCGGTTGTTGCATTCACACACCGGGGGTCACTTTGTGTGCTGGGGTCTCTCTGAGGAGGATGTTCAGTGTGTGGTACAGAGCCCTGATGTGTGGCAGAGCATCGTGCAGGGGGTGAAAGGAGGCAAGAACATGCCCCGTGTGGGGCAGGACGGGGAAGCTGTTGCAGACAAATCAGCAGCAAAGGCTCCAGTGCCAGGAAAAGCACCGGGAATAGGGCCATGGACCAGGAGCAGGAACCCCCCGCGTGTGTCCTGTGAGAGCGGCAGCGGCAAAGCTGCTCCTACCCCACGCTGGGGGAACGAGGAGGAGGAGGAGGAGGAGGAAGGGCATCCACGCAGGTGCAGCTCCAGCAATGGCTGTCGTGAGCAACATCCCCATCTTGTGGCAACAGCAGCATCAGGGGAGCAGAGCCAGAGCCAGAGCCAGAGCCAGAGCCAGAGCCAGAACTGCTGCTCTCCGTGCCACAGTGCCCCGAGGCCACCGCGGGGGATGCGTCCTGTGCCCGCAGCCTCGGCACGGCGCGGGTGGGACCGGCAGGACACGCTGTCCCTGTCCCCTGGGGTATCCAGCAGCTCCATCCCGGTGGGAATGCCAGGTGTCCAGCAGAAGGACCGTGGGAGGGTGCACTGGGCACCAGGAGTGATGGCATTTCATCCACTGGATTTTACCTCCCTGCAAGGACCCAGCTGCCGAGGGTCACTGTCTGTCCCGAAGCTGCCAGGATGGGGTGCCCGGGCACCAGGCTCAGCAAAGGTGGAAGGATGGGGTGATGAGAAGCCTGGGGCTCTTCCCAAGGGTCCCGTGTGGGTTGGGAGTCAGGCCCGTGGCTGGCCAAGGTCGGTGATGTTGTCACCGTGTTTGATATGAGCCCGGGGCAGTGCTCCAGGCCCCAGGTTAATCAGCAAACAGAGGTCAGGGGTCCTGTCCACGTGGGGACAGCGAGCTGGGATGGGCAGGTGAGAGCAGAGCGTGGCCCAGGCGGGGCAGGACGTGGGACAGGCGTCCCTTGTGCTCACCAGGTGCCACTTGGGTGCGGCCTCGGGCCATTCCCTGCCTGGGGACAGCAGAGATCGGGTAGGGAGCAGAGTCACCACAGCAAGGGACTCAAAGAAGGGCCTCCATCCCCAGTAAGGGCAGCAGGGCTCCAGTGACTGGTGAAACTGGGGGACCAGGGGATGGGAAAGCACGGGGGTCACTGGGACGTGGTTAACCTAAGGAGGTTTGGGGGACTGGAGGTGGCTCTGGCCACTCCAACTGTATTTTCTCCATCCTCTGCTGTTTTGGCCTGAGTTTGCTGCCAGCACAGCACAGGACGGTGACAAGCCCCAGGCTGCCCCAGGAGGCTTTGCAGGAGCCAGGGAGAAGGGACCAAACAGCAGCCAAGTTGGCAATTGAGATTTATTGAACATGGGTCAACCCCAAAGGTGGGGTGACCAAATTTCAGCAGGAAACAGACAGGCCCTCAAGGGGGGAGCCCTCGAGTGAGGAGAAGCCCCTGCCCCTCACATCTGGGTGCCTGTTCCTCCTCCCTTCCCCCTCAGAGTTCTCCGGGAGCTCAAGGGACCCACAAGACTCAAAGTTCACCTCTGTCCTACAGGCACTGATGTTTCCATGGGACATCCCCGGGCAAGAGGAAGGAGGTTGAGTGCAAGGAGTTCCACCAAGGGAGCCATCAGGAGAAGCCCCAGGACCTCCAAAAGGTAGGGTTTTTTCCCAAAATACAGCTTGTCCCGATGGACACCATGATGGGAGCAATGAATCATTGACAAAGGGGCGCAGCAGAGAAATGACGACCCTGCCACGAGTCACGGTAATTTGTGCCACGTTACTGTTCTATTTGTGCCATGTTACTCTTCTGGTAAAGCATCAGCACAGCACTAAAGCAGCGCAGGGACCTTAGCAGAGATCCAAAGGGAGCTGGGAGGGGAAGCAGTAGGAAAAACAGGGCAGATCTGTGATGTGGAGCGAGGCCGGACGCCGCCGTTTTGGGACCGGGGCAGGTCGGACGCTCACCAAAAATCACCCCACGCTGGTCACATCATCAGGGATGGGGGCTCTTTGTCCGTGGAAAACAGTCTTGGGTGGCTGGTGAGGGGTGGGACAAGATCCAGCCAGAGAAGGGACACACTTGGAGGAAGCCTACTCGGTCTTGGAGGCCGTGATGCCGTTGGACGCTCCCGGGTCCTTCTTGGAGGCCGCGACGCCGTTGGACGCTCCCGAGTCTTTCTCTCGGAGCTTGCGCAAGTAATCGTGGGGGCCTTTGCCCTCGAAGGACGTGGGGCTCTTGTAGGAACCCCCGATCTTGTCCCAGAGGGTGAAATACTGCCCGTAGTTGTAGTCAAAGTACAGGTGGTGGTCGGTGTGGTGGGCAGAGCCGTTGATGACGTGCCGCAGCAGCCGCGGCACGCGGTAGTCGCCGTCGTGGATGGAGATGGTCCAGACGTTGACGAAGATGTAGAGGCCCAGGTAGGTGACTTTGTGCAGGGGGAAGAGGAAGGGGTACACGTGGTAGGGCAGGCTCTGCATGAAGCCGTCCACGGGGTGGAAGGCGTGGCTGGCGAAGGGCGTGGCGATCTTCCACACGTGGTGGGGCTTGTGGAAGCGCTGTGGGGACAGGGGGCTGTCAGTCGGGGTGGAGCCTTTCAGGGGGTCCCTCAGCCAGATTCACGGCCCCAGCAGATGGTTTTTGGGCCATCACCACCCAAAGTGAGTGGGGGACACATGGCCTAAAGGGCTCTCAGCTCCCACCACCTTGTTCAGCCGTTCCCACCCGAGCATGCATTCCCGGGGAGGAGCAGCTTGGACAGGTCCCCCAGAGTGGGACAAGGACTCTTGTCCAGAGCTCCCCATCCTGTCCCATACCTTATAGAACAGCTTGTGGTGGAGACCACGGTGTATCCAGTAGATGCCCATGTCGGTGAAGAAGAGGAAGGACAGCATGCTGAGGAACACGCCAGACCAGCCTGGGGGCACAGGGATGTTAGAGGTGGCACATGTGGGCACCAGGAGGCTGTGAGGGCCTCCACAATGGTTCTCGTGGTGGGAGACACGTCTGAGTCCTGTCAGGGTCTGCCCCACTGAGGTGAGAGCGTCAGGGATTCCCCTGTGACTCAGGGCAAGTGAGTCAGGTTTCACTGGGAGCCATGCCCAGGGAAGGGAAGGATCTCTTTTGTGCAGGGGGGAGTGTGTCAAGCAGGGGGACACGACCCCCAGTGAGGGTGTATGGCTGCCTGCCCTAAAGAGAACTTGGGGTTTTGGCTGATAGCCTGGGACAGGAGGTACCCAGGAGGACTTTTTGGGGTCATCATCGGGAGAAAAGGGGGTTGAGGGAGGTGGCCCAGGTGGGGAGAGGGTGCTGCCGTGGCAGGGGGCGCAGGGAGGTCACTGAGGTCACTCACCATACGGGGAGTCCTCGATGTTGTCGTAGAGTTTGCTGTAGCCCCGCACCTCGGCGAAGAACAGGGCGACGGTGGGGACGCTGATCCAGGGCAGGGAGCGCAGGGCGTAGGCGATCTCCCGGCTCACCTGGTTCTGTGGGGTGTGGCAAGAGGGGTCAGGGGCACAGGGGACATCTGAGAGCCCCAGTGCCCCTCATGAGGCAGAGAGGGACGGCATCACGGCCACCCCTTTGTCGTGGCACCCGTGCCAAGGTGTGGGACGCGGGGTGCTGCTCGTTTGGGGCAGGACAGGGCTCACGCTGGGTGCTGGGTTTGGGGGGTTGTGGCACTTGTGCCTGGGCAGGGGTGATCAAGGGCAACAGCAGGCTGAGAGGGGTGGTTGTGACAGTAGGGACAGCCCATGCCACAGCATTTGGAGCCCCCTGTGCTGCCCCAAAAGGGGTTTTGCTCCCTAGACCCACATCGCCAGAGCCAGAATCCCGCTGCCAGCCGTCCCGCTGCCGCCCACATCCTGCTGTCCCCTGTCATAAACACCGCCTCCCACAGCAGCAGAGCCCAGGATTAGGCGAGCCCAGAATTAGGGTGACATTTGGAGCGGGCAGGAGTATGGTGAGGGGGACGCTGCCACGCAGGGCCTGGGTGAGGAGTCCCCGGGGTGCACCCACCTCCAGGAACTGGGGATGCTTCTTGAGCTCGTGGTCGAAGATGAAGTAGTAGCTGAGGGTGCCAAAGAGCAGGTACAGGGCCAGGGCCCCCAGGTTGGTGATGACGAAGAGGCTGAGGAGCTGGCGGCAGGGCTCGCCCTCGGGCCACCCCGCCGGGTACACGTAGGGCGTCAGGAGGTGCCGGTCAGCGGCTTCCAGGACCAGATCCATGGTGGCTCCTGCAGGAAGAAGAAAGAGTTGGTGTGACTGCTCAGAGATGTCCCTCCCCGGGGCCATAGGGGGCACAGGAAACGGGGTGCCCGCCAGGTTGTGGGCAGGGGGATGGCAGGGTTGAGATGGCATCCTTCCCTCTGGATCACCTTGGGATATCACCCTCTGGATCTTCCTTGGGACTGGGAAGCAACTCTGGGAGATGCAGGTTGTGGGTGTAAAGCCCGGAAGATGCAGAAGTGGGGGGCTCGCCTAACTCTGGGCTCTGCTGCGGTGGGAGGGGGCGTTTATGACCGGGCACAGCGGGATGTGTTTATGACCGGGCACAGCAGGATGTGTTTATGACCGGGCACGGCGGGATGTGGGTGGCAGCGGGATGTGGGTGGCAGCGGGATGTGGGTCTGGGCAGCAAAACCCCTTTTGGGGCAGCGCAGGGGGCTCCGCTCCGTGCCCCTCGGGGCGATTCCCGCAGCGCTCCTCGGGGGTCCCCGGGCAGGGTGGGGGGGTCACGGTGTTTGGG
>VZRS01011657.1:0-53755 GCA_013398055.1 Ifrita kowaldi | reverse complement strand
GGAGCCTCCTCCCCCGACCCCTCCGTTGTCTGAGCGCCCCTCGCGCGTCGCTCCCGGCGCCCCCAACGCCCCTGCGGGCTGTCCCGGCTGCCCGGTCCCGCCGCCCGCGGGACACACGGCGGCTCCCTCGGCAGGGCACAGCACCCGCCCGGGCCCGGCCCTCCCACGGGGGATGTCGCCACGGCCGCTCGGGGACCGTCCCCAGCCCGGGTGTCGGGCTCAGCATCCTTCGGGCAGGGCCGCCCGGTGCCCCGTGGGAACCCGCGCCAGGCGCTCCGGCTGCCGGCCCTGAGAACCCCCGGTTTGTCGGGGGTCTGCCCAGCCCACGTGTTCCTCTTGATTCTCTCTCCTGTTCTCTCATCTTTGTAGTCTCCTTTCCCGATGCTTTCTGTTCCGAGGTTTCTTTCTGCAGCATTGTCCCATCTGTAGGCAGTCCTTTTCTCATCCTCCTCGGTACCATCAGGCTATTTCCCCTTCCCAGATGTGTCTAATCGTCAGTGATGCTGATATCCGTATCTCTTTGGTTTGTTTTAAGTCTCTGTTAATCTTATAGATAAGGACAGAAGTTGCCCTCTGTTTTCCCCTCCTTGTCTTCTGCTAGCTCTTCACGTTCTTGTCAGTGTCAGTTGATCTTTTCTCATTCTCATGATACTTGTTTTCACTGAACCCCATAGGAACATTTTTCCATCTCTATAGTGTTCACACTTTACTCTTTCCTAGGACAGTGTGGCTTTGGTCTATCTCATTTTTTCTCCTTGAAGGATTACATGCTTCTGTAACTAACTTTCACCGTGTTTTGTTCGGGACTTTATTGGTGACTCATTAAGTTGCCAATAGGCTCTTGTCTTTGTTTTTGTTACTTGGAGATCCAGTCTACCTGCTTTGTTCTGACAGGGAAATATGTCCTGATGTCACTCATTCCCCTCTCCTCCTAGTTGGCCAGTCTAAGAGCTGGGAAGCAGTGTGTGGTGGATGGATATATATATATATACACACATATATATATATATATATATATGTGATCGGGAGAGATGTTTCTATGTGCTATGGCAAATGATTCAAGGGGCAAGGTCTTTTTCTTTATGACTTCTATTGGAAGAAATAATAATATATCTCTGACCATGAAGTGTTTGGTTTGCTTTTTTTTTTTAGTTGCAATGAATGGGTGCTTTTTTGCCCCTTTAAGATGGGTAAAAATAACGTAGGATGAGGTGCTGGTGTAGCAGTGATCAGACTTCAACAGCTAACTTTTGTTCACATCCTGTTCCACTAGTGCTATTTCCTCCAGCATTGTGTAAAAGCTGTATTATGCTTTCAGTTGTTTGAATTTGGAGTTACTGCAATGGAAACAAATGTTATTTACAAGATATGCAGTAATTGATTCCCTTGTTTCCAGAAACCTTTTGGAAATTCAGTTTGTAGTGTTATGTGGATTTGTTTTTTGCCAGTTTGAAAATGGAAATAGGTTAAATTTCGTTGTAGCTCTAGGTTCAGAGTTATTTTTGAAGCTTTCAGTTAAGTCTTAACCACAAGGTTTTTAATAAACTTCTATTCTTAGGTGATAGAACATTTAATACACTTCTTAGTGGAGCTGCTTTGGGATGCTTTGCTGAGTTTGTTAAAAGTTTGCTTGCACAGACACTTAATAAGTACAGAACTGGTAGTCTTTGTTTTTGCTGAAGAAACTGGCTACTGTTAAGTCGGGGTGCACAGTCAGGAGCTGGCCATTTGCCTTACTGAGTTGGCATTTCTGGATGCAATGCTCCAATCTGATCAGTTGCCTCATGAAACAAGTGGTTTTGCTGTAGTTGACAAGAGCCATCTTGTCAACTCTTCTGCTATGTATGTTTTCTCTTCAAACCACTTTTATGCTCTGGAGATCTTCTACTCTGTTTTATGCTTCTATATGAAAGCAAAATTCCTTTCAAGTTTTTAAGTCTTCCTGCAAATAGTTGAGGCCCCCAAAGTAAAGCCAGCATCAGACATTTTTTCAATATCTCTTTTGTCCTATTCCTAGCCTTGCTTTAAATGCAACTACTGCAGCATATACCGGCATTTTAGAGGGGTATAGTATCTTTGGTGCACATCAAATGCACAGTATCTGGAAATGAAAATGTTGATTTGAGGGATTGGAGATTCTATGCCAAAAATTCCTTGCAGTGAACTTGTTCACTACATGAAAACTGTGACTTAGTTTTGAATCCAAAGCAGGTTTTTTATTTATTTTTTTTTCTTTCTTCTTAACTGTGGTTCTTAGGAACACTCTTCTCCTCCCGGTCATAGCTTTACGGAGTAACTTCCATTGTTGCTGGTAACAATGTGCTTCAAAGGGAACTGCAGGATTCCTCCTGTAAAATTGGCTAGGAGAGTTATATAGTTTTGTTGCTTACTTGCAGGCTTTTGTTTGAAGAGTATTAAGATGATGACACAAGAAGAAAAAATTGCAGTACTCTGAATAGCTTTTTGTCTGTTATGACCTTATTTGCCAAAGAAGGCTGTGAGATTGGTCCTCAGTAGCTGCTCAGTGTTGACCCCTCAGCAGCTGCTCAGTGTTGACCCCCTAAGTCAGTGATGAGAACTGGTGGAGGTGAATCTGTATTTTTTTTTGCAATGGGGTGGAAAAAAAGAAAATAGAAGCTAAGTGTCTCATATTCTGAAGAGAAAGCACTTTGTCTTGAATCAAGACTATATCTATAGTTGCATGTAATAATAAAATTTACTTGATACAGCCTTACTTTGAAATCAAACATCCAGGCTACTGAAACAGAATATCTCACTGTATTAAGATAAGTTAGCACTTGATTTTGGTTGTGATAGATGGACTTTCATGCAGTGTGTGCAAACTACATATGTATTTTTTTTAGCTGGACAAAAAATTAATCAAAATTGTTGATTTGGGTCCTCTGCAATTTATTTTTCCTTGAAGCAGAGGTCTGCATTGAGAGAGGTGTGTGAAATAGTGATTTTGACAGATGCCTGAGTCTGTTCAGAGATAAACTTGCTTGCAGACAGACAAGGCTGTTTACTGTCCTTCACTTAGTGCTAACAGATGGCCTCAGGTATATTACCTTTTGCATTCAGCAGAATGGTAGGCTCTTTGTGTTTAGACTAGTACTGGCTTCAACTGGGGTAAACTTCTACCTTGGATATTCATTTTTGCTTGACTTTATTTCTAAGTGAATATGACAAAAACCAGCACGTCAACTGCACATTTTAATCCAAAGTGAAAATAAAGCATTTTGTAAGTAAAAAAAATCCAGATGATGGTCTGTGAACCTATGGAGAGAGGATTATGTGTGGTGCATGATACAAATGTATAAATCCAGATACAACGACTGATTTTTGGTTTTGTTTTTAAGCAGCACTTTAGAACCAGTGATACAGACCACGTGATACTACTTTGTAGTGGTGCAGTATATCCATGTTGGCTAACTTGGGAAGTGCCAGCTTTCTGTACTCTGAACTTTCAGATGTCTAATTTCTTGAACCCACAAGTATTGTACAGCTATCAAGGTTTAGGATATATAACATTATTATGGAATCTTAAATGTGTAAAAGTCATTCACCGCTTTTGTTTGTTAGTGTTCCTCTACCACAGTGTTTTTCAGCCTCTTTCAGTAAGTTTCTTTTCTTAGAAGCAGCATCTGTTAGGTAGTTCCTGTTCCCATGAGTATTGACTGAATGTATTCTGGGCACTGACCAAAGGCTACAGATGTAGCTCTTGGCCTTTCTATATGAGAATGACCATAAACTCTCACAGTCTGCAGTGGTCTTGTGTCTGCTCCTCAAGTGTAATGTTTCTGAAGTTGTTGCTTGGTTTTTTCCTTCTTCTTCTTGGGATGATTTACTGAAGAATGTCAGAGAAACTAATATTAAATTTTTAAAAGCTTTTAAAGAGGAGGATTAGGAAAGATTCAGAAGGATAGAACCCAAAGTTACGCCAATATCTTATGAAAGTGAATGAGGTGACCTCAGTTATCTAGAGAAGAAAGGGACAGGACTGATAAAAATGAAAATGTAACTATGTAGCAGTTGTATTCATAATTGATTCCTTCCCTTTTAGTAGTAATTGCTTTTGTTGTGATTCTACCAGATTGTTGTCTTTCAATCTAACCTATAGTTTTGTAATCAATAACTAATTCTGTTCTAATTGCCTGTGGGGACTTTGGGAATGAGCAGTGTTCTACTAGGCTGTTAAAAAAAAATTAAAAATATTTTATTAATATTTGAAGAAACAAAAAATTGTCTCTCTACCTGTCATTACAGTTCCCAGTATTTGTATCTTCAAAGTACTGTTTGTCTCATCCTTCATATATTTGAAGTGATAGCCCTCACTTCCCAGTTTTCCTAGCAAGACTTCTTTTTTTTCCCCCTTCTCTATAACCCTTATCCTTTTTTTCTCATTTTTCACTTTTAATCTGTTAACAGTTACAGCACATGGTAAGTGTGAGAGGGATGGTCCTATTTGAAGTTTGACAGCAGTCTTCTTGTGTCCACTTTCTACCCCAGTAATACACCTTTTAGGATGAACTCTGCTTTTGGAAACTATTGCTTGGATGGATCTCTGATAATGTGCAGAAGGTATGTAGAGAAGTGGCTGGAAAAATGAGCCTAATATAATAAAGCACATGTTACAGAACAGAATTGCAGCAGTCTGCATCTGAGCCTAAGGTACCCCTAGAAGAAGTTTTTGTATTTAAAGGGAGACATTCTGAACAAGCTTTTTGGCTGAAAAAAGTGGTCTAAAATTCAAAGTGTACCTCTGTAAAGGTACTAACTTTTATTGCATTTCATGTGTACTGTTTTTATTTCAGGCTATACATTGGGAAATCCTATGATTAAAATAGTGTGTGTGTCTAAGTAACACATATTCTGGTTTTGTCCAGCAAAGCAGCTGGCTTTGCTGGACTTTTTGACTTTTATATCGATGTCCTGCATAATGAAGTAATGTTCCGCTAAGGAGGTCTCTTGGAGTGTTAATGCTAAAGGAATCTTATCTTGAGCTTCTTGGTTAAAGGCAAACCACTGAATAGACCCTGGTGAAATAATACTTCTTGACAGTATTGGTGCCTCATTGTTTTTCCTCAACAGAAGTTAGTCAATTAGAAGTCGATAATTTGAATGTAGGAGGTTAAAAGAATCAAGGGCTTCAGTTGCCCTGAGCTATTGTCAATGCTTAGTTTGCAGTTTTCTAAACTGCAAGGGAGTATTCCATAGTTAGAGGTCAATTATATTTTCCTATCCCTGAGGAAAAAAAATTATATCTGTGCTGTTCTTGTTGCAGTGATAAAGGTCAGAGCTGTCTAGCTACAGCATATGTACCTTAAATTCTGATATTAAAATCAGTTGTTTATTATTTTTCAAACTGTATTAAAATTGTATTGGTTTCATATTCATGTTTCTAAAGAAAGCTCTCTTGGGATGTGTTTCTTCCCTTTGCTTTGCTCTGCTTTTTCTAGTCTCATGTTTCACCCCAGTAATTTCTCTGTGTAATAATTGTGTTTGTCTCCTGCTTGTTACCCTCCTGTTGTTGCTCACCTGTATGTGATGTTATTCCTTCATCACAGACTGGGACATAGCTGTTTGTACAGAATCACTATAGAAGAGGTTCTTAGGTAGCTGCTTGGAGCCTGGAGATGGGTGTGATGGAAGTGCTGTTTCTGTGACTGGTTGCCTGAAGGATTGCTATAAGGTGAGCAAATGCATGATTGAGGGGTATCCTCAAGAGAGAAGGTACAGTGAATAGAGAGGGTGACTCCTCCCTCTTCTAGAGTGGTTAGGAAAGAAACAATTCCATATTCCTTTCTTTGGTTGGGATTCATCCTGCTGCCAGGTGGGCAGTTACACAGGCTGAGCCCGCTGTGTGTGCTTTAAGGCAGCTGGTTTTATTCCTTTCTCCTGCCAGAGTGGTCACTTAGCACCTTTGGAATTTGAGATCATGTGCCCTGTAGAAATAAAACCATAGGACACTGAATCCTAGGAAAAGAAAGCGTAAGTTATTAAAATCCAGGTAGAAAGTAGTTAAAAGAATGCCAGTTAAGTGCAGCTGAGACTTTAGTTAAGTAAGGTACTTGACTAAACATGTAATAAATAAAGTAAAGCCAACTTTTTTTTTAATGGCTATTTTAATGTTTGGAAGCTAATGTTTAAAAAGAAATAGTGCTTCTCTGTAAATTGTGGTTTACATTTATGGTCGTTACATAGTTCACATCTTACTGTTTCAAAAAAGATTATGTAGACCTAAAAACTGCTCAAAGGAGGAGGTTGTAAAGGTGATTGAGGATATTGGGCAGCTTAATTTATGACTAGTACTTTTCAGATATGTAAAGCTGGTTAAGGAATGTTTTGATACACCTGAAAAATCATTACAGGTATAGAAGGGGAAGAAGAAATAACTTGCCTTTATTCATTACAAAGCAATGGTATCCAAAGAATGACTTCAGTGGAGTGGAAAAAAAACCCAACCCAACTTCTTTTTGTACAGTACAAAAAGCAGAATGGGGCTTTGCAATATGTTGTAGAGTCCTGGTTACAGGTGGGTTTAAGAAGGACAAGACTGGTAACTAGAACCATCAGTAGTTTTTAAGAATGCTATTGTCAGTGCAGTGTGATTTTCCTGTCAAATAGATTTGTCCTAATACAGAGTGATCCACTTGTATACTCATCTCTAAGCATATGTTTCTGGCACCCACTGGTATGATAGTGGCCTAGGTACTTGTTTGACCTAAATTAGTGTGGCAGCCCTTAGATTTTCAAGGCCACCTCTGTGGATCACTTGCAGCATCAGACAGTGTGTACAAACCTGACAGGATCTGTGAGCCTAGATCCAAGCAGGGTGATCTAATGTGTGGCACTTCTGTACCTGGCTCAAGAAAGAGCCGTGAAACTGGAGTTAGCTACTAAATCTGGGTGTACAGTCAATCAGCAGAGGTGTGTTTGAGAAGGGCTTTCATGCCCAAAACCAGTAAGGTAATGATGATGGTGGGGGAGGCTTTCCAGGGAGTGAAAAATACTGAAGAAATCAGCATGCTTGAAATGCTACTTTCCTGTAGGGTTTGATGCCATCTGCAGGTCTGAGTCTGATGCCAAAATGAGCCTGGGATTGCTTTAAAGTTGTGAATCTAGGAATTCAGATTATTTCATCAGTAGCTGTGAAAAAGTAGCTTTATTTTAAGGTTTCGGTTCTCATGCTTATGTAATAGCTCAGTAGTTCACTCACCTGTGAAATAAGAGTTAAGATGCCTGAGGAATTTCAAACTTCTTATTTCAACCTGCCGTGTGCAAGTGTCAATCACAAGATTATAGGCCGTGCTAGGCTTCGGTGTGTAAGGGATGGCCAGTAGCTTTACCACCCTTCTGCAGAATAATCAAGAGCAACAGACTGATGGAGTTGGAAGGCAAGTGGTGAAAAGGGAAGTGTTGCTATCAAGTTTCACTAATAAACAGGTATCAGCATGCTGCTTGACTGCTGCCAGGTAGCTCTGAGTTACAAAACAAACACATGGTGATTTGGTTGGAATGAGGCTGTATGGGTCATTAAATGATTTTTCTTTTTAGCACAGTGGTCGCAATTCAGCATTTTTATGAAAGAGGGAGCCCTGAGGAGATCAGAGGTTTAAGCTTTCTTTCAAGTTCCCCTTCTTGGTGTCAGAAGGCACAGTATGACAGATCCCTTTTGCCAGATTCTATTCCCAGGTGATTGTTGTTAAGTGTCAGGGAAACCTGGATACAACCAGGAGCTTCATGATACTATTATGAGTTCTGGCTCAAAAGAATAAAAATCATCTTCATGGATAATAGTATCTGAAAAAGCATTTTACTTTTTTTTTAAGGTAGTCTATTGCTTGGGGTGGCCTGTTTTGTATATTAGTAATGCAGTGTCTCAGCACATATTGGTGTCCAAGTCCATGATGCTGGTCCCTAGACATCTAATCAAATTCCACTCAAATGCTTAGAGCATTGCCTCTCTTTTTAATGTTAATTAGAGATTTTAATGTTTGTTTTTTTGTATGGCAACTTGTAAGTTAGATTGTGTCAACAGTGTTGAGAAGATGACACACAGCGATTTTGGTATTTGCTTCCACACTGTGCATTTCATAGAGACACTCTTTAATCAGGAATGAACAGTTCTGGGAATTGGGAGCTTTGTGATGAGCTTGGCCATGCTGATGTGGACAGACATAATTTGGGCACACCAGCCAGTCACGGCTCTTGAAGAAACTGGGTGTGAAAGCACAATATGTGAATTTCAGGTGGACTCAAAATGTGAAATAGAGCTACAAAGAACTATGCTGAAGCTACCAATAGGTTTTCGATCACCAGATACCTGTTACATAACTGCTTTGGTGTTCAGTATGGATCAGTTACTTTTAAGTGTTGTGTTCTCACTGCTGATCCAGGTTGTTCAGTAAATCCAGCATTTAAAAACAAGGTTGGAACTATTTATTCCAATAGACAATACCTATTTTTCTTCAGTTGTCTAAAACAAGTGTTACCGAGAATTGATTAGTTTATCTAAAAACGTTGCAATAAAGTTTGACAGATTTTCTACATACTGTATAAGAAGCATGGTGCAGGAAATAAAATTATTTATCCTGTTCCTATAATTGAAAAGTAGTGTATTTGTATTCTCTAGTGTTTATTTCTGAAGCCAGAAAATCAGTTTTGTGTAATGAGGATATTTGTCTTGGGAATAAAGATGTTACTCTTTCAAAATGATAATTTTGATCTAATTTTTTGTTTCCAGAATGACTCTCAATAGCTTGTGTCTCACAGGGTGCCATATCTTGTCCTAATTATAGCATTATGAAGACTTGAGATAAAGTTTAACTAGATCAGACTCCTCCTCTTCCACTTGTACCTTCTCTGCAGTAGCTGCTTGTCTTAATCCTTGCCTTGTGTTTTGCCATGCCAGTGAATGCAGAGAATTTTTAATAGCTGCAACTAAAAGGAACATTAAAATAAACCACAGCTGAATACATATATTGAAACAAAATCACAGATTTATTTTGCTGTTTTCATTATAGCTTTTTCTATACATCAGTGTGTGGGTTCACTGTAGGTATCAGTGTCTGGTGGGCAGAATTCATACTGTAGTTAGAATTCTAGGACTCTTAATGGCTTTGTCTGATATTCTGCCTTCGCTGATGATGAAAAAGGAACATGCTAACTTGGGGTCTGTACATGTAAAAAGGAATAATTCACTCTTCTAATTGTGCTGCAGTCTAAATCAAACAATTTGACATATTTGCATTGTTATGCTATCTTCTTTCCCACTTTAAAACAATCAGCATTTTAGATAAGTATGTCAAGTAGTAAAGCAACTTTAAAAATAAAACTATGAAACTGTAAAAGAAGGTCCTTTTATCATGGTTTTAACACCAGGAAGTTAAATGTCAGCAAATAATTATCTTTTCAGTTTATTTGTGAGATGCATAGGTTGCTAAAAATCACTTTATGTGCTTTCTTCAATAAGTGGGAATTCTTATGCAGGGACATTCATTTAAGTAGAAGAATGTGACTGAGTTTTTAACTCAGAAAGTGGCATTATATATATGTTGACAGTGTCTCTCAAATCTATACAGTATGTATTTAATTATGGCAAAAATAATAAAAACAATGCAAGAGTTAGCAAAAACTTAAAAAGGCAAACCAAACCATGTGGGACCTCTGAGAGTTGTTTCTTAGCATCAGGACCTGATGGGCAAAGTGCAGAGAACATGCTTGTCTTGTTAGTTTATTCAGAGTGTTTTTAAGACACAGCGATGTTAATATGCAAGGGCAGTGGAACTGAATGTGTGCCAGCTTCTTCCTAATTACAGTTCACAGCCCAAGGTATTAAGTTGAATTGAAACTGTGAATGGTTTAAATTACTGTGTTAAACTCTGACCTGTGGTGCACCAGACGCTGGCATGTTTGATTTAGCAATGATTGTTGCAAAGTAGCAATCTCCAGCAAGAAAAATCGTAATTCTCAGTCTACTTTTCAAACTTTTTCTCAGATTTTGTTCTTGTAGTGTATTTCAATTTTGATGCCATGAAATTTACATTGGTAATAAAGGAGCTGGTTTAAAATAATACTGCAGAGCTAAGAAAAAGACTTTATTGCTTTTCAGTGCTTGTATCCTTAACCAATTTTTTTCTCCGCAGTTTGTGCCAACTCTGCCAATATTTTATTTTTGAGAAAATATATGTTATACGTCATATTTCATGGTTCATTTGCATTGGTATAGGTAATAAGTAATAGTTACGTATGTGTATGTACATAAAATACTGCCTTTACATAAAAAACTTAATTTGGGAGTCTTTAAATATCATTTAAACTCAGCAGGTGAAGTCCCTTAGCACTCTACAGAGGTAATAGTCTCATAGCAGGGATGAAGTGTGTAATCTCTTAGTGTTCCAGGAGAGGCTAAAAACCACAAAGTAGAAAAATTGGTCTCCTCTCACGTTTTTGCCTGGTATTATCACCTTTCTTCTTGGGTTTGCTTCTTGTGTTCCCATCAATGTATGATGATGTTATAAGCAAGTGAAATGAAAAGGAGCAATCTGCCTTGTTTTTAAGATAATATCATTTCCTTCAAACTGAATTATTACAGATCATGTGGAAATAAAACCTAATCAAGAATTAAAAGCATTATCAGCCCATTTCACAGCGTAGAATTTAATTTTGGCTTTTATCAGCAGCAATGGAAAGCAGCAAAGCCGAGATTTCCTGCCAGCAAATAGAATATACCAAGAATATCAGAGTGAAAAGTCAGTGAGCATATAGTGACATTGCCTTATCTCAGCAGGTACACACGAATATTAAGGGGGGGTGTTTGGAGAAAGGAAATAGAAGACAGGGCAGAAGCCAGAGTCAGGGGACTACTACTTTGGCAGAAGATGGAAAGACTGATGTACAATGTAGGGTGTCACTGATGGGGAAAAAATGTGCATGCGCTCCAGTTAATGTGAGCAGGCACCTAAAATGCTCTAACAATTCTGGGAAAATTGGAAATGGAGACCTAGTGAGGTGAAGAGAGCATGTCTATGTGTTTGTATGTATAAATAAAATGGCTTGCTATAGCCCCTCCTAGTAATACATTGTCCTGTTTAGAGGATGATACATTAATTTTGAACTCACTCTTCTCTTTATGGAGGCTGGGAAGGAGGAATCCAGTGACCATTCCAGCTGTGTCCTTTCACATCCTGAAGTTCTTCACTGCTTGTCTCCCACGTTTGCAGCATGATCTGCACCCACCAGCTGCTGAGGTATTCTATTAATGCAGCTTGGACCTGTATTTCTCTGCAGGTTAAATAGCTACTAATGGATCCATCTGTATCTGCCCTTCCAAATCTTGGAGTCTCTCCTCACTGCTCTGTTGCACACAGGTTTCAGAGAGGTTGCTATAAAGTCTTGAAGGGCCAATCAAATAATTATGGAGAGCTGAGTTACAGTGCTATCAGCATTTGTTTCCAGTTGCTTACAGACAAAATGATGCATACCCAAACTTTGTAGTACCTGCTCTTTCTCCAGTGCTATGCCTACCCTTCTGGGGTGGATGCTGAAGGGAGGGATATGGCCAGTCATCAGCCTCCTGGCCCTGCTGAAAGGTCTATGAGGTTGATGTTGATAGCTTTTTACTCCTTATTCTGAAATCCACTTGAATAATTTTATGTGATTCTACAGGTTGTTTCTGTGCTGCCTTGTAAATCCATGTTACAATATATGTGAAGCCATCCAGATTTACTATATAGTGGTGTATTTTGCATCAGTTTGATGCTTGTTCTTTGTTCCTTCTGTGAGTGGTTTTGCCCAGCTCCCAGGTTGCAGTTCTGCAGCCAGCAGATGACCGCTGGTGAGGTGTTTGTAGTCCCAAGTCTCTGTATGATCCTGTCACTTTCTAGTCCTCTGCAGTTGTTCCATGTCTTGAACCCTTGATACTGCGTTTTATTCCAGCATCTTAAATAGTTATTTACACAGAATAATTATTATTGCTATATTGTGTGTAACAATGGCTGCTACACTGCACAACTGTACAAGGTGAAGCAACAGCTGAAACAAAGTAGGTAATAGTCCTTTGATCAGTGGGCTGTTGCTGTTCAATGCTAAAACAAATCTCCAGGCAGGCCAAATCTTCAGACAGAGAGTGGTAAGTCCCAAGGCTCACCTTAACACACAGCCTGTGGCGCATTACAAACAATGGCTGCAGTGTTTTTTACTGGCTCCATGGTCCTGCATAGTGTGAACCGTGGTGAGCACTGATCACTGTTCTCTGCTCAGGTAGCCTGGATGCAAATATGCTGAATACATAAAATTGCTGTTCTGAACTTGCAGCTGCTCAGGTGATTTCAAAGCTGGCAAGAGGCAGTTAGGAAGTGACGAGGCATAAATTTAGTGTTGATCTGGTGATGGCTGAGTGAAGTGGCATTCTGGGCCTTTGTGCAGGAAGATGGATGATGTGGGAATTCAAAAGATGGCACTTAAATCAGCACATCTGAGAAAATATTTGCAGAAAGTGCAAGCAGAAATTTTATGAGAGGAAGGGAAGACCTGTAAAGATTGGATCTTGTTGGAGTACTATCTTTAAATATTGGTGGTTTGCAGAGTAGCTTTTGGTTTCATTTACATTTAACATGTAGTTATTCAGCACCTCATTAGAAAGCTGTTATTTCTTCTCACAATAGAACTTTTGTACCTGAAGTCATGAAAGAAGCTCTAAGGGCTTTGAGGTATAAGAAGACAAAGCTATGTAGCATCGTGTATTGAATAAACATTTTAGCTAAATATTGAAAGGGCTTGAGTGCATTTTCAAGGTATTATCTTCCTTCATTATAGAAATACTTAGTGTTCTAAAGTAGATCAGAAACATGGCAGCAAATAATGGAGAGATCTTTTGAGTATTTTAGAGAATGATATTATAAGCAAAAGTCCTGGTCTATGTATCTCCTCAAGGTTAAGGAAAAAATAAATTTTTTCTTTTTTTTCTTTCCTGATTATGACATCAGTATCATTTTTATATAAAATGTGTAAAAAAAAAAAGTGGAGTAATAACCAGTCTTTATGTGTATGTGAATGTATATATTCGTGGGCTGTACTATAATAATACCATTGGCCTTCTGGCCACCTGAGCATGCACTAGTTAATCTTCAGCTGCTGTAGACCAGCACTCCCAGGTCCTTTTCCACTGGGCTGCTTTCCAGCCACTGCCTGAAGCCTGTGGCGCTGCCTGGGGTTGTTGTGACCAAAGTGTAGGACCTGGCATTGGTCTTGTTGAACCTCATGCTGAAAAAAAAGCTTGGCTGGATAGACGCACAAAAATTATATAGGTTTTTTAAGCAGCAAGGTAAAAAGAAATTATTTGTCCATTAGAAATAGGGATGTAGAAGCAGAAAGGATCAAAATTACAGTCTTGTCAATCAGCTTTTACTAATGCTGCATAACAAGCACCAGTGTTTCCACAAGATACTGAAGATGGCTGTAGTCTGAACAGAGAGCAGGGTTATCTGTAACTGTAGGACTCTATTTTGTGTGTGTGTTGGTTTGGATCAGAATGAGCCTGTGTGTGCCCGGCTGGCCAAGAAGGCCAAGGGCATCCTGGCCTGTACCAGCAATAGTGTGGCCAGCAGGGCCAGGCAGTGATTGTCCCCCTGTACTCGGCACTGGTGAGGCCACACCTCCAATTCTGTGTTCGGTTTTGGGCCTCTCACTACAAGAAAGACATTGAGGTGCTGGAATGAGTTCAGATAAGGGAACAGAGCTGGGGAAGTGTCTGGAGCACAAGTCTGATGAGGAGCAGCTGAGGGAGCTGGGGATGTTCAGCCTGAAGAAGAGGAGGCTCAGGGGTGACCTTATCACTCTCTACAACTGCCTGACAGGAGGCTGAGGCCAGGTGGGAGTTGGCTTCTCCCAGAGAGCAAGTGACAGGACCAGAGGAAATGGCCTCAGGTTGCACCAGGGGAGGCTTAGGTTGGGTATTAGGAGAAATGCCTTCACTGAAGGGGTGATCAGATTGCCAAAGGAATGGGCTGCCCAGTGAAAGAATGGAATCACCATCTGTGGAAGCATTCAAAAGGCACGTGGATGTGGCACTTAGTGACATGGTTTAGTGATGAACATGGTGATATGTTAGGTTAATGGTTCCAGCTGATGATCTGAAAGGTCTTTTCCAACCTAAACTTCATTATTATATGAAATAGCAATGGAAAAGCTGCATAAACACTAAGAACTTCTTGTCTAGTTTTTAGTTTCTAAGATGCACTTGCCAGCAGAAGTGTTTTGAAAGTTGGTTTCCCTCATACTAGGACTTGTTCTGCGTTTTATTTTCTGTATTTAGGGTACTCACGTCACCTTGACGTGAAACATACAACAGCAGACCTACAGTAAACTGAATACCAGAGAGATGGGAAATATGCTCCTCTTCTCTATTTTGTATTCAATAAATTTAAAAAAGTAATCTTTATAAATAATTTCAGAGAAGTACCACTACGAAAATCTATGTGTTTGGAGAGTTTTTCAATATTGCATTATTACATAACTAACCAAATGATTTTATGATGCTGTTTTATTCTGCCCATAGAAATAATTTTATTATAAGGAGTGTGTACTACCTTAGGCTTATTTCTATAAGTAGTCCTTGGGGATTTCCTTGTTTTGGGTGGAAAGCACTATTAAATTTTTCTATACTGGTGAAAAACCATATCTGATGGGTTTTGGGAAACTTATTGAAGATGTTGATGTTCTCCTGCTGGCTTTTATGATTATTTAATATTGTTGAAACAAGCCACTAGGTGGCAATATCAATTAAAAAATTTGCACGACATGCAATTCAAATTTTCATCTAAAATGGGGCACTAAGGAGTAGGTTTGATTAAAGTGAAAGCATTACAGTTTGTTGTATGCAAAATTTTCTTGATGCAGAGAGGAAGTGTTCTGCCGAAGCACTTGGTGTGGGTGATCGGTGACTGAGGACACCTGGGTGTATTTGCTTGGATAGAGAGGAAATGTGGTTTCCCCTTTTTGTATGTCTGTAATATTTGTTAAACATTTGCAAAGGTGAACTATTATCATACTACTTCTTGATGAAACCTGTTTTAACCTACCAGTTAGAATCAGTTGGGTCATATCAGTGTTACTTGAGAAACAAATCCTTACTGGTGTGAACATGAAACATTTAAAACTTGTTAATTTAAAGTCAATATGAATTTACTTACGGCGAATTACATTGAATGAAATTGTGAAGTATTTAATTGTCTATTACAAATAGACACTTATTAATGGATGTGCTGATGATATCTTTTTTGGTGTAGGTGCTGCTGCACTGCACGCAGCACACAGGCTGGGTTTGTATGTGAGAGAGAAGACTGAAGAGACTTGTCATGAAATAGCTTGTGAGCCCAGCTTAGCACATATAGAAACCACATCCTCTGTCACAGGGCTTGTCTTATCAGAGGTGTCTGGTCCTTTTATTTAGATATATATATCCTTTTTCAGGAAGATGCTTTTCCTGGTGTTCCTGCTCAGGAACTGTTCAAGCTCCTGTTGGGTTATTACTTTGGTAATACATATAATGACATTGCTGGCATGCAGTAACAGTGGCATTTCTGCTTCAGTGTGGTTTTACTGGAGCTCCTGTCTGCCTGCTCCATCCTGCCTGTACCACTCCACATGCATTTTTGGAACATCTGTGCAGTATGCTGTTCTCTTGTTAGGCTTTCTTCCTGGGTGCTTTAGTTTTTTGGGGTTTATTTTCAATGCTTTGGCCTGTCAGTAATGGGCATGTCAGTAACCCTGCTGTGGCTGTTAGGTATTTTTGAGGAGGTAGTGCTGTCTATTGCTTTAATACTCGGTCTTTATTTTGTTAGGATTTATAATAATTTTATCAGGCAGTGGCTAGAAAAACTAATTTATCTTGATTTATATTTTGCCTTTCTCTGTTCGGTTTGTCTGCCATGTATTAGGATTTTGCAGTGACTGTGCTTCTCAGTCCTTATGTCATGCAATTTCTCCTGATCTATTTCTGGTGTGGTTGATACAGCACAAGCATTCCCTTCAAGTGCTGCTTTTCAAGTGGTGTTGAAAATCTTGATTTGGTGGTCTTGTGCCCAGTGAACTCTGTTGTAGATCAGACTGGACTGCTTGTTAGGGAGGTTGTGAGCGGTGCTTCCTAAAGTCAGTGGTAGTGTTCCCGTAAGTTGCTATGTCTGGTATGTGAGGTATAGGCAATTAAGGATCATGCCCTTAAGGACTGGATTTTTTGGTGGTTTTTTTGTTTGTTTGTTTAAGTTTTCTTACAGGTTTAACTTCAGTTTCTTTTCCATTATCTTTTTAAGATAAGTAATTACATCGTACATGGTAGTATTGTCACTGTAACTTGGTTCTGTGCATGTGCTGCCTCTGTAATTGCAGGTAGTTTATTCTTACTCTATTACAGTAGACATTTAAACACTACTGGGATAAAAGGAAAATATTTCCAAAATTTTATTTTGTGGTAAGACCTATGCCTGTAGAGTCTGCTGCTATTAAGGTTTTATTAAGTTTAATAATTTATAATTTATACACTATACTGTCAGAGGCTGTGTAGAAAGTGCCTCATGGTTATGGGCTCTCTTTGGCATAAGGATCAGTAAATCCACGTCAATATTATATCTGGGATAACTGAGCAGGGAATGTAAATGCTAAAATTCAATTAGCAGGCAAAATGAGTTGGCAAATGCTGTTAAAGGTTTTTAGACTGACCCAGAGTCCAGTGCTGACTTTCTTGCTGTTTTTCCTCTTATTCATTCATACCAACAATGTTATTCATTGTTGCATGTTTCTGCAGGTGAAGTATCCTGGTTATGTTTGAGGCCTGTGTTAGTGGAAGCCAGAAACTTGCCTGTATTATACATTAGGGTGTATTTTCTGTGATTGTGTCGATTTTGAATCCTGGTGGTATTTCTTCTGCTACAAAGAAACATTTATAATTCTCGTAGCTGTCCTTTTTCTCAGGGTATATTGTAGCCACAAATAATGTTATGTAATTTCTGCTTAACAGTTTTTCTTCCAGGTGTGGCATGTACTTTGCACAGTGTGTGTCCATGCCCACCTGGCATTCTTGTTCTGAGTGCTTTGCTTTCTGTGATGGTCTGGTGTCTGTGTTACCACAGGCTTACTGTATCTGAGTCTTTTCAAATGTGTCTCCTTTAACAGTTTGCTAACACTTTTCTGTGATTTTCTGCCTTAGTGTTGTTCTCTTACCTCTTCAGGCAGTTCCTTGTTTCTATAGGGACAAGGACAGCCATGACACAACCTGAACATTTCTTGTACTTCAGTGTCCATTGTGCTTTCCTTGTTGTGAAATTTTTTTCTGATATTTTAATGGTCCTTCATTAGGAAGGAATCATGAGGAAGAATGAAGAAAGTTGCACCAGGGGAGGCTTAGGTTGGGTATTGGGAGAAATGTCTTTCATGAGAAGAAATTCATGAGGAATCCCATTAAGAATGAGTCTTGAATGCCTTTGTTCTTGTAAAAGCTGGGTCTTCTTTTACTGATTTCAGCTGGGTTAATCACTAAGCAGGTCCCTGATCACATTTACATCTGGGAGAGCTTTTTTCCTTTGGAAACAAGAATGCTTGAATAAGTTAAAAACCTCAAAAACATAACAAAAGTCAACAGATGGACTTGAGCTACCTGCCTCAGCAAGTATCCTGTCAGCACTTGTGCTCCGTAGACAGCCCTGTGCATTTGTCCAAGACCATCAGAAAGTGAGATGCTTTGTGGGATGTCTGGTTTTTTGTCTGCCTCACATGCTGCAAATGCTTTAATTCCTGTCATTTAAGGCAATTGTAACATTTTTTTGCAGTGCTTTCCAGTTTAAAGTTTATAGATTGCACATGCTTTTTTCTCTATGCACATAACAGTTTTGTTATTTTCCCTTCTGCTTCTTGAAGACAGAGTAAATTCTGTAGGTGTGCCCTTGGTTTATGTCTCCCAGTGATCCAGCAAAGCCTGGTTGTACCTGGTTTTGTGTCTAGCAGCAATAGAGCCCCGGGGAGCAGGGACTGCAGGCAGCTTCTGCAGTGAGGGACATGTGGCTCCTGGGAGGAGGAGATCCTTGAAAGCAGTTGAACACTCAGCACCCAAGCTAATGGATCTGCTGTTTCTTTAAAATCACCAGAAATGTGTAAAAGAGGTCACTGCTTCTTCCTGTACCTTATTGTTTGTGCTCAGGAGGTGCTACTAGTGTGTGTGTGTTTGTAGACCCTGAAATAAGAAGTGTTTCTGGTTCATCTGTGTTCCAGTGGCTCCTTAACTGTGACCTGACAGGCAGGGAAAAATAATTTGCAGTGACTTTGCAGACTACAATTAAACACAAAGTTGACAGTGAGTTTTGGTGGTGGTCTGAGAAATTTTGGAGGATGGCAGTGGTCTTTGCTCCAAAATTATCTGAATCCATCTGCTCCCTGGGTGGGTTTTCATTCCTATTCAGTGCTGCATGCTTTTGAGAACTGGGTTCAGCAAAGTATGGATCTATTTTTGGTAGCTGCAATACAAAAACATTTCTTTGTGTGTAGCCGAATTATTTTCCTTACTTGCTTTTTTACTTTGAAAAAGAAAAGCAAATGTAATGCACTTTGGCTACAGGGCTCATTTAGCTAAATCCTGAACACAAACTAAAATAGTGTTTCTGTTGTGTTGAGTTTTCTCCTGTATGTCTATGTTGTCTTAGGCAAATTATCCAAGTAGCCTAGGCCCAAGATCTTGTCTTGAAAGATAATCAAGTTACATGCTACAGAATCTATTGCGTTCCCATTAAATTAAACTTTGTTTCCATGTATGTCCAAGTAATTATTTGTTTACAAGGTACATGCTGAATTTTACTTCATTTTCCCTGCAATAGAAGGTGACTGCTCTGTCAAACATGAATGAAGTTTGACATATAAAGAGCTGTGTAAATGATAAGTCATGTTTACAGGATTAAAACTGAAATTTTAGCTGGCAAAGCAGCCAACTATGTGCTTATGAACAATTTGAACATAAACACAAATGCAGATAGTAAAGGGAAGTCAGTTTCACAACCACAAAAAAAAAAAGCTGCATTTTTTAGTACCCTTTAGTGCATTTTTTAAATTGGGCCTTTTGTTTTTATTTTTTTTCCTTTATCCTCCCACAAAGATTTGGCATTTCTGTGGTAGCAAGTAGAATACTGGCCATCAGCTGCATGCTCGGGTTGACCTCTTTACTACTTTTGTTTGTATTGCATGATTGATATAATCAGTCAAAAATGCATTATTTAGAATGTTTTGCAGAATTAGGTATTTTGTAGTTTGTTACTGGGAGCATGGGGAGTATATAATAAAAATGCAACTGTCCTTGTAACTGCCATGATACAGTACACAGCCTGATTTTTTTCACTTGAAGAATGAGCAACTTAAGTAATGTGCTACTCTGAGGTAGGTGAAAGGTCCCACCTGCTGTCCTGTTCAGATTTTCTGTGAGTTCTGCCCTCTTCTACAATGAGGTTTTCTTTGAACAAAACTTTTCTTTTTCAGCATAGAAATTACATTTGGCTTTGGTGGATTTAAGAGCCAAGAGCACACTGGCTTATGCTTTTGTCTAAAATAGTCTGTGAAGTAAAAGGGGTCTCACATCTTCATGCTGTAGTAGGTTTAAAATACAATTTTAATTTGCTTTATACTGCATCAGCTAATGTAACTAATCTCCATGTTAGCATGTTGAGGTGCTAAGATGAGCTTTACATGTTAATAAATCCCTTGATGTGCATATAAATCAGTCCTAGACTGAAAATAGTAGTGAATGCTAAAATACCTATTTTTATAACTTCTAAGTACAGGTAATATTCCAGAAAAGTTGAGAGTTTCAAAATCTTCCAGGGACCTAACAGTCTTTGCAAGTGACAACTTCTTCTAGACTAGTCTTGAAACCAAATCAGGAGCTCTGGGTCTCAAAGACAAACCATGAAAATACATTGGAAATGCCTGCTGGGCTGGGAGTGTTGAATTAACACCTCTGGCTTGGGCAGGTGTCAGAGTTTTGCTGTCCTGTGTCAGGAAGGCGTATTTGAAGGGTGTTGGAGAAGCTTGCAATAGCTGGAGTAAGGGAGTGCTGGGGGAAAAGGTTTAAATCATAGGAAATCAGGTTCTGTTAATTATGTCATTTGTTTATGACAGTGTTCTTGTGATTAATTATTTCTGCAAGTATTTCTACCCACCCTTTTGAATTTATTTAGTGAACATACTCAAAATCTCTATTTTAACAATTAAAAAGTATAATCCAAATTTATCTTAATAAATATTACTAAATGTGAAAATTAGTGTGGGAAGGAAGGTGAAAAGGGTACTTCTGTCTTATTTAAATTGTGTAGTTCATTAAATTTTTTCCTAAAATCACCATAAATACTAATCAGAATTGTCATTAAGAAAAAACACTCCTAGATAACCTTGTTATTCCATTTCCTGCTGTGGATTTACCTTGTGCTGGAGAGGGAGCTATGCTGCTGTGAAGATTATTCTTGTGCTGTGCTGCTTTGGAAAATGGCTTTTGTGTTCTGCAAACCTGGGACTTCTGTCTGTGTGACTGGGTTTGTGACTCACTGCCAGTCTATGGTGGAATGGCTGTAGAAAGCAAAGCTTATGGAAATCTCATCACTGTGGTTTTAAAACTGGAACTTTAAGCAAGAATTAGGTATTCCTATACTGCTTTATTTTTGGCTTTAGACTACAGGTCTATCTGCATATCTTAACTGCAGTGATCAGGAGTGTGGATGTGGCTTTGAAGATGTGGTGTTCCAGGACTGCAGTATGTGTTCTGGTCCACCATGTGTTCAGGGTTATAATTTCAAAGAGCCATGGTTATGAATTTTATGCTGTTCTTTAGCTTGTGTGGTATTATTTAACAATGCATAAAGAAATGACTAGTGTGAGTGAAGCTAATATTGTGTTATTTAGTTTTTTGAATACCATAAGAGTGATATATCTGCCTTAGATGTGGCATTTTGCACTTGTGCTGAGGTGAAAGGTATGGAGTGGGCAGAAGTGGTTGAAAGACTTTGTATTCAATTGTGTGAGAAGAGCAATCAAAGTGCTAGTTAGTCTTACTATATCAAGTTAAAACACCAAAAACTGCAATGGGACACAGCTTAATTTTAATACCAGAAGAACAGGGAGAGAAAGCTAATTTTACTTTAAGTAAATTAGATCACTAAGGAGGCTGCTTGGGAATTATTTAAAAAAAAGTAATCAGAGAAATTGGCATATTAAGTTTTTCTGGGTCAGATTTGGGGAATGAAGTTTTAAACCAGGCATTAGGGCATTTATTCATATTTGTGGAGACTTCCATAGAAATATAAACCCAAAGCAACTATGAATACGTAGCTATTTATTTAGACACCGATGGGAGGAAAAGAAAATCTGACTTGTAAACAAAACTGTACAGTAGCTGATAGCAGGCTGAAACGTGAGTAATTAAAGTGCTAAGTCAATGTGGATTATTCCAGCATGAGCCAGTGTGAATTTGCTTCATTATTTGAGTGTGCTGCTGCTGGTGATGAACTGAAATCAAGACCTTTGGTAATTTAATAAATCCATATAAGGAGATGAATATGATTAGATTTATAATCTCAGTCTTGTACTGATTTTTAGCTACTTGCAACAATGCATGTATTTGAATCAAGTGTTCTTGAATCATTATTTGAAAGACATCCATAAACCAGACAATTTTGTTTTGCATGAGACCTACATTTAATTTTGTTTTGGACTCTACATGTTGTTCATTTTTGATGTTACTTGTAGCACATTTGATAGTCTAAATTTAACAAACCGGTGTTTTTTGTAATAACTTACGCTGGGTAAATTCAAAGCCTTTAGCAAAGGTCACATAGGAATATAACCTCAGATTCATGAAAGCTTCAAGCTCCTCCTTTAAGTGACATGCCAGAGGTCACTTGAAAAAAACATCTTTTAGGTAGACAAAGGAGACCTTTCATTCAGGTCTCAGACATCAGCTGATGGGGCTCTCCAAACAAATTGTTTGTTTATGTGCATGTCATTTACAGTTATTAAATTACCAAATTAAAGTTAAATACTGTCTTAGGCACTCAGAATATTTGTACAGTCAGATTCTCCATCAAAGCAGGAATTGCTTGTCAGATCTAAAGCAGATCAAAAATAAGAGGATGGGTTCAACACTTGTGATGTTTTAAACAGAACAAATGTTATTTATTTTTTTATGCCTTCAAGTGATAGATCTGTGTACTACAGAGTTTCCAAAGTAGAATTGTTTGTTAGACTTATTTGTGGATTGACAAAGCTTTTATTTTTTACTATATGTGTTTTAGAAATTATTTGCTCATCTTGCCTACTCTTGATACTTAGAGATGACTGAAGATGTTAGTTCTTCTATATAGCAATATTTTTACATGAACTGTAGAGTTATAAACCTGAAGCCCTAATACATCATAGGTCAAAGCAAGCTTTTCCTGTGCTTTGATAAGAAAATAACTAACTAATAATAGCCTGTAAATCAAGGGAAAAGATAAATTCCTATAAATGTTCTCAGGGTGTTTAAATTTGGGACAGTATTTGATTTTTAGTCTGCCTTGCAAGGGAAAAACTTTGGTTTGAACCTCATTACTTCAAAGGTTTTATCTGAAGGATTTCCCTGCTGGCATTGATTTGAGCTTTCAGAACACAGGCCACTGGTATAAGGAGGAGACATTTGTACAGGGACTGCCAGGCAGGGCCATCCTAGAGCACAATGCACAGGGTTGCACAGACACATTTAGCTGTCATATTGTACATATGTTTTTTGTTCTAACATTGAGAGTGATGTCTTTTTTTTGCTTCATTTTTTTTCGTATACCTGTATTTCATTTTGCAGGAGTTTAAAGCTGATGTAGTGACTTACCTTTCAGATAATGGGAAGCTCTGTAATTGTTTTCTGTAAATAATACTGAACATTGTGATAGCTCACTATATGCCAGCTCTCCAACAGAGAAAAATACTTTGCATTCTCTAAAATTGCCCTCTTAGTAGGTTTTATATTCTTTCATTTGCCTCCTTCTTGAAAGAAATTATGGGCTGAGGGCTCTTGAAGCCCTGTTGGACATTTCCCACTCAGGGTAACTCATGAACTCCCTCATCAATATCAGCAGTTCTGAATTTTGAGATGTGCCCTTCCCACAGGAAAAAATACCTCAAGCACAAACCCAAGTCTGCGGTTTGCTTGTGATATCTTAGTTCAAAGAGAATGACAATTCTTCTATATTATTGTATTCTTTGACTGTAATGATTAATTATACAACAGTCAATTTATTTTTAAGTAATTACAGGAAGTGTTGCTTTGAAAATGAATTCCCTTAAATGTGGCCTTCCATGCTTTGATTGATGATCTACAAATATTAAAGCATTATCCTGTGAAACCCTGTCTCACTAGGTTTCAGAAGTTATATTTCTGCCTTTTTACTTACCTTCTTTATTTTTAATGGGATATAGATTAAATACACTGGTCAGTTAAGACCTCATTGAAGAGGTGGGACCTTCTGAGATTCAGGGTTGTATGCAAACTCCACGTGAATGTAAAGCCATTAGAATCTATGTAAACCTTTTGACATAAATGTTGCAGATGTCCCTAACACTGATATCTCTGACAGCTGCACTGAAGTCTCAGTGGTTTGAGTAGTTTCATTCTGTCATTTATCTGACTTCTAGATTTATTCTCATTGAACTTGTTTTAATTGATTATCTTGATGGTAGGAAAGCAAGGACCTTGAACTGGTTTGTCCTGATGATACACACTCATCCATGTGCTGGTGACTATTACAACTTGAAGCCTTCAGGGGCTTTTCTCAGTGAGCAGGTAGTGCTTATGACAGTGACAATACTATGAGATCGTTACATTTAATTAGCATAATCTGATTTAAAATAGGACTTTCTGCTCAAGAATGAGAAGAGGAGCAATCAATAAAAAAGGTTTTTGATCTTCGTTTATTAGCTGGCATTTTTTTCTAGAAAATCATTAGGTGTATGACCTATGATTTTTTTTTTTGATAGGTACAGATAAAGTTGTTTAACCTTTCTCCTTCATGATTTGGCAAGCCACATACAGTTAGAAATTGTGCATGCCAAATTTGTCCTTGAAGTGATGCTTAGCACCCTCTTAGATAGAGGAGTTTATTTGAACATTGGATGTTGAGAGTAGATTCAGAGTGAAGGTTGGAGTGGGTGAAGGCTACTTTGATCTCTGTAGTTATGGAAAAATCTGGGAAAGAGACCCATGATCATCTTTTGGAGAACTAGGTGAATAATTTAGCACCTTTTGTGTTTTGGGTTCAGCTGTAGAAAGGAAATGTTGACTGGTCACGTGACTGTTGATAATTACTAGCCGTCAGTGACACTGTGCAGTTGCCCACTTCATGATACAGAAACGTGTGATTCAAGAAAAGCATTAGAATATAAATGTATGGTAGCAGTTTCTCCATATTGCTACATACTCAGAGGCAAAAAGCAGATAGACATAATGTTAAATGTATGCACCGTTGCTTTAAAGGTTAAATAACACTGAGATATCCTACTATTCAGGCATATAATTAAGTGAATACAGAATTCAGTAGAGATTTAAAGAAATGCACGTTTATTTAAGAAATTAATCTAGTTTTGTCATCTCCTGAAGTCATAAAACCAATAACAGGAAGGTATCTTAAAGTACATGGTTCTAGAAGACACGGTCATTTAATTCATAGTATTTTCACATTCCTGCTCTCAGAGGCATTGCAGCAAGATTATTACCAATCCCTTCTCCTTCAAATTTTGCATAACATTAATTCCATATGTTAAAGAACACTGTGCTGCTAAAGATACCGTATTGCAGATGAAATTGTGTTAGACTGCCAGTTCATTCCATGTGAAGCCAGTATGGAATCATGAAAGCTCTTAAAAGAAAGAAGAAAGACCCCAAAACCCCTGATAAACTGGAGTGTGTGATGTTGTGCTGTGACTTAAGATACAAAATGCAGAAGAGCATCTTAATTGAGGCTGGGAGCAGTAAAATATATCTGTATGCTAAAAGGCAGCTTCTCCAGTGGGTAGAATTTATGTGAGAGAGGAAATATGTATGCCTTATCTACCAGCTTGATCACTGCAAGATCATCCCCTTGAGTCCTTCCAAGAAGCACACACAGTGAATTCTTTTTCTTATTTTGGCCGAGGTATCCTTTCAAGATTTCTTCATCAACATTTGCTGTTAAGCTGATCCCGATTTTTTTCCCTGTTATCTGCACTTCCCCACTGTGTTCCTCCCTCATGTGCAAATCTGATTGCATCATCTGTCTCTTCATATCTGTCAGCATTGTAAGCCTTGCCCACTCATTCCTTATCTCCTGTAAATGCTCCATTCTTCTTCCCGTGGTGTCCCTGTCCTATAAATACCCTTCATCACTGGCATTTGTAGCTGCTGCACTCATCTTTTTCAACATCCTTAGCCATTTCTGCCATCATAGCTATAAGGAGTTGAGGGGATGATGGATACGGCTGGCAATTGCATTACTCTAATGATAAATGTTGCCTGTGTAGATGCACTTACAAATGCTTTTACCTCGCCATGCTTGCCTTCTCTTCCCTCATGGTATGCTCCTTGTATTCTTAGCCCATAAGCTCTTTGTTCAGGGAAGCAGTCTTGTTTCTGGGTTTTTATAGGGAACAGTATGTTCTAACCCTAACTGAGGGTAATGTAATGTAGACTCTGTATAAGAATACTTCATTATTATGTAAGATGTTTTGGCTGGTGTAAATGGGATCCTCAGTGTTTGCTGTGAATTGTGTCTGATGGCAGTGTTGGAGCTAGAATATGAAAAACTGGAGTCTTAGTAGGCTTTCAAGTCTGTCACAAATGCTCCATGGCTATAATGCTGAAGGAGATAAAAATAAGGACTTAGCATGAAAATGTATCTTAAAAAGGCCTTAATACTGTAATGTAGGTAAGTATTTGGAGCGCGCTTATTCTAGCATTTCTTTGTAAAGGTACAGAAAGTACTTACTAATGTGCAAAGAAAAAGAAAGTGATTTTAATTGGAAGGTAGTATAATAGTCTTCAAAAGGGAAACATGTCTGGCATCTCCCTGACAGCTGACACTCTCCACAATCACTGGAAAAATGTGCATTTTGGATTTTGAGTGAATTTACAGTGTTGTGTCAACAAAACACAAATGTATCCTGGTACTTATTGGGCATGATCGTGGTTTTTTGAGGAACTGTGTGCAGTACAGCTGTGTGTAAGATGAAAGGAAAGTGGTGCTTCAAGAACATCATCAGTGCCAAGTGTCCTCTGCAGCGTTTTGCTTACAAAGAGAAAGAAGGCAGTATTATAATCAGGCTGCCTTGAGGAATGCCGCAGGAAAAAGATGACTAATGATTTTTTTTTTGAACAGTAAAGCAAACTGCAAAGGAACAGGGATTACTAGAGGGATTTAAACATGGACTGTAATAAAATATTGATTTCAATGCCTTTTCCTCTCTGCCACACTAATGAAAGTTTTCATTGTACTTTGTCCAAATGGGTCTTACAGGGCAGAACTCAGGTCAGTGATGAACATGTCCTCCTCTTCCAGAGAGCCAGTCTAGCTCTGTGGGTATAGCAAGACTGAAATGGTTCTTGTCTTAGCATTGGAAACCTGTGGTGAAACCTGCTGTGAGCTCTACAAACACGGAAAACACCGAACTGACTGACAGGGTCAGGCGAATTGAAGTGAATATTACTTAATCAGGAGCAATATTTTCAGGTAGCTGTGGGATATATAGCTTTGTGTTTAAAAATTGAAAACACAGGTATTCACCATGCTTGTTTTCCTCATTCATATGTAACAATTTACATATTCTTTTCATATTCAGTAGAAGGTTGCTGCATTTTGAGTCAGTCACAACAATGCCACCTCATAACAAAGCCACTTGAGAAAATGAACAATATAAAGGAGGCTAGTAGGTTAAAACATGTTTTCTCTGACCACATTCTCTCTGGGCAGATCATAAGAGGTTAACGCACAGCTTAAAATATATAGATAGTCTATTTGGTATACAAAAATAGTCTTAAGGACAAGGCAAAAAAAAGATGAGTCCGTGACATGGTTCAAGACCACGTACTATGACCTATGAAAGGAAAGAATAAAGTAAGGAAAGGAGTAAAGGCCTGCCAGAGGGCTTAAACTGGGATTGTGACTAATGATACCACTTGTGAGTAAATACATGCAGATCACATATTTGCTTTTGGCATGTGTTAGCAGCTAATGATATGCAGGATTTTATCTCTGCTAGTAACCCCCTAAGTGCAGTTACATTCCAGTCTCATGCCAGTTTAGCATCGCCAAAACCTCCTTAACTGGCAGAGAGGGGCAAGTCTTGGCTGTAAAGTTTGAAAGACTTAAGGCAAAATTTGTGAAATTAGCAGCAGTCTTGAATATTTGATTGTTGTGGCTGTCCAAGGGCAAGAGGGAAGAGGCAAAAATAGGCTCTGCCCCAGTTGCACATACACCAGTGCTGTACAAGGAGGGCCAAATGGTCAAGTCAGGCATTTCTGGTGTTTTGTAACGACTTAAATGACTTGCAGTGACTAAAAATCCCACACCTGTGTGAATCCTCTGCTCTTTCAGGCTGTTTTGCAAAACACTGATGCCCAATCTCAGAGAAGTTAAAAAAAAAAAAAAAAACAGAAAAGAAAAAACAGAGGGAAACAAAATCATCCAGTTATCCCCGAGCTGACTAGTTTTTGTGGGTGCTGTGCCAGAAATGCACAGAAAGTAGTTTAGAGTATGGTTGTATTTTGTGTGTGTTTGTTTTTAAACTCTGATTATCTCATGCAGCTGTTCTTGCTTGGACACTCAGTATGTGTATACTGTTGTCAGGAGTGTAATGGAGAGGTAATTTAAGCTGCTGTGGCTCCAATCTGTATGCATGGCAGTATCAAGGCATGAGCCAACCTGTGCCATTGCTAGACGGCCTCTCATTAGCTTCCTTAAAGATATTTCAGTGATCTGACACTGCAGGTTAATTGGCAGAATAAAATCATTTATATTTTGTGACATGGTTTAATAATAAAAGCTAGCTACAATTTAGGTAATATTTTCACTTAAATGATCACACTCTTGGTTTGAATTCTAGCTGTATCTTTATATTTTAAAATGTTGCATTATTTATTTTAATATAAACATTTACTATAAAAGTGTTAAGTCAGAACAAAAAAACACTACATGTCAGCACTCTGGGATAGATTTTGCTACACAGCAAAATATGACATCTTTGTTGATTGACCTATTTCTCTTTTGCTTGTTACTTGGACTGTGGAAGTTTCAATTTTATTCTGTCATTCAGCTGCCTTCTAGTAGATTTGTTAAGACCTTAGTTCAATGAATGGTTACAGGATTAGGTCTTCTATTGTTTAACTGTTCTGTTCAGACACTTTTCAACTGATGTTTACTAATATGTGCCCTTTTATAAGATACTTCAGTCTTTCTGATGAGGATTCTGTTCCTTTAACCTGCTGTGTGTCTAAAACCTTGTCTTCTGTCAGGAGTTCACATGCTCATATGTGAACAGATAGTGTGGTATTAGCTTCAAAGTTTAAAAAAAATGAAATGCACAACTGAGTCAAAAAGGGTCAATAATGGTTGCTGTAACTGTGGCAGTATCCAGAGCTTTTCAGAGCCTGGCCCTGGCTGCAGAACACAGACTGGGGCCATACCTGTTCTGGAGCACTCATGCTCTGGAAACAACACAGTGGCTACATTGATGATTCTGTTGTGCTGCCAACAGTAGCAGTATATTTATCCCTCATGAAGTTTTAAGTTTTCTAGGACAGTAAATAAAAATACTGATTCTACAATGGCATTTACCCATCACAGGTTTTAAAAATTTGGCTTGGTAACCAGAATTTTCATATGAATAAGGATTAGGGGCATTATAGGTCTGAAAATGTTCTTACAGTCCTGTATGTGTCTCTTAATCCACAAATGTATCTGCTTAGATTTATCCCATTTAACTTTATCAGCCTGAGTGCATTTCCATCAGTATTTAAATTTCCCGGTGCTGTTGTGTACTTCTTTGTCCATCTTGCCATAGTACTTAAAAAAAAAAGAAATTATCCCTTTTGTTACTTTGCATAAGTATAAGAATGATGATAAGAAGGAAATACAACAGAAATTTCTTTGCTTTTCCCTGTCTACTTTTTAAAAATTATTTTTCTCAGCCAACATGCCTATGCGCTCTTCTTACAATTTTCTTTGAACTTTTATAAGCACTCCATTTTTTCTCCACTGATACTCTCCTGTCTTCAAACTTTGTCATATCCATGTTATTTTCTTTTTCAATGAAGATGAAATGTTAATGTGATTGATGACTTGTGTCTGTATAAGGGGATTTATGTGCTAGTGGAGCTGTATTAGTACCTGTTCTAATCTTTATCATGTGTGGATTGCAGTGAGTAACAGTAATTTAAAAAATTGAACAGCTGAGTGACTCTATTGTTCAACAAACTAAAAAACCATCCAAGCCATGGCCTTCTTTCCCTGTTTATACCTTATAGAAGGAAAGTGAGTTGGTGTCATTAATACACAAAGATGAGTGATGTAAGTGATATTTTAATCCCATGTTAAATGACAACAGAAGCTGGTAACTAAATGGGTGAAGATTGTATGAATTGATACAACTACCTGAATCTGTACAGCAGAGGTGGGATCCACTTGATCTCATGAGGATATCTTCAGTGTAGGCATCCACCTACAACCTGGTTACACAGACGTCTTTGTTGTTGGTGGAGAGATGCCAGCACTTGGGGGAAGTCAGCCTGTTTGGGATTAGATTAACCAAGTAATGAGTTGAACTCTGTCTTGAGTTTGCAATTTCCCTGCCTATGGTACAAGGAGCTTGGTAACTCCGATGAAGACACTAATAGGCAGAATTTGTTCAATCTGTCTAAAAGTTAGTGGCTGAGAATTGTCATTATGCCTGTTCAGTCAGTGGAACAAGTAGAACTGTAGGAAAGCCATTTTTTCTCTCTTAAAAATAATGCTGATATCCTCAGTGATCTTGATAGTATGCTAGGGATTTATACACCTACAAATGCTGGGTTTAGTAGCTTTTACAACTGTTCCAGCTAGATTTTTAAGAGGATCTTTGGACATAGCCAAATGTAATGTAAAATAATTTAATTTACACTTCTTCTGGATCTGGCCTTTTCTTTATCTAGTCCCCTTATGTGCTTTCTCAAGCATATTCACAGAGGAACGAAATAATTGTAATAGTTCTCCTAGAGGGATAAAGTCTGAATATTTTATCACTTTCAATCACTTTTCCTAATGATATTTCTAAGAAAAAATAAACCGGGGCAATGTTAAGTCTTGCCTTTTTTTTTATTCTTGTTGGAGGAGTGGTTTGCTGACTCATTTTGTTTGGAAGTTTTTCCAACTTTAACATAGCAATTTGGGGGTGTTCCATATTTAAAAAATAAAAAAAGCAAGCTCTTTTCCCTAGTCTTCTATATAATAAGCATGAAGAATAACTAATCAAAACTCTGAAGAAGATCCAATTTTTAAATGTATGTTTTACTTCTTGTTTCCATGATGTTATTGTACTGCCTTATTCACAATGGGCAAAAGCTGAATTTCTAATGTAAAAAAGCACATGCTGCAGGTTCTCTAAATACACTTTGTACTCTCTTAAAGTCAGGTTAAATTGTATTCAAGATATCATATTTTCCAGTGTATAGAAATCTCCAAAACATGGTTTTAAATCTGAAGTGATGGGTGCAACTTGCAGATCAGCCGTTTCCTCAGCTGCTCTTGTCATTGCTTAGTTGTTTGTTTGAGTTGAAGCAGCAGTGCAGGCATGGAGGGAGAGTAGTAATGTCCTTACTGTCATGTTCTTTTGGGGGAAAAACAAGTGTTATTTTCCAGTACATATTCTGGGGTATTGTGTAGACTCTGCACAGAAAAGCACTCATCAGTCTTCCTTAAAATATTCAAAATGCTGCTGTTGTCCTTCTCCTTAACCACCTCGTATCAGCTCAGTTCAGTTGAACACATTTGCTGCATTTAGTGTTTTCCCTTGTAAGTTTTAGTCCTCATCTTTTTTTAGTTTGCTTTTCTTCCCACACTCTCCTGAGCTTTCTCATCTTTCTTTGTCTATTGTCTTCAGCTGTCTGTTTTCACCTTGGCAACATACCTTTTCTCTGTCAATGTTCCTTCTCTTTCTTCCAGAAATTTTGCTGTATTTTTCTCGTGCCTAATTTTTCTCTGCTCTCAGTGATTTCTGCCCATTTTATTTTACTCCATGTGTTTCCCAACAGTCTCTGTACTCTTTTAAATTTCTTTTCCTTCATGTAGTTACTAATTAACATTTGAAGCTATATTGGTGATTCTTATAACTTAACAAAATCACGTTGTTTAGAATCAATTTGTTAGATGGTCCCTTCTTATGATGCTTATTCATAGTTTCTCATTATGGGTGTTAAATACCAGGAGCAAATAAAGATGATATAAATATATTCACATTCCATGTTTCCCAAAGGTAGGGGGACGTAGTAGTGGCATTTGAAAATATATAATCTTTGAAGTGTGTTTCCTTCCTTGTATGGGAGCCAGGGTGATCATTGGTGAGGTTTGTCTGGACTAGACTTGTCAGTCCTGTTGAAACTTGAGTGATCTGATTTTCACGCACGAATCTTCTGTGACTGTAAACTTAGATACTGTAGGGAATGGTGAATAGGATAGTGAAACTGGAAGAGAATTCAGATAATACAACTTTCCATGCTCTTTCGTCAGGTTTTTTATTTTATTTAACAAAGTTTTCGGTTTGTTCCCCTGTGTTTATACAAAGGGAAATGCTCTAAGGATGCACCCTTGCTCTGAGTCCTCAGCAAAACCTACAATAGTAGGTAGAGTGTTACCTGCCATTCTGTCTTCCCATTTTCTTTTTCCTTTTGATGTCTTTGTGATTATCTGCATTGGTCAGTTTCTAAAACAGTTTCTTTTAGTTCAGTAGGGTTTTATTTTTACTGAAGATGTAACTGACACTGTTGGCAGCCTGTTCAACATTGTATATTGTTTAAATGTTGCTCCAACAACTGCCAAACTTAGGACTGTGTTGTTGAAAACCTGTCTTGCCACCAGTGAGGTCTCTGCCTCGTGTGCAGGGAAAGACTGGCATGTGTAGAAGTCCTGAGTTCCTGGTTTGAAGGTGCCATCAGCTGGGTGTGGGCACGTGGCAGTGGTGCCATTTGCTGCCTCATTCACGGCAGCCACCAGCGCTGGGACCAGGACTGGAGCGGCTGGGGGTGCAGGGAAGGCAAAGGCTGGGTGCCAGGTTGGCTGATGGCCTTCTGCACCTCTAGCAGCATTGCTCATTAAAACCTGCTTCTTGCAATCTAGCAGAAGATGGGAGGTACCAGAGGGCCATGACATCACCACACATTTGCAGAGTGGAGGGTGATTTCTCGCCACCTACATCACTGTGTCTTCACTACAGAAGAAACTATTTGTAGCAAGCTTTTAGGCAAGACAATGGCAGGTTTCTCATATGATTGCTGAATAAGTGATGGGGAAGTCAGATGGAGAAGAGGAGAGGGTGTGAAAAGAAAAAAAATAGAGCTAAAAAAAATAACCTTGAAAGTCTTAATGTTTAAGAGGTAGGTTTGCAGGCCAGGCAAGAACACTTGTAATTTTTCATCAGCAGTGGCTGATTATGGTATAATGTAGATGGGATATTAATGAACAACAGGAAAAAAAAAGGCAAGCAGCAGGGATGTAAGTAGTTTTACCAATTGCAGGATCAGATCTCATCAGGCCTGGACAAACCTTTGCTTTATGTAAATACCTCCCTTCTTGGGGTTGCTTTTAACTCTCTTCTTTCCTATAAAAATATTTTGTCCTCAGTAGGCAGAATTTTTTTCTGATCTGATTTTTAAAAATTTCTTCTTCCTTTTCTCATATCTTGCAGCAAAAATTTATAGATTTTTTTCCTTTTTGTTTCCTTTTCAATCATTTATTGTTGTTGCATATGTTTAATGTTTTTTAAAAAAAACCTTATCCCATTTCTTTGAAGAACAGAGCAAAAACAAAGCAAGGGGGTACTTTGACATGTATTTGCATGAATGTTGTATGTGTTATCTATAAAATTAAAAATATTCTTAATAGAAGTCCTTCAGGACTAGAAGGCTTTCATAGCACTCCCTTACCTGGAAACACCTCTTATTTTCTCTTTCCATTTTTGTCAACGTAGTATGTTCTTTTCAATATTTCCAATTATAGCTATTCAGTACATGTATGTATGATGCTGTAATTACATTCAGACTTCACAAAGAGAGGCATCTGAAGAATTAACGGTATTTCCGTTCCTTACAAAATGGGAAGTGTAAGCTGGCTGAATGCCAAGTTAGCAGTTTAAAGAAATACTTTCCTGTGTTACTGCTATGTCCACTGCACTAGGGAGAAGCCCAGTAGAAAAATCCCTGGTACTTTCATGTTGCTATGTAAATCCAGAGCACTGGCAATTAAAGAGTGAAAATGGTATATGTGAAAAAAACACTTAAAATATAATTAGAAGGTTCCTCCTTTCGTGGGCACTGCGTGCGTATTTAAAATTTGTCATCGGTACAATTTTATCTCCAGTAATAATTCTGAAATCTAATTTTTCTTTGTTACAGCTTTACTGATGATACTGTTTCCAAAAGATTAAACTTGATCAAGATGTAATTTAAGAATAGGTAGATCCATTTATTTAACTAAAAAATTTAAGGTAATAAAATGATGCTCTATTAATGGAGAATCGTGTTTGTTCTCAGGTGTGATCATTACAGCTTTATCGTGGTTACTGGGGGTGTGTGTTACAGTAGACAGTGATTTCCTTCTGTGCAGTGTCTCAGGGGTGTTTTTTGCTGTCAGTGGTGGTGCTTATGGCAGCAGGAAGGCACAACCATGTGTGAGAGGCAGGGATGGTTACAGTCAGCACACATGCATTTCCGAAGACTGGAAAGCGGTGGTGCTTTCATGTTAAGTTTCTTCTGCCAGTTGTGTGCTTTACCTCAGAGATAGCAAAGGTGTGTGCAGGTGCCACAGATCCAAAGCCTTTTCCTTGCAGTAATTGATGTTGGTCTGACAGGCTCTAGCAGGATTTCAGAGCTTGCATTGCCCCTTCAGTTGTCTTTTCTACAAGAAACAAGCTGCAAAGAGCATATTGAAGGATGGCTGGCTGGTCAGATACAGAATTTTGGGGTTTGTTTAATGCTGGGAAGGTTGCTGTGAGACAAATCCTTACTATTTTGTTCAATGGTGACTGGTTCCTGAGCCTGTACTACTGAGTGGACATGGTCAGCCTTATTTACACAGGAGTTGTACCGTGTCCAAGTGTAGGAACTAGAGGTAAAGCCAGGAGTATATGATGTTCTTTGGTGAGTGTGGCATGGTACAGCTGGCATCAGTATCTTGGTTTTGGCACTTTTAATGGCTGCTGAGGATGTTCCTCTTGCTCTTATTCCTTCATGTAAAAACACTTCTTGTTTTCTTATTCTGCCCCTTGTCTCTATTATAAACAATATGCAACGTTTTATATGAAGTTTGACAGAGACAACTCTCTTACCTGTCCAGTGTTCCTCAAGACTTAGACTTTGGGTAAGCTGATCACCACGTGGATCCATGTCCCAGTGGGGCACAAGTCACTGCTACAGTGGAAAGATTTTTGGCTTGCTTTGGGCTTGGGATGATGTGCTTTTTTGATGGAGCTTTTTCTGAGAACTGCTCGTACTCTTATGAGGCCAGGAAGAGATGAAACAAGTCCTTCTCATGTCCTAGAGGAACAGAGCTGAGAATGTCTTTGCATCTGAAAATTCAAGGAGTATAAGAGCCTGATTATCTGCTGGATAAGAAATGTCAAAAACCTTGCAAGAATATTTGGAAAAACCAGTTGTGTAGATACTGTGATGATAATCACAATATAAAACCTTATTGAAAAGCATTTGGTGAATATGTTGTCTAATTATCTCAATCTAAAAATACTTCTAGTATAAGGATTTCTATCTGTAAATTTTGTAACAAAAAGTAAAAATATAAAGCTTTTTAGAACAGTGAATGATTCTAAAAAATAAGACTAAGAAGAAATTCTAACCTGAAGTTTAAGGTTATAACATGTATTCAATAACTGTGACCTCGTTTAATCCTTTTGGGTAAATCATGTAGCTTCATCTCCTAGGAGAGGGAGGAATCAGTGTGTGCAAGATTTTATGAGTCATCGCTTTAGTCTTTATAAGGTTTTCTTTAAAACTTGAATTGTCGTTCTGCTACATTAGAGCATTTTTTTTTTTTGTGGAATTTTGGAAAAAAAACCCAAAAGCACATAATAACAAATGATGGAAAAATAACACTAGTTGAAAATTTGAACAGCACTTAAGACATTTAGGCAAATTATAGACATGAAAGAAAATGCTATTAGAAGGATCCTAACAGTAATAATTGTACATTACATTGTAAAAGGAATAAATTAGAAATATTTTGGATTAGAAATCACAAATCAATCATTCCATCCATTGAATTAAGATAGTAAAGATAGTAGAAACGATGTAGTTTGAGGGTGTCTAACACTCATTATTTTGCTGGAAGTTGAATTTTTTTCAGCTTTGGCAGAAAAGCTGTCATGTATGCTCGGCAAACCACTTACCTCTAGACAAGGTTTGGAAAATACAGCAAATGACTTACTGTATTTTATCTAACAGAGTAGTAAGTTCTTAAATCACTCTGTCTCTAGCTACCTTGTGTCCAGCTATTTCTGTATGGAAATTTTTTTGCCTAGTAATAGGAAGCAATTGGCAGCTGATTTTTAAAGGACAGAGGATATGTCTTAACATACTTTTACAATATTTTGGGTTGGGTTGTTTGGGGGTTTTTTCCCTAAAATGAATAAACTTGTAGGAATAAGCTTTTTGCTTTCTAGCAGCTCTAGGAAATGTTCTTAACTCTGTCCCTTCCAAACAAAATCTTTCTCATAAACCTTAACTACTTACAAACAATGAAGTTCAGTACATCAATAATTAGTAAATAACAAGCACAGATGTATTTGGGGTTAATAGTGCTTTCCTTGGTGTGCTTACTGGTATTTAATCTGACAAGTAGTTGTGCAAAATGAACAATTATTTTTTCTTTTTAGAATGGCTTTCTGTAGAAGCACAGATTTTCAAAGAAACTTCGGTTAGAGTTGGTTATTGGCGTGAGATGAGAGGAGGGAGGGAAAAGCAACAACGTGGTGCTGGGCATACACCTGGTACAGCAAATGCTGCCAGACCCAGCAGAACTATGAGAATGAAGAATTCCTCTTATTGTCACCTTTGTGTTTCAGTAAGCACTTCATTAAGGAATATTACAGTCTGGCAATAGATCAAATGCCAGATTATGTCAACAAGGCTTAGTTATGTGGGTGACTGAAAGAAATTTAAATTAATAGTTAGCTTTAACTAGTTAAATATAGTTAGGTTTCTGCTTCCCTGTGTTCATAATGGGCCATTTATTGAGTAATTGCAGCATGTCGTAATGCTTTTTGTCTTAAATATCTAATGCTTCCTCAAATTTATCTACAAACTTCCTCCAAAATTATTCATATATATATATATATATACTGTAAAGCTATATTAAGACTGTATTAAAAATTCTTCGGAGGTATCACTTAACATTAATTATGTATGTTTATGTATTTGGAAACTAATCATTTAAACAAGTAAAAAGTAAATTCATCTGTGCATTTTGTGTGCTTTTTTCCCTTTTGGAGAAGCAGAAACAAACTTGACTGTATTGGTGGATGTTCTCAAGCTTGTTTTCACTCTTGTGATCTGCAGTGTGTATTTCCTTCCTATCATGTTTCACTCCTTTCTGTATCCTGTGTTTGTTAGTGTCCTCCTCACGATGAAGATTCATCGAAATGGAATTGTAAAATGATAGTACTGGTGTTGCTATTTGTCTTGAGTAAAATACCATTGTTCTGTAAGTTCTCAATAAATAGTCTTCCATTTTCTTCTGCAAAAACAAGGCATCGGCTACCATTAAAGGTATCTACTGTCTTTCAGATCAGCTTTGGCCTCTATTTCTGTTAAGGAGAATAGTGCTAGCAACTGTCAGTGTCATCTGGATATTAAAGATATCTGTCTTTAAGAATTAGGGTAGACTTAACTCTTGAGTGCTAACTGGGAGTAGCAGCCATTTTGAAAGAAGACAAGTTTTTCTCAGAATATTTTCTGAAAGTATTATTTTTCAACCACAGCTCATGTCTGGAAAACTGTTTAGAAGGATAACAGTGATATTACTATGAATATGTTCTTCAAAAGTACCCGAGCATGTGATTCCAGTAGTTTTAAGTCTATCAGAAGTGTAAAAAGCAGTGGCTCTGAGATTGCTAGGAGAAGATCAGATGCAACATACAGTTTCAAAAACTCCAAAAGATTCAGTACTATTAACATTAAGCCCAGTTAATGTACTTGTGGATACTGAGTAAATCCAACTTCCTCTTTATGCAAGGGAAAATGAAAGACTTAAAAATTTTTTTTCTATGTTTTTTTTCCTCTCATTAGATATTGACTCCTATTATGTATGTCTGCCAAGATGAGCATGAGTGGGACCCAGCTGTAGTTGAACTTGTGCAGTGTATAGAAAAAAAGGATCTGTACTTCCCGCTGTGTCTTTTATCTGGTCCCTAAGACTTGTGTGTGGGATGAGGGAGTGTTTTTTCAAAACATACTTTACATTCAGAGCAGTAACTAAAACATGACTCTTACAAAAATGTTTAATATTTAAAGTGCATTTCAGTATTACTGACTTTTTCTTATACAGGTCTTTAGGAAAGGAGAGAGTTTGCTTTATCATTTTGAAGTAAACAGTTTCTTAAAATGGTGATTTTAAAATATTTCAAGTATGGCATAACCTTAAAAGTTCTATTGTGATTTCCTCATGCTCTGAGCAGAAATATTATTTAACATATTGAAGAGGAATAATACTAAGAATATTAATGTAATCTCCTCAACAGGAGATTGCAAACAGCTGGTTTTTTTGTCACTTACTCTTCAGTGAGGTGGTTGCTGGCTTTTATATCAGCATTGATGTGAATGTTATGCATGAGAGACCTGAAGAAGTCCATAAACCTACTATTTTTTTTCTCACTTCAAAAGCTTAGTAACATCAGGAAGAACAATTTATTTTAGGGCAGTTATGCTCATTTTGGTTCCATACTACTCCATTCAGTATTCATATGCTTATCAAATTTAGGCATGCTGTGTGTTTTGAAATCCCTGTTTCAATTCCAGAGCCTGTGATTCTAGCAGTCTTTTAGAACTATTTATTTTAAAACTACGTGATCTAAAACACATAAAGCAGTGAACCTCTCAAGTTGTGTGCAAATCTGTCTAATTTTGTCTGGTGTCCAGTGCCTCATCAGGGGAGTTTAAATTTATTGCCTTCTTTTGTGTTGTTTAGCATGTCACTTGTACAACAGTTATCCAAAGCTCAAAACATAGATCTGTCCACATAAAATCACGTTACTGATACCAAAGTTCTTAATGCATTTCATGACTTCAAGGCTGAAAATTTACTTAGAATAGGCAGTATGATTCATTTGATTTGTTTAATAGTTTCAGATCTGTCTTCATAGATTCATTTGAGAAGCAGGACTATTTCTTTTACCAGGACTATTTCTTTTACCAGTAACACTGGAAGTAGTCAACTTGCAGCAGGATGAGGGTTTTATAGGCAAACTGTAAGATCCAAGCAGCTGTAGCTGTGATATAAGGACGGAAGATTCAGTGGAGAATAGACTAGGATGGATATTGATAAGGAAGTACACGTTTAAAGATAGTGTAGAAGAAAGGCTAAAAGCACCTCAAGCTTGTGTCCCAACATACACACCACACAGAAAATGGAAGAAAAGCACTAAACCTGCTAGTGTATGATCAGATTAGACTAACAAAATGTGTGTGGATGAGCCTACCTATTAATTAAAAATGAAGTACATTTTTCTTGCATCTGTTTAGTATATTTATTTTAAGAAGCATATATGGAAGGTATGTGTGGCAGGGTTTACATTGCAAAAAAATTGAAGGTACTTATGTTTAGCTGCTACTTTGTCTCTTCCTTTGCTCCCAAAAGGCATGGGGGTGGCGGGGGGAAGAAGCCGAATTAGTTGAGTTCTGCAACAGTGGATCTCTGCCCTGGATAAATTTAATACATGCACTGTCAGTAAGATATTTTAATCTTGACTGATGAACATGTTGTAGACCACTGAGATAATCTGTTTGCGGTAGACATGATTAAATTTTTAGTGAAACAGTGACTTCTGTCAGTTGACTTTGAAATTATGGTGACTCTGATAACTACCCATATGTCATGGGGAACAGTTTGTGCAGTGCCATATACCTTGTCCACACTTTTCCATCTGTGCTTAAGCAGCAGCTAGGGTTTTTTATTTTCTTTTATTGTGGAGAGCTCTTGTGTGGTTTTTTTATTGATAAAATAAATAAACAAAACTCCAGGCTAATTCTGCTCCTCTGGTTTTTTTTTCCAGATTATGTATATATTCCTCAGAGATTCCCAGTTCCCATATAAATTTTTTTTGTTCTTCTTTCACATTGTCAAAATAAAAAAAATTCTCTTCTTTGCCTTGAAGAGTTTCTTCCCTTCTGAAGTGTTTTTTTCTAGATTTCGTGCGGAAACTTCTGGTTGCTTGGAGCTTTTGGCATGATGCTTCCTGAAAAATCCCCTGTGAGTTTACAAATCCCAGCATCTCTTTCTAGGACTCTCCTCTCCATTTTTCCAAGCCTCTGGTCTCTTTATTTTTTGGCAAAGTAAATGGTCTTTCTCTAAAAGGAGATTCCTTCCTGTTTTTACTTCATCTTTCGCCTTTTTCTCTGGTCTAACACACAATTTGCACTTGAATGTATTGGAGGAGGCAAACATCTAGGCTGAAAAAGAAATAAAATTTTGATTAGTTTCTGCTTAGCTTTGGTTTGAAAAAATAAAAATCATGATGATTAGGAAACCATTTTGGGCAGTGCAGAGCCTTTCTGGGTTTTGTTTTCATTCAATCACAGCTTGAATAGTATGGCTTTAGAGACTTAGTGTATCTGCTTCTCTCAGGGCTTGGCTGAGAGCCAGTTGTCTGCCACTTGATCTGTATCCAGTGCAAAATTACTCAAAGTGGGCTGATGAAGTGCATGGAATGACTGAGGAGTTGGTGACAATGACACTACCCCATACCTGAACTTATTGTTATTTTGTAGCAGAATAAATTTACTGCATTACTGCTGCTTTGGGATGTGCTAGCCCTAATTTTCATTCATCTTCAACTTTTTTTCATTCAGTGTTATGATCTATTCTGGATGTGGTTCTATGTAGAGTGCTGTCTTTTTTGTGGCCTCAGAAATTAGGACAACCCAAAACTCTTCAGTGAGGACATAAATGCTTGCTCACTAAGCAGAGGTTCACCGTACCTCTGGGCGCTGATCAGTCCAGTTATCTAATTAACTCATGAAACTCATTAAAGGTGTGGTTCTTGGACTCTGTAACAGGTGTAGGTCCTAAACAGCCCAGCATTTGCCTTTGTGCCACTTGTGTACTTGAGGAAAACTGAAAGTGGAACTGTTAGTTCTGTGCTGGGTTGGAGGGTGTTGAACCAAGAAACCTCCAAGAAGAGCTGTTCAGTTGTAAAACTTTACTTTTTCCTCTCTTTTCTTTTTCTGTTACTTTGAGTTTAACAAATAATACTGTAATTTGCATTCTTCTGGTTGCAAAGGCTGGTAGAGTGGGTGCTATGGTGACCGCAGTTTGAAGGGTTTTTTCTGTTGTTGTTTGGACTTGGGATGCAAGTTCTAAGTTCTAATAAATTCTGTAATTGAGCCCAGATTTCTGGATATGTAATTTATAAATAATCAAAATAAACAAATGAGAACATTGCTGTTTCTGCAGCCATTATTCTCTTATGGCCTAAAGGCACTTAGTGTAAAACTCATCTGTCTTATTTTGGTGACACTATTCACATGATCAGTTTTGATGAGGAGTGATAGTGATGGTATCAGCCTGACCTTACTGGTGCCGTATGGATGTGTAAAGGTACAGATTTGCTTTTAAGAATGAATAAAAGCGGTCCACTTGCAAAAATCTCAGGTAGCAGAGACAAAAGATTGGTAAATCCCAAATAAGAAAATATTTCAAATTGACAGAAGAGAAACAGAGGAAAGAAAAACCCCAAAACCATGTGATAAAAGTTTTATCTAATTGTGGAGTAGAATGCTCATTAAGAGATTAGAATTTTTTTTCCTGTGAGGTCTCATTTTATTTAAATTCTTCTTGCAGCTATATTAAATAAGTCTTTGTTGTCACTTGGTTACTAAAAGTAAAATTAAATTATGTGCTATAATACCATCATGGAAAAATGTCTGTGCATCTGTTAAGAGAATCCAGGGACTCTAAGTTTGCAGTGAAGTAACTTATATATTGGATTTGTTTTTAACATCTTGTAGTGTACTGTTAGCAATAAAGTCTTAGAGTAATAATCTCTAGACATCTATTGCAAAGCCTATGTGGAGACTTAATTATGAAATAGATCATTTGATCACTTCATCCCAAACTCTGGATTTTATTTTGCTATAAAATCCTGCCTTGTTAATATCTGTTTATGTAATCAATTTTCAATTTTAAGCATCTTCAGAAGAAATTAAAAAACTTGTTGGACTTTGACATTGAGGACCGTATCTATGGTCAGTTGGTGTCAAGGATCTGTGGTAGGGGAAATGAACTTCAGTTCATCCCTGCCTTGGGATGTGAGTCTGGGTGTGCAGAGAAGTATCTCGGTAGCTGTGACTGTAGGAACACTTGTTGCCTGGGATGGACAATGCTAAAAGATTTTTATGGTACTTGCAGTCATGCAGTGGAGCCAGCTGTGAACATACTGACATTTAACAGACATGTTTTCAAAGATCTGAGAAGCATCTACTTTGGATGTGAGAACTGAGATTCTTCTTGGAGGTTCCTCTGATCAGTATGTTTTGGGAAGAACAAGTGGCATATGCTTAAAGAGTTGATCACTTGCTAGCTTGCAAGCCTTCCACCAGAGCATGAGGGTGATAAACTCATTCAGATAGTAATAATATTTTTGTAACTTTGGTTGAAAAAAAAATTAATTCGTTATCCAGCTTCTCTTCTTCTGTTTTCAGAAATTTCTGAGGCTTTGTACCTGAGATATGTGTGAAGAGAGGAAGAAGTCAGGTTGAAGGTCTTCCATTGTGGAATGGTTAATCCCAAACAGTTTGGGTTTACTGTGGCTGTAAACAAGTGGACATAGTGTTGCTCAGGTCTTACCAGTATTACCATAGGTGGCACTATGGTCCCTGGCGAGGATATGATCTTAAAACGATGCTCATGTCCCTGACTTTGTTCTTTGGGTTTTTTGGGTCGCAAACCTCTCGACTCCAGAGCTGCTGGTGAACTCACTTTTCAGCAGTCTCTGTTCTGCTTCAGCAGGATCTTGTGGCGCGAGTGGCAGGGTGCATCTCCCCTTGGTTGACAGCACGCTGGGTGTCCGTGCCTGGGCGTGCTGCCAGCGTTTTGGTAACACCAGCCCGGGCCTTACCAGCGCTGGATTGGTGATTACAGCATCACCGATGTGCTGAGTTGGAAGGGGCCCATGACGATCATCACGTCCAGCTCCTGGCCATGCATGGCACCATTCCCAAGAGTCCCACCATGAGCCTGAGAGCATTGTCCAGACGCTTCTAGAACTCTGTCAGGCTGGTGCTGGGACCACTTCCCTGGGGAGCCTGTTCCAGTGCCCAACCACCCTCTGGGTGCATTACCAGGNGGGCAGGCGGTGTCGGTGGTGAACGTTTTCTGATTTTTCCAGAAATCAAGCAGAAGACTGAGCTGCTGATGTCAGTTAACTCTGAGAAGTCGTCCTCTCCAGAAAGGTACGGCCGCATCCCCGTCCGCATGAACGCGGGGCTTCTCCCTCTGCCTCCGCGGGGCTGCTGGCATTGTCCGCGTGCTGCATGCTGGATCTCTCACGGTGCCCACCCAACCTCTCCTTCTGGTCGAGCTTTGTGTGTTTTTGCCGAGGGTTCCGGGTCCCAGCCCGTCCCCCGGAGCCCGGCGGGCTGCAGCATGCGGATCGCGGCGGGGGAGGGGGGGCGGNGGGTGATAAACTCATTCAGATAGTAATAATATTTTTGTAACTTTGGTTGAAAAAAAAATTAATTCGTTATCCAGCTTCTCTTCTTCTGTTTTCAGAAATTTCTGAGGCTTTGTACCTGAGATATGTGTGAAGAGAGGAAGAAGTCAGGTTGAAGGTCTTCCATTGTGGAATGGTTAATCCCAAACAGTTTGGGTTTACTGTGGCTGTAAACAAGTGGACATAGTGTTGCTCAGGTCTTACCAGTATTACCATAGGTGGCACTATGGTCCCTGGCGAGGATATGATCTTAAAACGATGCTCATGTCCCTGACTTTGTTCTTTGGGTTTTTTGGGTCGCAAACCTCTCGACTCCAGAGCTGCTGGTGAACTCACTTTTCAGCAGTCTCTGTTCTGCTTCAGCAGGATCTTGTGGCGCGAGTGGCAGGGTGCATCTCCCCTTGGTTGACAGCACGCTGGGTGTCCGTGCCTGGGCGTGCTGCCAGCGTTTTGGTAACACCAGCCCGGGCCTTACCAGCGCTGGATTGGTGATTACAGCATCACCGATGTGCTGAGTTGGAAGGGGCCCATGACGATCATCACGTCCAGCTCCTGGCCATGCATGGCACCATTCCCAAGAGTCCCACCATGTGCCTGAGAGCATTGTCCAGACGCTTCTAGAACTCTGTCAGGCTGGTGCTGGGACCACTTCCCTGGGGAGCCTGTTCCAGTGCCCAACCACCCTCTGGGTGCATTACCAGGTATTTAAAAAAAAAAAAAAGAAAAATAAATGAAAATGAAACATTACTTTTCAATGTATTTGGGGGACATTAGAGGCAGACCCCTAAAACCGAAATCCAGGTGTGCCTAGCGTTTTCCACGTCTGGTTTCTCAACCGTGTATGAAAGTAGTGATTTAATACCTCGCTCTTTGTGACAAAAATGATTCAAAGAGCCATATTTTTTAGGGCTTTTAATCTGGAGGCGTTCGCGGGTGTGCAGTCCCTCTTAGCAAGGTACCCGGGAAGACGATCCGTGTCGGGAATCCTTTGTTTCCGCGTTTTTCCCCTCGGCAGGCCCCCCCGCGTCCCCCCAGNAGCGGCATCGCAGGGACCCCGCCGTTCTGCCGCGCTCCTGCCGCTTCACAGGGCTAGGAAATAGAACTTGGCGAAGCGTTTCATGCCCTGTTATGTGGAAAAGGGAGTGTCCTTTGGAAAGTAGCTGAGGAATCGCAAATCCCCCTATTAGTCACATTTTGTAAGATAGATGTGATCCCTGTTCAAGTCTGTGCTAGGAAATGGAGCAGTCGCTGCATGCAGTAATGGTTCATGCCTGCAGGTAAGGACAAAATGACTCAGAAGTGTTTTTAAAGCAATTATTTTATCTGTCCATCAGATTAGTGCTATTTCAAGTAGCTGTTTCATTTTTAAAGAAATACTTAAAGGAACTAAATGTACATTTAAGTCTTCTGGCGTGAAATAGCCTCCTAGTGATTATTTTGTTGATTTCAGATAAACCAGCCCCGCTCACTTCTGTTTTGCTTGCAACTGAATTTTAGGGCATTTTTATTTTTGAAACTGCTTCAGTCTAGAGAAACATGATACCATTTCCCCCCCATTATTTACAGTAAACATTTTGGCTGTATGCAAAAGACTCTCTGAATGTTCTGTTTCACCATTTTAATATTGGACTTTGGCAAAAAAATACTATTAATTTTAAGTTCTCAGACTGTGTTAGGCTGAAATGATAATCTAGAGTTTATTTTATTGAATGGCTCAGCACAGAGACATGATAAGGCACTGAATGCTATCTCAAGGAAACAGGCTTAAAGTCATCTTTCAAAATGAACGAGTGCTGTGTGGCATGGGTGGTTTGAAAAATCAAAACGAGCAATTTAATTTCACTTATAAGTATGTTTATGTAAGATATGTAGAAGCAAACTGCATTGCCTTTCATCAGCTGTAGTTATAACAAAATACCAGCAATGAGAGGTACAGAAAATGGTGGGGGGGAATGGGATGTTAAGTCACCTTTCCAAAATGGAGAAATATAAGAAGAGCTTTGAGAGAAATTTTAGTATTTACTTGTTCAAAATGAAGAATGAGGAGAGAAAATGCAAATATTTATTTGTTAACCTTTATCCCACTCTTATGCCTAAAATTTTTAAATACAAGACTTATAAAATGGTGGTGGTAACAGGGAGGATGATGGAGTGAAAATAGTAAAGGAAACAGGTGTTAACTCGATTTTTGGAAAGACTTTTGTTGGCATTGCTGTGTGGGAATTTGGTATATAACACAGATATTTATTTTATCAGAATGAATGTTATGCAGCACCCGACATCTGATCAGTCTGGTTTTGAGCAGAACATGCTCATAGTTGAACTCATGGTAGTCCTAGATGGAGAGGTCCTTTAAAGGATCATAACACACTATTAGAAAAAGATGTATTTGTCTGAGGTTCATTTGAATGTCATTCATTTAAAAGTAAGGTTTTTTAACAGCATGGTGTGTTATCATGCAATAGAGATTAAAATGTGGTTGTTGTATATGAACACAGATTTCTTTTGAGGATTTAAATATGTGATACTGTTCACCTGGAGATTGATTTGACATAACAGTTGCATGGTCAGTTATAAATGAAAACATCTTTATATTTTATAGGAGTGTTTTTGTTGTTTTTTTTTTTTTTAAAACCACATTCTTTTCACCTATCTAAAAATAGACTGAATTTTTTTGCAAGCTGTTATGAAACAGTGCTGTCTATCCTATTAGCTGCCAGTTCCTTTCAAGGCTCTTTGAAAATTAATATATCAGAATTTTAAAAAAGAAATAATTACAATATTGAGTGTCTGAACTGTTAAACAGGCCTAAGCTGCTCTGTAGAAAAATTGCAATGTGTGTTTATGCCATACAGACATAAGAATATGCATGTTCTTGAAAAACACAGGGATTTAATTCTTGCATATATATTTATTGCTGCTTTTTATCCTTGCTCCTAGTGGTTGGAGTTTCTGAGAAGCTTGAGTTCTCCGTGTGGGAATGCTGTGTGGAAGATCTGAAAGAGTCCATGGCTTGTTTCTTGTTTTCCACGCTAGCAGAGGCTGCTAGACAGCGCTTGCATAGCCAGAGGGGAGGGGAGAGGAGGTGCTCTGTGCATTTACAGACTGATGAAGTGGGCATAGAGAAGGAAGGAGAGAGAAGCCCATTACTTGCCTCCTTCTTTGGTTGGTCTTTGTTTTTGCAAGACAGTTTGGTGTTTGTAGGTTTTCCTGCTCATTTGGCAAGTTCAACATGCTGTCACATCTTACTGATGAGAAGAAAGGTGGAATATAATGGATGGCTTGGCTCAGCATTTTAGAAATCCTGCAGCGTTCTCCTAGGATAGTTGTTTGTTGTAATTTTAGGAACCTTTTAGGAGACATTAGGAAGAAAGATAAATCTTTCTGTTGAGGAACCTCTGAGATGTTTAAACACACTGGCAGCCTTGAAAAGTAAATTAATACAAACCTGAGACATTCTTCATAGATTCATCCTTCCTTTCCCCTTACCTTCTTAGAAAAACTGAAGCTGCAGAAGTGAGGTGATAAGATTAAGATACCTGTGTTTTGGCTTGGCTGTGGGATATTTCATTAGCAGACACAATCAGACAGCATCTCTGTGTCCTGAATTTCCGAGTAGTTAATGCTGCCTTGGGCCAGAGTCCTTGTTCCTTGTTGATAAGGTAACCCAGGTAACTGCGGATGCGTGTGTGCACATGGACTGGGCGGTGGATCAGGTAACCTGCTGCAGCTGGTGTTGCTGAATTGATTTGTTTGGATGTCTGAGCCTTAAGGGGACCATTGATATGCTTTCCTGCAGTGTGCTTACGGTGTGGCACTCACCTGGTTTCATTATTTAATAAGTGCTAATTAAACTACCACGTACCCCCGTATTCTTTGTGTTTTCCTGGAGACTGCATGAAGTTACTGGTCCAAGTCTTGCAAATGTCTTGAGGAAGCAAGTAGCAGCACCCAGATGGAGGAGGGATGGTCTTTCAGGAGCCCTCCAGGAAAGCCAAAATACTTTGGTTTCTGTTGTATGAGTTATGCACTCTTCTCATGTACAGTATAGTGAACCCTTTTGAGCTGCACAGATTTTTTTTTTATTAGATTTTTTTTTTTTTTTTTTCGTTTTTAGGGGCTGTGTGGAACTCTTGGCAAGTTTCTGTTTCTTTTTGAGAAAAGTTAATTCTTTCACCTGGATCACTTGATACTCTTAAGACTTCAAACCTAATGTATGTAGTAGTTTTCCTTTTCACATATTAGGATGAAGAACTTGTCGTTTCTTTAGCTCTGATTTTGGATTCTGTATTTGTGTCAGCAATGCAGTTTGACCATGGAGGATGTTCTGATAAAGGTTATAGCAAGGCTGATCAGTCTGGGGTGTTTGACTTGCTCTTTTTCCCTCTTTCTGCTAAGGCTGCATATGCATGTTTCTTCGAAATGAGTTTCTGCTTCAGGGTTTTTAAAAAAAATTAATAGTGACCACTCATGAACAGTCTTAAGGTAGGTAGCTGGTGTGTATATAATTCAGTTTTCATGCTTTTGAGGGGTTTTATAAATAACAGTAAAGGGAAGATACTTTCAAATGACATGTTTGTGTTAATCAATATGTAGAAGTATTTGGGGTCGGGTGGTGCAGGCAGGGTTTAAGGAACACTGGTGGTTTTGGTTTGGCTTTTTGTTGGGTTTTTTTTGAGCCTTGGGCTATGTGTATCCCTCTATCTTTGTAATTTATCTTTGAAGAGCAGATTAATGTATTTCTCACTGCTTTTACGTGGTTTCTTCATCAGGTCATGCCAAGGAGGCAGTCAGGGATAAAGGAAAGGAGGAAAAAATCTAAAATAATGAGAAGGAAGAAAAAAAGATGGAGACTGAGTACTGTCTGCTTCCTTTTCTAAGAGACCTAATGTTAGTTGTAAGAGGAGGCATTGTGAAACAAGTTATGATGCTGAAAAATTCCTTCAGGTTTCGGAACATCAGGGAATTTTTTTGTTCAGTTTTTGTCTGTGTGTGTGTTTCTCTTTTTAAGTTTAATTGTGGATGCATTCCTTCTAAGGTAGAAGTGTAACTTGTAATAAATACAGAAATTATGTTTAAAAGTAGAAGAATCTGCTAACAACATGGACTATAAGCTGATATTGCTGTGTGTCAGATAAATGGTTTGGAATAATTATTAGATAATAGGGCATTATAAGATAATGATTCTATTATTTGTGTAACTAACACGGAAAGAAAAAACAGTTGTCAGAATAATGCAACTATTTCATCAGTTCCAGTAACTTTTAAACACATTTTCAAGATACCGTATTTTCTTCAGCTCTCTTCCTGCTTTACTTGTTCTTTTTTATAGGATGAAAGAAGTATTGCACAGCTTCTGTTTCAGGACAGTTCAAACCTGTTTTCAGTAGTCATACAACTACAACTTCTCTGTTTTGTTTAATACATGATAACAGTGAACAGTATATATTTCCCCCCCTTTTTTCCCCCCAAATTACAAGCTAATTCTATTTGTTGTATTTTATCTGAGAAGTAGAAAGAAAATCATCCTATCTCAGTGTGGGCCCTAAGCTGTTTGTCCAGGGAGGCACTTGATTCCACCACCAATTCTGTTGAGTGACAGTGTACCTGTATAGCTCTCTTAGACTAGGTGCTTAATTTTAGATTAGCAGTCCTGGCCCAAAATAAATCCTGCGTTTTGTGTGGTTTTCTTATTAAAGGTTTCCCAGTCTCACTTGTTTTAGTGTGCAAGGCTTTTAAGTGAAGTATGAAAGGGATGTAGAGGCAAGGAATGTTGCAACATGCCATTGTCCTTGTGTAGGAAAAAAATGGAAATAGCCTGTATAGAAGCAGCCACTTGTGGAGCAAGTTTTTCACTTGAGGTGTTATTTTTAGGGGACACTGTACTCTTTTTTGGAGCTGGTAGTGCCTCTATCAGTTTATCAGTAGGCTTTGAAAAGATTGAGAATTTGAAGTGTATTTTGGTTTTCAGGGACAGACTTAGTTTATTTCTGTGTCTGTGTGGAATTTCATGCTATAGGTAAAAACATTACATACTTCAATATTTAATAACAAGTGAAACATGTCATTAGCATCCCTATTACCCAGATGGCCTGTGCACTACTTAATGTTTTCTTTAATTATTTTTTTAAAAAATTATTAAAAACTTTTCATCGTGCAGGTATTTGTGAGGTATTTATTACAGGGAAATTTCTAATATACCTTCTGAAAACTAAAATCTCAGATTTTGTTACTTCCTGTTGGAACTAAAATGGGAGAATTATGTGAGAGGTTGAAAGTTCTGGGGAGTTATATGAGATTTTCCTGTGTGAGAACTATTCACTGGAAAGTAACTCGAGCAATCCAGTGCTGTTTTGAATACAGTTATTTAATGGCTAAAAAAAAAAAGAACGTAGAAAATTTGAAAACTATGACTTGCACAATATACTTTCTAAGGTATTCCACTTCTATCCCAGGGTAAAATGTCTGGAAAAAAGTAATGGAACATTTTAAGCAAAGCCTTTTGTATTACAGATTTACTCTGTTTCATGACTTGAAACTTCTTGCCTAATCACTGTCTTAGTCATGCATTCACCAAAATGTCCGCTCCAGCTGCATGGTAGATGGTAAAGGAATATTACTTTATAGATTGCATAAAACAATGTGTACCTATGCCCATTTCTACTGTTGCTGTAGTGTACATATTCATATTTTATACTTACAAATCAATAGCAAAATGTTTAGACATTCATGTATTTTGGTGAATTTGCTGTGTTGTGATACATGTGTTTCCATTGATCCGGAATTGATGTAGTTACCGAGGGATGCTAGCAACAGATTAAGCAAATGTGTGCAAATTTAAGCATTCCATTTTGTTGCATACTTTGTGTTACAAGAATATTATCAGGAAATTGTGGCATCTCTCAGCTTTTGACTTGATGAGAATCCTGTTTTACAGTTTGGAGGATGTCTAAACTTTCCAGTGGACTGAAAAATACTTCTGTCCGAAGGGTGTTGTGACCAGAAGGTCTTCTACTTGTTCTGTCTTCAGGAGTTTTACGCTCCTGAAACAGTGTCTGCCTTAGGTGCTTCTGTATTGTCTTCAAAATTCGCCTTTACTCTTGGGTAAACTCTGGCAAAACGTAAACAGTCACTGCTACCTTAAAAACAGATCTGGAATTTATGTCATCTAGGATGTCTGCCAAACTCATGCTGATATTTGTGACTAGATGGATAGTGAGCTGCTATTTCCTTTTTTTTCTGCTTCACTCTCTTTCTCTTTTTTTATTCTTTAAAGCTTCAGTTACAAAAGAAATGTGTGCAGCTCCAAGCTCTGCCTATGTTCTTCACCATGTTTATCTACACAGCTTTCCTTGTCTGGTTATAGCTTTAGGTCAGTCAGGCTGGTTGATTGCTTCTCTTTCCTGAGTGGACAATGTTCAAAACCAGAACCACATCCCATGTAGATGTTCTCTTTGGATAGAGTTTTGACCATTGTGTTTAATAAAGGCACTTTAAATAACCTCTCTGTATTAATAAAAGTGTCCTAATTTTATCTTCGTATCTGCTAATACAACAAATGGCCATAAATTTGGCCATTTGATACCCTCATTTACTAAAATACTGTATTTTTTTCTCTTGAGAGGTTGTGAAACATTTGTATTTTAGTGTTGGGCTGGTTAGTCTTCCAGACCTTTTTCCCCCAAACTTGGAGCAGCCTAATTCCATGGAAAGGAGAATTTCTTGAACCTACTTCTTATTTGGTAAACTGTCATTGGAGTAACATGAAACCTTTTAAGAATTCAGTGCCTTATTTTCATGAAGCAACTTCCTATGCCACAAATCTACTGGAATAGTCACAGCCTTTTCAAGAAGGCAAGGACTCATCCTTACTTCTGTGGCTCAGTACAACTGTGCATGGTGATAGTGTGTATCTTTTCTGTGGGCAAAGAAAGTCGTATTATTGCAACAGAAAGTCCTGTTAAACTGCATTTCTGTCCTGCATTGTCAAAGCTTAACGTGTAGTAGTTCTGGCAGAAATTTGGAGAATTGTTTTTGTCATTAATACTTCTAGAAAGAGACAGTATTTTTTTCTCTTGCAACTGCTGTGTCAGAATATCCAGCAATGATTTTTTTTTTGTGGAGATGGAAAGATGGTTTGAAATTTCTGTGGGTTTCAGTGGACAGCTCTTCTGTTACTCTGTACCCAGCATCAGGACCTACAGATTCTCATTGTTGTCTTCAGCTCCTGCAGCCACTTTCCACAGAAGCATTTAATTCCTGCTATGCCCACATACCCGACACGTATCCACCTCTGTTTATTTCATGCCATGAACTAGAATGGAAGATGTTTGGAATTAGTCCTCCTCTCTATGAATCCTTCTATAAAAGGATTACCTTACCCTTAGGAGACAACGTGTGGTGGTTTCCTCTGAGTGGTGCTTTGTCATCCCCAGTATGACAGTGTAAAGCCTTTCTGACAGCTCCTGTTGCGTATGTGACAAGAATCAGGAATTTCCACTGCTGCTTGGTGTCTTAGCTATGAGAAGTGCCAGCTTCCAAGAAGACTAATACAGCTTTGGACCAAGACTTCCCTAAGGTATGAAAAAGATCATCAACCACAGTGATTCTGAAGTACATTTTTATCAATTAAAACCTTTCATTCTGTTATAAATAAGAGTACAAACAGTCTTCGTGGACTTAGTTAGAAATCTCACTTGGCTGCTTTCCAGGTAATTAATGCTTCAGAGTATTAGTCTAGAAAGCCACATAAAGAGAGATACAACCATCCTCAGAATGCTTGTGTTCCACAGCAGAAGTAAAAGAATGAACTTACAAAGAAATTGGTGATCAAGGAAAAACACTTCCTCTTTCTCTCAAGAACTCTTGATATTTGTGAGTGGATTACTGACACGATGAATTAGCTTAGACCCTATTCCTTGGGCACCCCAACTGTAGTATGCTGCCAGTGAATGCATGTTTTTTTTGTGCAGACCATTAATATTTAAAAGTGATGGTGTTCTTTATGGAAATCTCTTCACAGGTTTCTCCAAGGTGATCTTATTAAATATGTTCCTGTAGTTTAATTTATATCTACTTTGTTTCACCTGTATGTTTGCTTTATTTATGTTACTTTTCTGTTAAATGAATCCTGTCTTGAAAAGAAAACATCCAGGGGAGAACTGGTCAAGATTCTTTTCAAATGTGTTTAGCACATAGGAATTTCAAGGGCTATTAAAAGAACCAGAAGTCATCCAGTGGAAGCAGAATGTTGTCCGAGAATGCCAATACATTTTTTTACTATCATTTAAATACTCCGTGCTTTAAAAAGTGCCTTAGCAAAACTGCATGGAGTGTGTTCCAGTAGATGCCAGGACAGCTTAAGCAGTCTGCAACTAAAAGTCTTAAAGACTACCCAGACTCAAATCTAAGGCAGATGTAGACACTTCACCTTCAAAGTTTTACTGATAGCTTTGCTAAGAAACTTGCTAGAAGTATGTGTCCTTTTGGTCATGCCAGCTGTTAGAGGTAGCCAAGCATGGAGGGCTCTGTGTCCCAGGGGCTGTATCTGCTGTCGTAGCTAAATAGGTAAGTGCAGGACTGCTGTGTCCCCAGGGCCAGCCAGTGAGGAATGTGTATTCCCCACAGGTGTGTGTCCATGCACTCGCTCACGTACAGAAAATGCACGCACAGCTGGCCATGCAGGGCAGCAGAAACTCAAACCAGGGCTTTTATTGGCACCCACATAAACACACACAGAGCATTGAAGCAAAAGCTGCACGGACAGCCCCATCCTTCTCCTCCTTTCCAGCTCCTCACAGTGGAAGTCCACTAGTGGAATTTTTGCAGAAACTCACACACGAGCTCTCTGTGCTCCCCCAGTAAATTCTAAATGGCCTATGTCATTTCTGGCCCCTAAACCCATGAACCCCCAAGATTCATGTTCTCATTCCAGTTGCTGGCACTTGGACCGTATTTACTTGCTGGCCAGTGTGACTTGAAATCGGCTTGAGTTCACACAAACACTCAGAATAGGAAGTGCATTCACAAAGAAGATAGGTATAGGGTTTACTGACAATATGGGATGATCAAGGGCAGGGCTTAGTCAGGCAAGTGCACTGACCAGACGCCCATTTGCACTGGACCTGCCCTGTTTATCTATTTTGCCTTACTTATTTCTCCCTTACCCACTTCTACATCAGTCTTTCTCTACATCTAATGCCTTCCCCTAAGCATTTTGTAGCGTCCTGCTTTTTCTGACAGTACTGTGGTAAGTTTTACACAATCCCAAAATGTTCTTCCTCCCTGCATCCCATAGTAAGTCCCATACCCCTTAAGGCAATAACCTTTAGTTTTCAAGGTGTTTTTTGGGAAGAGTTTCTTCTTTGACTCATCTTGATGGGTTTCACACTGGGGGAATAGGGTCTAATTGACAGTCGTAGGAGTGGCTGATTCATATGCTCCATTTTCACTGTTGAGGTTGTTAGGGTTGACCTGTTGTTTTGCTTCTGATCCTTGCTGGATCTGTTTCTGTTATGATTAGCTTTTAATCAGATAACCTTACACTGGT
>VZRS01011656.1:317-61377 GCA_013398055.1 Ifrita kowaldi | reverse complement strand
ATAAAAAAAAATTTCTTCGGAGCGATTCATTAAATGCTCTGTAATCGTGAGCCTCGGCTTATTTCGAGGTGGGGAGGGTGGGATTTACTGGGATCACCCCATAAATAATAGGGAGGGAGGAGGAGGAGGGGGAGGTGCACGGATCCGCCGCGGTTTGGGGGAGACCCCAGTTAGCAGGAGATGCACCATGGAAGCGCTTGCCAAAGGCGCCTCCCTCCCCCCTGCCCACTTCCAACCTGATTTTAAGCAACTTGCAGTCCGGTGATATCTCCAATCACTCTTTCCGCAAAAACTAGTGCCCCCGAAAAGGGTAAAAAAGGCGGAATCCGAGGGAAAACCCAGCCGAGGCGATGCTTTTTGACGAGGTGATTGCAAGCGAGCAAAGCAGCATCAGCACCAGCTCTGTGGTTCTGAAACTGCCTTGTGCATGCACACAGCACTGAGAGCATCTCAGGCAGGAGTTAGGGAAGCTGCATTTTCCCTCTCTTTGCAGTAATTACCAGCCCGGATTCCGTGGGCAAGAAATAAATAGCAAAGAGAAATCCTCCCTCCCTGCCGCCCCCCAAAAGAAGGAGCGATTAAGCGCAGATCTGTCCGTGCAGATCAGCCTCGTGAAAGAGACAAGATCTAAGCAGCAAGTTGGTAGCAGAGTGGCCGCTTGACGCAACACAGGGGCCTATGGTTCGCCCGGCTGTAAAATAAAAGGAGGTGGGGGTGCGATCTAATGTCTCAGCTGTTAGAAAATACAAGGGCTCTTCCATCTGCCCCCCCCCCCCCCCCCCCCCGACAGCGGCACGGAGGGAGATCCGGCTGAGAAAGGGCTGATCTTGCATTTCAGAGAAGCCTGCATTGGAGAGCTCGGGTGAGGACCACAGGCTAAGAGTTAATATTTCTCGAGAGATAAAAGATATTTTGAAGACCTGCTCACACTTTAGAAAAGAGTAAAAGGCCGGCTAAGGGACAAGCAAGGAAAGAAGGCAAAGCAAAAGCACCTCATTGCTCCCTTCCCTCCTTTCCTTCTTGCTCAGGACACGTAGCTTGAGCCCTAGCTGGCTTGATGAAAACAAAGGTGGAAGGGTCACAATATCTTTTAAGTAGACTCGTATTTTCATAATTATTTATCCTCTTCTATTTAGAGAAAAAAAAGAGACATTTGTACTTTCCGGTCGCCAGCAAACGTCTTTACGGGGGTTTTATTCATGTGAGGATATTCTAAAGGGAGAGACAAGGTAGAGGGAACTTGGAGAAAAAAAAGAAGAGATATGTGATAAGAGGGATCAGCCAAGTTAAGGCTAAGAAAACATGCTCTCTGTTCCCTGCCTACTGTCGCCCCTCCAGAGGATGGAAACTTGGAGTGATATTGGGGGGGCAGCTCAGGCGCGAGGGGAAATCCGAGCCACGGTGGTACAGCTCCCCGTCTCTTTACCTTGCCAGCCAACTGTTGCTGCCATGCTCAGGGCTGCGGCTGCTGCGGGCGGAGCGGGAGCCGCTCCCTTCTGCTCGGGGGCTGCCCCTGGCCGGGCTCCGCGGCCGCCGCAGCTCCACAGGGCGCCTCTCGCCAGCCGCCCTGCCCCGCTCCCTGCCCTGCCCCTCTCCCTGCCCTCGCTCCTCGCGGGTTCTTGTCCGCTGCAGGACACTTGGACACGTCGGGCGGTCCGGGCCGCTGCCGCGCCTGCCGCACCCGACCGGGCACCCACCCCCGGCAGCCCCTCTGGGCTGCCCCGGGGAAGCCCCGGCCCTCTCCTCCTCCCGTCGAGCTCTTGCCCGACCCTGTCAAGGCGCACTCCGGGCTGGCCTCGCCTCCCCCGACGTGCTGTGCCGGATCTGGGCCTGAGGCAGCTGGAGAGGCTCCGCTCTGGTACTGTGTGTGTGTGTGTGTGTGTGTGTGTGTGTGTGTGTGTGTGTGTGTGTGTGTGTGTGTGTATGTGTATCCCCACGGGTGACAGGGACGTCCGGGTGGGGCCGTGAGCCAGTCTCCGCTCCCCTCGATGCTTCAAGGCAAGCCGCAGCCAGTCGAGTCGGGGAGGAGCGGAGAACCCTGCGGGAGCCACTCCGGCGCCGTTAACCCTCCTCTCCCTCTGCCTTTCCCCGCAGGTGCGGCCGCACCGTCGAGGCCGGAGGCGCCATGGGAGCAGCGAGGGCTGCAGGCAGGTGAGAGAAGCGACGGGCTTTCCCCACCCCCCGCCCCGGGATTCCTCACACGGTGCCCTCCCGAAAGCCGGGGAACCGTCCAGGTTCTCGGCTGCTGCCATTCCCTCAGATCCCCGTGCTGGTTACAGCCAGGCGTGGCCTGACACAGCACTAGGCCACTGCTACCCCGGACCCCCAGCATCGACAGGGCCCCAGGCAGCACCTGCTGCCCCCAGGCACGGGCAACAACCTCATCCCATATGGGAGAAAGCCCAGGATGGTGGATGGGAGGTTAGGGCTTTGAAACAGGGGGGCAAAACCATGTAAAGTTGATAAAAATTATATATAAACAGGCTGTCACGTTGATTTCTAGTGAAACCTGTCGTCTTAAGAAGGTGGAGAAGAACAAAAGTTAGTGAGCACTGCCTAAAATCTCCTTACTTCCCTCACCTTTCCTTCTTCATTCACTAGTTAACGCTCTTCCACTTCATGGTTAAATGCATTGTCCAACATTTGCAGTTCTTGTAGTTTTTGTCTGGTAGATTTCTTTCTTTTTTCTTCTTTTTTTTTTTTTTAATCCACCATCCTTGAGACAGCTAGTACAAATTACTGTCTACCACTATAGTCGTGAGGTAGAAAATCGAGAAGCAAATTAATTGATAGCACGTTTTAAAAGCAAAAGGACCCTCTCCCAATAAAACAACCAAACATACCCTTGTTTCAGTCATGTTTAGCCATTGTGCCCTGCTCTGTTCCCAGACGTGGCAATTTTAGAGAAAGACGAAGTGCATTCCAGTTACATAATAAAAAGTTTATAGATAAGTAACTACAGAAAAGTCTTTTTATATTTTGAATTTTGAATTAATTTTTCATATTTTGAATTTTAAATTCAATTTATGAGTAAATGAAATACACAGAGGAAGGCTTTTTGCAAGAAGTCCGTTTTTGTATTTTTATTTTGGCATCTAATTTCTTGATGGATGTTATCTACCCACAAATTGCAGTGGACGATTTGCTGTAGAACAACAAAATTATCTTCCTTCAGAAAGCTGCCATTACGGGCAGGTGTCTTCAGAGGTTAGGAGCTCCTAACCTGCCACCTGACTTAGGTCAAACACTCCATTAGGACCCATAAATGTTAGCAGAGCTTTACTGGTATCAGCTCGTTTGCCCCCGTAGTGGACAAACTCTGCTTACTTAAAGATATGAAAGAAAAGCAGCTTCTCGTAGCCAAAGATGGGTAAGGCCTGCTCGAGCCTCGAGTACATGCAACTCCTAGACCAGCATTTAATCTCCCCCAAAAGAGGATGTATCAAATACTAAACTAGTACTGCTCTTGAGGTTTCTTAAAAGGTCAAGGCATACATTGCTGGGAGAGGGGGGTCAGTGCATGTTAATTTATGTCTGTTACTGCACTTAATACAATTATATAAAGGCTAAGGGCCTATGAATAGAATTGCTGCTTAAGGCCTCTGAGCCTCCTGTATTCCTGTCAGTTAAGGGGCTGAGAAATACCTCCAACCATCTGTAAAAAATTGCTTTGTGAATACGGGCCTCATGAAATAATGATTTAACACTCTTACCCTACCCTCCTTCTACCCTCCTTCTCCCCCAGTTTTTATTAGTATTTGAATCTTTTACAGATCATCTGCACATCAGTTCTCATTCTTTCTTTTTTAGATGTGTTACCACAAATATATTTGGCTATAATATTTGCATTAGCTGTAGTATGCTGCCATCTCATTTCTGGATATAGAGATTGCTCTTATAAAGGACTCATGTAAATTACCTTTTATTTGTATTATTATATTTTCAGACAAGTTGTGTAGTGGTTGTTTTTCATGTAACTTTCAGTAACTATCAAGCCTTGTTGAAACACTAGATGTTTTTAAATATATGTCTAAAGGGGCTTTTCCTATAAATTAAAAAAAGTATCTTTCAGCTTTTCTACTACAGGGCAGGTTAATTTGGTTGATGTTATGTTGTTGCCCCCCCCCCAAAAAAAAGGACAAAAAGTTATTATTTCTCTTTCTTTTTCTAAAATATTTTATGGGAACTACTTATGGAATACTAAATAGGGTTTTTTGACTCACTAACAGTGTCTACAGAAGTGTGTTTTGTCAAAATGTTCCCAGTGTTATCATCACTGGTTTAGCATGACAAGTGGAAGTGCCCTGATAACCAGTTACGCAGTTAGCAGTGCTTGCAGTGTGCTTAGCTGACACTGCGTTTATCTAACGTAGGGAGTGGGAGAGTGAAACCCCAATGAAGCCTAATTAGCAATAGAAATGGTAGGAAAGGTTGGCAGATTTATGGTACTGCAGACCTGATATGTAGTCTGGGGGAAAATACAGGATGTAGACTTACCAAAGTTCAGAGAGGAGCACTGCAGCAGCCAAACTTAGTCTGAAATGACACTATGCTGTTTCTGTTTGTAAATATAATCCATTTCCATTTGTAAATATAACCAGCAAAGAGCAGCATTGTCCATGGACTTTGTTTGGAGCAGGGAGAAGCTGCACCTTATTTAAATACATTCAATTTTCTGTGTAAGTGACCAAGTACTGTTCAGAACAGTACACAGAGGCACAGGGTTGGCTGCATACATGCACAAAAAATACGTATGCATGTGAATATAAAATGGAATTTTTTTTTAGCACTTTGTTTTAATTCTGGATAGTCAAGCTTATTAATTTGTAGAAGAGACTTACAAAACTAGTCCCTGTGAAACTCAATGTTTCCACTTAAATTAAGAAGTGACACCTGTGTTTTATAGCATATTTGATGCTGTTGTTCAGATGGGTTTGGAAGGATGATAGAAGATGCTTTATTATTTTTTCTACATGCACATGGAGAAATGCACGACAGTAGCAGCATGACACGAGTCTCGTTTCTAATACAGCTTTAGTCTCTGTAGAACTTCTCTGGGGTTAGTAGACACCATCTACTCCACTTGGCTGCAGTCCAAATTCCAGCACAGCCCAAGTGCTTCCTGTGACCCATGTTCCTGTCTGTGTGCAGGTAGTCACAGGCTGAACTATAAGTGTGGTGACAAGGACACACATTCAGGCACTGGTGGTACCTGTGCTGGTCACCAGGATGCAGCATCAACTTCCGCAGGAGAAAAGAGATGATTCCCTCGAGTCAAGCCGGAGGAGAAATGTGACCCCTGTGTTTGTCAATGAGCTGTGGTGTCTTTAGTGCTAATGTCTAGGCACCATGTAGCTCTCTTCCAGGCAGGCATAGATGGGAGACGTGAGAGGAAAAGGGAGGTGAATTTAATTTTCTGTTTATTTTATTAGAGGATTCCCTCATCCCCAAAGCTCATTCTGTGAATTTGACAAATCCATGCTCTCCCATTGCAGCAGCTGTCTCCTGGGAGGTGGCCAGGCTGTCTCCTGAAGTCGCCCCCTTTGTTCGCCAGTGTACGTACTGAAGAGGTTATTGTCACCTTCTCCCCATAGCTGAAAGTGGGCAAGTAGTTTTTAAAAAGGGCTCAGAGAATTGTGAATTTCTAGGCCAAGAAGATAGTAAACAATTTACTAAGAATAAATTCAGGGTGTGCCCTGGAAAAGGTGTTCATCATCCCTTATTTTCAGCAAGCTATAAGTAAACAGCTTGGGATAATGTCAAGCTAAATAATGTAAGCTATCATGGGTTTCTGCCCGAGTGGACAAGGTTCATCTGCCTGGGAAATCTGAAAATTCTCAATTTGTGTGCAAACCCCTCTGAAAAGGGGAGTTGCAAAAAAAAATTTCTTCTGAGAATTTGATTGTTTTAAATGATGCCTTTTCAAAATGACTGCAAGGTTGAAGGAAAAAAATGGAAAGCAGTGGGACACTGCCATGGAGAAATTACATCCTTTTTAAAGGATGTGATTCCTCCATTTTTGTTCTCTTTGTATTATCTGCCCTCATGTGAATGTTTTTACTGGAGAGGTGTGGGAGGCAGAAAGCACTGCCGAATCAAGGCCCACCACACCCTTGAGTTTTTAGCTTTACTGAAGAAAACAAGGTTATTTTCCAACAGAGGAATTGGGACAAGCCCTGGGAAAACATGTCCTGTTGTTCAACCCATCACAGCACAGTCCCAGCTGTACAGATGTAAGTCAGCCCGTGCTAGTGTCCACCCTCACTGCAAGCAGAAGGGAAAGGAGGAAGTGGCCTAGAAGAGAGGGTGTTTGGTCTCACACTGAGTGGATGGTACATAGTGTCCACTCCGGAAAAAAATCAGCATTTCCTGGGAGAGGAGTAAAGACAAAAAAGGCCAGTTAATTAGGAGAGGGGCTGGGGAGAAGTGTCCAGCAGCCATGACACTATCAATTATTTAGCCACAATATATAGAATACATAGCCAGCAGTGTTAATTTAACAGAAGTACTCTGAGCTGGAAACACCCAAAGAAAGACACAAAAGCCAACACAGAAACACCTCAATGCCTTTGTCTTTCTCTTTCTGGAAAGTCTGGCTGAGTGTCTCAATAAAATTCTTCATGTCTGGTGTAGCTGCCCTTGTCCTTAGTGACAAGCTGATGCCAGGTCTCTATCACTTTCTGGTTTCCTTTCTAAATACCTTTAATTATATTGTTTTAGTTATTTTTTCAGCATGTGTTCATATGCTCTGTTTTGTCACAATAAAAATGGCCAGTGATTTAAGAGAAGACCTATTTGTCTGTTAAGAAAATGTGAAAAATCCTGACATACCTGTTAGAAGTTCCTGGCTGTGCCAATACGTTTGCCAGTTTTGATGTGAACATATACTCATTGCTGATTTGCTGTTTGTTGCTCCATCTCCAGTGCAAGGATGGTGCAGTGGGGACTTCCCTGCCTGGGCATAGTTCTCAGCCTTTGTCATAGATCTGCTCCTGTGGCCTCTTGCTCCTCAGAGAGTCTCCAGCCCATGCGTCCCAAGCGTAAGGCCAGGCATAATTCGTGGCTGGAAAAGAAATTGGATTTCTTCTCAAGGAGGTAGAAAGAGAGGGACAGATGATGTGACTTTGGGGGATGTTGTTTTCTGACAATATATTTGATAACTCTCTTTTCCTTCCAAATCAGGATTTATGAAGCCAAAAAAAGAAACAAATTAGCAGAGTGACAGGTAGGCTTTTTAAAAAGATCTGTCCACTGTTGGTTCCCAGACTCACTCTCGTCAAAGCAACACTTCTCAGTCACTCTCCTTACCCTCACAGGAACATCTGCTGGGGAAGCATGATATGGCACAGGTAGAGAAATGACTAAATGCAGCTCATGGTGGGAACATGGCAAGACAGTTCTCATTTTTCCTCTTTAAATCCTCCCTCCTTTTAAAAAAGAAAAAAAATTCCTGGTTTTCCCTTATTTTTATTTCATTGTTCCTTCTTCTTTGTCCTGACTCAGGCACATGCACACTGTCTCTCTATTTTCCTTCCATTGTGTCTCCCAGATTTTCACCCACCTCCATGGACACCTGGTCCTGGAAAGGGCCCTCAGCTGATTCCCCTGCTACACTGCTCCTCCCACCTTGTTTCCTACAATGCACACAAGATGAGTGCTCCTGGTGAACACGGGAGGTGAAAATTGTGAGTCAGGGCAGAAGGCAGAGGAGTGAGCCTGAGCAGCCAGTTCAGCAGACATGATCAGTAGCTGGCTTGGCCACTGGTTTTGGGCACTTGGCCTTTACAATGTTCATCACGGATGCAGAAAGCACAGGCGTCAGGGCCTGTCAATGTAAGTGTCAGAAACCTTCCCCTCACCTGCTGAGTTGGGTGTTAGGGTTCCTCACCTTAATTGCTTTGTAGGTACATTAGAGTGGTGTGTGCTGCACAGGGCTGATGTGGACTTCACAGGCAGTTTAGAAATGGATTATCCATCTGCAGTATGTTGCAGACGATGATGGAAGTTACAAGGCATAGAGGGGAGCACATGCTCCCTGCTTTATGACAAGTTGAGGCACAAAAGGATGGGAAGGAAGAATCCATTACACAAAAATAGGATTTACTGACGTGTATTACACCTTTTTGTACAGAGTTTTGTAGTTAACTGTGTGTGTGTATGTTCACACACATATGTTTTTAACACACAGTTGTAGCAAAAGGCCAACCTAACTGAACCAAACTAAGAAAAACAGGAGCAAGAGGAAAATCCCAACTTTACAATACTGATTTCTACACTGAACTGTTCGAGTCCATATACTGGCAGGCCTCCCACACCTTCATCTCTGGGCTTTATTAAGACATTGAAGGACTTGTGTAAAGCGTGACTTAAAAAACCAGGGTGCCAAGTCATACAGCTGAAACATTTAGGAGCTCTGCTCATCAGGCTTGCAGTATAAGGAACATTATGTTGAAAAGTGACCCTCAAAGGAGTCTTGAAGGACCTATGACAATGAATTTTTAAAGTCACATGTTTTTCTTTAAAAAAATTTTTAAAGTATGTTTGTGAAAAGGAAAAGAAAAAAAAAAACCAACCATCTTTTGGGTTTAAATTAAATTTAAAAATTTTGTAGTTAACATCAAAAACCAAAAGCAACTTATTTTTGTTAATACATGAAAGCAAGGAGGCAATATGGCTAGAACAGGAAGGTAAACAATTGATCTTCAAGGTTGTTGGGGTTTTTTTTACTGGTCAAACTGAATGAAATGCAAGAATAAAGAGCCTGTAAAATGGGAAATCAGGATTTCCCCTTGTTTCTTTGTGTTTTCAGTTTCTCCAAGTGCTTTCTGGTTTTGCTCTTCGAAAAAAAAAAGAATACCAGGAACCATGACATTTTTTATATAATAATTTTAAATTTACGTAGTAATTTTAACTTATTGTAACAATTATACAAGGTACATTTTTTACTTCTTCTTTAGTTTTTCTTACCCAATACTTGTGAATATAAAAGTCTTTGTATGTGCATGGGCAGATATGTATGTGCACATGTGGACATATCCTCAAATACAGGTACATGCAAATCCATAGTAGAAGTAACAAAGGCAAAATGTGATCCCTTTCTTAGTAGGTATAAGTTTTGCAAAAAACTGAAGATGGTTTACTGACCCAGAGGTTTTAATGTACACTAAGAAAATTATAGTTCATTTCATAATTATTTACTGACTTTTTAAAGGCCTATTCAGTATTAATTATGCTGAAGTACAGGGCAGATTATTTTATTATATCACAGTTTATGGAGTCGAGGACTTTTTAAAAAATAATGTTTATTGACCAGTGACTGCCTGCATTTCTGCAATTTCCACTGAGGTGGTTTTTTAACACCAGTTTTAACTATTTAGTCAAGAAAATATTTTCTGGCTGTTTGCATTCACCAGCTGTCTGTTGCAATTCAAAGCTTAGTACATAGGTTGCAAACCCAGCAGCTATTTCTTGAGAAAAGTAACTACATCCTGATCCAGCAAGGGCTTTCCTCTTCCAAGCAGACTTCTGACAGGACTTAGCCTGACCACAATAGGGCTCCTTACAGCAGTAAATGCTGCAGAGACACAGATGCTTGCAGGGAAAGGCCTTTTGTTTTGCACTACTGCATCTGAGGTTTTTTTTTCTCTTTCTTTTCACAATGGGTAAAAATATCTTGCTTGTGTTGAAAATCAAGCTCTTGCTGAATTTTGCTTTACTTTTAATTGTCCCATTACAGAAGTGGGATAAAGACCTTACAGCCCCCCCGAAGGATCCTGGTATCTGAATGTCTATTTTTTGTCAGTTTGAACAGTTTCCATAGGATGTAGTTCTGGCATTGTGTTATTGGCTATCTGTTCCCATACTTGGTAAGCCTATTAGCAATAGATATTCTGGCTTTATTAATTCACTGCCCCATGCTACATCTACCCCAGGACAGAGAGACTATTCAAAGCCTGAGAGGAATGTTTGGGTTTCTAGGTCCTTTCTGATTAGGTTGTCAAAATAAAAGAGTAGGGGTATTCTCTTTTATTCTTTATTTTTCATGTTTTAATTTTTTTAAAATAACACTAACAATTATTGCCTGGCAACTGAACAGAGACCTTCCAAACTTGTATCACACAAACCATTTCTACTTTGCTTGTTTCTGTCTCTGATTATTCATAGTCACACTAAGCCTTTCTCAATGTAATGGGCTTAAAAAATATATGTGTAATGCAGCTCCCAAATTGAGAATGGAGATCCTGCAGTATAGCACTCAGTAAACAAAATATTACCAAGTATTGTCATGCCAATAGGTTTACAGATTCCCAAATGAACATGACTGCAGAAACTCTTGTAACCTGCTATACTATATCTTTTTGCATAACACCTTCATTTACTTTCCCATATGGTTCGTGAGATTATGGAGTCAGTTCTGCTCCTACAGTGAGGCCATTAGTAAAACTCCTTTAGACTCGTATACAAAAAGTCCTTGTTCAAGAGTGATAATTCCTTATTCTGAAGTTATTTGACCTCTTCTTTTGAGGCATATTCATCCCTTTTGTTTATTTTTTTCAGTTGATATATATATACAGTAGAACATCATGGTTTAGGTATTTTAACTGCTGCCCAAATTTAAGCAGATATTACATGTAAGGAAAACAATCTTAGAAAAACAATCAGAAAAATCTGATGAGGTTGAAATGGAAGAAAACATTGTGCATAAAGTAACATTGCATTTAATCTTTATCTTTTCTTTGCAGATTAATTTGGGTGTTCTGATGTATAAAAGTCCGCAGTCTGTCCACTCCCAGCCCCCCCATTGTCTAACACCCATGTAACCCACTGGTACCACATATGCATGTCCCTCTGTACTCCCCATACTCTATAGATGAAATTTTAGCTAACAATGTCTCAATTAAATAATGGTCATTGCTTTTCACTCTTATTAACTAAATAAGTCTCTTGGCTCATTCATTTTAGAGGAATTTCTTGTATAGATCTGAACTGGTAGAGTAGAACTCTGTATGTGGAGGACTAGATATATGTGCATGTATGTAGGCATATGTGCATTAAAAATACAGGAAAAATATAGCAACTTAAAATAACAAATAGAATCAAATTAATTTGTCCTTAGGTCATTTGTTTTTAAGGTATTTGGTTAGAATCACAGAATTTTAATTTGTTCATGAAACTGCAGTATAGTTCTCTCATACAGTGAAACAGCTATGCTGGAGAGGGATGTCACAAAGAGTTGCTTTGAAAATGTGTTTGAACATACCTGTCTATAAAGTGCATACCTAGTCCTTACCAAGTTTAACCAAATCTGATCCAAATCCCACTGAAATTAAGGGCTGTTTTTTAACTGAATAGGAATTGTATCAGTCCCTTCAGTAGCCTTGTTTATTTCAGGGTAACAGCTGTCAGGATTTCTCTGTGTGTGTGTGTGTGTGCATGTGTAGCTATGTAAATTTTATTCATGTATCATCATATAGAAAAACCCCATATGTTTTGTGTAGTTTTACTGTGGCTTTGTGCATGTGTTAGGTAGGCACATGTCCATGAGGTAGTACATGGGAAGAGTTGTGTTGCAGTGGTCTCCTCTTTATGAACAAGTATTTTTTTTTTATATATCTAGGAGAGAGCCATCATCTAACCTTCAATGGGGAAAATGGCAGATGAATTTTTGCTGGTTTTTTCCATTTTAATTTGTCCTTGAAGGTCAAAATTATTTTGGTGATCACTTCATGTCACGATTTTTATTTGGAAACAGACTGTAATGTCTCTGGCACAAGGACTGAGAAGTTAAGAACACATGTCTGAAGTGTCTAACACATCAGAAGAGATTTTTTTTTCCCCCACTTCATAGTGGTAAAGCAAATATGGTCCAATACCTGCTAATTTCATTGTCCAAATTTTCTTAACCAAGTCCACTTGCTTAATTACAGAGCTAAAAATAGTGTTTTCTTTCATAGGTGGCTGTAGTATCTGTATGTAACATAGGCATTACATTAAATAATTGTTCTTTGATTTACACTGCTTTTTTGTATTGGCTTGCCTTTCCTGCTGCCTAGTTTAGAAGCCTAACCTCAGACAAGCAAGTTTGAAATTTCAGGCCATTGTTTTCTAACATTATAGATGGTCCCCAAGCTATACAGCACTTATTTCTTTATCAGTTTTAAGAATAAATGAGGCACTGCTTTCTGGTATCCAAAAGGTAGCCACAGTTAGGTCTAACGGAGTTTTGGGAAAAGGTGTCAAGAAGGAAACAAGTCAGCTTGCTTTCTGTTATTTCTAGCAGCCGTAAACAGTATGGAATTTGAGTAACAGAAATTCAGTGGAGTGAATAGAAGATTTTGGATCTAAGGGCATTCTGAATAATGCAAATTTTGCTAATAGAGCACGATGAAATGTGAGCATTTGGCATTTCAGATGAGAATTTCCCCTCTGTAACTTTGCCTTCATTACCCAAAACACTAAATACTCTATAGTGAAATTGTCTTGTTTTGAGCAGTCAGTATTTGGGTTAGTCTTTCTTGCAAGCTTGGGGGTTCAGGTCTGAGGCTATAAGCATCAGCCGAGGGTGAAACCCGTATGTGCAGTCAGTCCTCCACTCTCAGTCCAGCAGACATGTGAGGCTGTGGCAGTGTGTCAGACTGGGTGAGAGGGCAGGAGAGGGGACATGCACCATCCTGCTGGGGCCACCTGCAGCTCTGGCACCAGTGATTGAGTGCTCTGCTAGTCCACCCACCGCCCTGCCACAACAGTAGCTCAGCCTGTTAGAAAATCTGGGTCAAAGGAAAAATGGAATATATTTGGGTCTGATCTTTAGTCCCAGATAGTTTTTAACTTTAGAGGGTTTCAGTCTTGTAAACAGGCATGTGTGTAACATGTGTGAAGCCCCTTGGAGCTGTGGTGGCCAATACTGGTCACCTGAGCCAGCAGCCGGCCTCAGTGCCTGCTGTGTCAAGGGTTGAGCTAATTTGGCTAGTGAGGATGAGCAAAAATGAAGCAAACTGTATGCTAAAAAGAAAAGTTAAACATCAAAAAGATATCAAAAGTACTAGGGGGCTCTTTTTGAAATTAGAAGTTCTCGCTGCGTGATGAATGCAGGCTTGACTTCTTATTTGAAGGAATATTTTAACAGCTTTTTTTTATTTATTCTAATGTTAGGTAGTGTTGTAATGGAGACCCTGAAGATGTTTTTAAGTAGTTGCTTTAGAAGCCCATTTGCCTAGTGTGAGTAAGCTGTAATGAAAGTTTTACTTTGTATTTTCTTATTCAAGGGTCCAACATGGAAGCAACAGAATGCTTTGTAGGGGGGTGAAAGATAAGTATGTCTGTTAGGCATGATACAGTTTCCAAGCCCATGTGTGTCAAGGCCAAATGTAACTCACTTTTTATACATTTACCACAGTCTTGTTTCCAGTAAATAAAAGGATTTATCTGAGTGGCCAGAGCAGAAACTTGCATTAAAAACTAGCCAGAGTATTATTCCTTTGCATTCTTCAAGCGAAAAAAAAAAATTCAAATTTTTAATGAAGCTGAGAATAAACAAAAAAAAAAATTAAACCTCTACTCTGTTGTTCTTGCTACAGCTAATCAGAGGGCTATTGATATATAAAGTGCATGATGACTGCTACAACTAATAAAACAAAAACTAATTGTGTGTTTAGGTAACAGTCAAATCTATATTGCCCCATCCCATGAATCTGCTGCTGTGACACGTAAGCAGGACCTAGCCCATTGGCTTCATATGGACGATACAGATACAGCAAGGAAGCAGGTTTTGGCTCAGTCATGTGCAAACGAAAGTTCTTCTGCACATTAACAACTAAAAAAGCAGGTTTAGGATGACTTTTTTATATGAATGTAACCCCAAATAGGAAGGAAAATAACTCCATTTTGGTAATAGTGGAAACTAAATGTTAAACAAGCTTGGATCAGAAAAAAAAAACAACTGTCAGAGCAGCATACTGCCATTTTATCAGTCTCATCTGTTAATATACATGTTATTAAGTAAATATGAATATTAAAAATAAGTGTTAATCCTCTTTTGGTATTTACTCCACGGTAACAGTCATATTTTTCTCTTTAATTTTGAAATTAAAAATATAAAAACATTTTGCTGTTGAGAACAAAGGCTGGATTTTTATTTCCCCCTCCATTTAAACTACTGATTAACAATTTATTTACTTGCCACTTATTGTTGACCATCCCAATTATTGCTTTTTATTTGATATTTTACTTGCTGTTTTTTCTGGACAGTATATGAAATAGGTTTTCATTTCTGTAGAATTCTAATCCCTTATTTCTACATATATTACTAATATCTTCCTAAGAAATATCTTGCCTTTCAAATGAGAATGTCCCCTCTGTAACTTTACCTTCATTACCCAAAACACTGAATACTCTATACTGAAGTTGTCTTGTTTTGAGCAGTTGGTATTTGGGTTAGTCTTTCTTGCGAGCTTGGGGGTTCAGGTCTGAGGCTATAAACACGTCTGTACGTATGAGTAAGTCTAATTTCGTGAGTAGTCTAATCCAGCAGGGCTCCTCAAACAAGTATGTGTTTGCAGGCTTGGGACCTGCAGATATTTGGATGGAGGAGATGATAGCGAAGGGCTACAGATACCAAGTTTTATTTTTAATTACACATGCCTGCCAGGATCATCAAGAAATATGACAGTATATTTAATGAAACGGACTCTTTGGGACACATGACACAAATGAAGCTGTTTGCCTGATTTGATACCATAAGATAAAATTAACCTAAATACCTGATATCTTAATCAAATCTAATCGTTGTGATTGTTGAAACTTTTGGTCCTGATTTAGTTAAATTTTAGGTGACATTCATACATCTAAAAATCTTCCTGTCTGATGATACCTGGTTGAAAAATTTGCAAAAGCAGGAATCATTTTCTAGAATTTGTGGAGGATCAAAAGGCTTTTTAAAGATGCCGTCAGATTAACAGCATTTTGGGTTTTATATATAAGTTGTTACAACTGCTGTGTTTTTTCACTAAGAAATTTGTTTTGATTAGTTAGGCCTTTTTTACCCCTTCACTACACCCCTTCCAAACTGCAGCCACAAATTAAAAACCATCTAAGAAAAAGCTACTTGCCTGGTCCTTGACACTGCTCCTACTTAATTTAATGGGATCAGTATTAGTTTTAGAGGTGAGGGGTATGGTGTAAAAGCAGAAGGAGAGAGGTACATAAAAAGAATATTTCACAACTTGGAGAATATTTATAATGTAGTCAGAAGCCTGTGCAATGAGAGAAGAGGGATCTGTGGATATAGTCAATGGTAAATAAGGAAGCAAGACAAATCAATGTTTTAGAAGCCATGTTTACGAACATGACAAATATATCTACCTGGGAAATGGTAATTAAGTTTTTTAAAAACACTGTTTTTACAGTAGTGAAATTAAGAAAAACTATGAGAGTCAAATTCTGCGCTCAGATATACTCATATATTGCCTGATGGCATCGAGAGGGAAGATTTTAACATCTCACATCTGACTTGGAACCAAACCAAAAAGACTATTTTCAGATGACTCTGGAGTGACTTGGAGGATCCCAAATTGATCTGCCAATGTATAGAGAGATGATTTCATCAGGCATAGAGAGCAGTCTCTTTGGAGTTAAACTCGATAGCTTTTGAACTGTACATAGCAATGACAAATGGCAATTTTGGCTTTTACACGGAAGAGGGAATTTACTCATATGTAGAACTTCATACTACAGAAGACTGCTAAAATGAGTGACAGAAATACTGGCCATCATTCCCTCTTCAAACTGCTATGTAATGGCTTTGCTCCTCTGTTCTGTAAATATGACTAGCCCAAATGAATTGGTGGATTCTGTGATTCAAACAGATCATTAGTAAGCAGGACTTCCAGATCCTCCTCCAAGGTCCCCCAGCTTTCCAGTATATACCTGGACAGACATCTCTTTTTCAAATGGTATGTAGTATCTACATTAAACATATTTCAGCAAAATGGAGGCTTCAACAAGCAGGCACAGTTTTGGGTAGACTGATCCTAGGCAGCTGGTTATCAGTTTGGGGAGATTGGCATACACACATTTATTCTCCTTCACTTTTATGAGTGTAGCTTGGTGATACCATCTGAATATCCTTGTTTCTGATAGTTTCTGAAGGGTCCTGTCTGGAATAGTGATTTGGTCCCTTTCCATTTTTTAAAATTCTTGAGCAGAAGAAAGAAGGCAGCCTGTTGTGTCAGAAAGCTGTGTACAAGGATATGTGGAAAGGCTCTGGCAGGTCCTCCTGAACCACACTGACCAAAAATTAACTGTAATTTATCTGGCAGACACTTAACAGTATCAACAAGAGTCAACACTTGTTTTTTTCTCAGATGTCTTTAGAGGACCCAGCTAAGCTGCCTGTGATGTTTCTTGGCCCTTTGTTTTAGAAGACAGTCATCAAATCTTTGATTCTTACTTGTCCTGCAAGACATTTTATTTATGAGGCTATTGACATTCCACAGTCTTTAAAAAAATTCTGAATTGAAAGTTGTTGTCTCTGTGTTGTTAATCAGGATCAGATTCCTGAAGGCCAGCAATGTTACCTGTTACCTTTCACTAGGAAAAACAGGAGAAGGAATGTTGCCTGAATGTCTTATGTACAGTAGCACCAGAGTTGACAAAGCTGGTTTCATGGCATTGTTTCATGCCTTGCTGTAAATTCTGATGGATGCTTTTCCTGCAGTTGGGCCATTCATAGCTGCCCTCTCCTGTGTGGATTCTCTGGTGCCTAATAAGGCACACAGTCATAGTGCAGCCTTTTCGTCCAACCTGGAACATTTACATGTCTCTGTAAGTCTTGCTGGCCACTTGTTTCCACAAAACTTGCAGGAACTCAGTTACCATTGAGACCTGTATTTAAGTACCAGGACTGACTACAAACTACCAGTGCATTCAGCGGTTATTGACCACCCTTATGGTCACTTTCTGTGTGTCTTGTCCACGCACACGTACACACACATGCACACACACAGCATGATCACAAGCCTTGTTGCTATAGGAAACCAAGCTAAAAACAAGCAAGGTCAGAAGGCATGAGCTCATTGTTTTTCTTTTCCTGTTCTTTCTTAAAAACTCCTAGCACAGGCTTTTGTTATTCATTAGATTAGACACGGGTTTGGATGCTAAGTAATGGAAATCATACTTGCTGCCTGCTAGTTTTATACTGCGTGATGTGGTGGTGTCCATGATGGAGTTTGTCTGGTTGCCATCTTTGTCAGGCCTTACCTCACTCCCTAGTCAGTCTCTACTAGATTTGATAGTCATACTTGCTGCTTTGGCTTGCAGTTTCCTTCCTGGTCCCCTGCTTGTTGTTGAGAATGTCTCCCTTAATCACTTTGATCTCACTGCAGAGTTTTGCCCCCTTGGAAAAAGTAGCAGCATCACAGGAACAAAAGATATTCCAAAAACCCAAAGCAGTGTCATCAATGGTTAAATATTACAGAAATTGCTAGTCTGGTTACAACTAACTCAACTGGCATCTTTGCTTTAGAATAAATATTTATAGTGTGTTATGACTAAACCTTTATAATACAGAGGTACTTCCCTGGGCAGGAGATTTGATGTATACCATAACTCTCCATAAGGGGACATGAAAGCCATACTTTTGGTAACTGTTCATGGATAACACTTCTTTCTTTGTCCCCCTTAATAGAGCAGCAAAGTGTCACTTTTTTGACTGACATGGTTACTTGCAGAGACTTATTTGTCTTTTCAACATGAATTGTTGCCTTCTCTTCCATCTTCTTCTATCAAATATATTTGCAAAGTACAAGCCATAAGGGACAGGTACCCATCTGGATGTATATGTGTAAAACAGCTTAGTTAGTAATAAAGCATAGTGTGTATTTCTTTATCTCATGTAAACATTCAAATAAGGTGCCTACAAATGGGCACAGTTATTTGTACGTTTTATCATGAATGAATCAAAATAAATCAAACTTCGTATTTTCCATAAACTGTTCTAGAAATTCAGAAACTGGACACTTACTTGGTTATGGTGGCCTGTCCTCATGGCAAGGGAAGGCTTGTGCCTTGCTTCTGATTTTCTATGCTTTCTTTTTTCACTTGTACTTGCTCTTACAGACATTCTGTTCTTGGGTAAAATCAGAGAAATGTCAGCCTTGAAAAATATTTCCTCTTGTCCTGTCTGGATGCTTTTTTGCTCCAGTGGACAGAAATTATATCTTAAATGTATATATTGCTTATTAATAATTCCTTTGCAGTGACGATTAGGAAATCCCAGTAGTACATAGCTCACCCCGATCCTATCTGCATTTCTACATCTTCTTTTCCCTGACTTTGTCAGTGCTGCAGAAACAGAGTACCCAAAGTCACTCAGCAATGGCCTCCAGCCACCTCAGTTTCGTTAGGCCTTCTAGGGACAAAAGCTCTTCTCAGCATCAAGGGCTTATTGAGGAGGGGGAAGAAGCCTGCTAGGGTAATGGTGGGAGATTGTAAACCTTGGAGCACTTCTGGCCACAGACAAGGGCACGGAAAATGCATTTTCTGAAACTCTTTCACCACCCCATCCCCAGCTTCCCTAGAACTGTATCACTGTCTTTGCTAGTCGTATACACAGGGTTTGGGCTGCTCATGGTGCCAAGCCATGAAACATTTGCAGTCGGGGAGCTGTGCTGATGTTATCAGATCAGCAGAGAAAGGAACTACTAGAATACAGTTATTTTCAAAAGCCATCTAGGAGATTAAAGTTGCCACAGAGTGTGCACCTATCTCCCTGCATTCTTTCAAACCCTAGGGATATAGCTTTAAAATCCTTAAAGAGAAGGAAACTGGCAGCTCACTGAGAGACACTTCAGACCTCACACCATGTATCTTGAAGGCTCACATCACTGGCTGTGTCCATGCTAGTAAATTACATGCATCCTGGACCATTATCTGGCACTGAGGTCAACTGGCACAAAACATCCAGCATCCATACTACTATGCCGTCTTGATCTCCCAAGACAGGACAGCCATATGCAAAATGTCTCTTGAGAACAGTCCCTGGCTTGTGGCAGCTTTCAGCCCTCACCCAGGAGCTGTTTGAGAGAGCGCTGGTTGGTCCTGGCCTCAGCCATGCCAGGGATCTTCGAGAAACCGGAGAAGAGATGCCAATAGTAGTGTCCCTGGCACCATTTAATGTTTCAGAGAAGGTGTAGCCAGCAGTCTCGCAGGTGAATTGTGGGTGCCTTTGCCACAGTAAGATGGAAGCACTGATCCTTTTTACAAGGGCTGCAGTTCCTTCTCTTTGTCAAATCCCTTTGTCTTCTCACTCAAACCTGAGATTTTATTCTGATGAATGCTGGAATGGCTTACTATTTTCATCCGTTTAATAGTTTGCTGTTGTGATTGTATTTGATTGTGTTTGAACTTGTATTTCCCCAAGGATGGGGAAAGGGATTCTATAAATATTATTTGATTTAATTAATAAATGTCAGCTTCTTTTGTAATGTAGTAGAGCAGCAAGGATGTGCACTGGGAGAGTGACCAGTAAGGCCAGAAAGGCATTGCTGTTTTTATTCCTGTGCCACATTCACCACAGTCCCTGTGCCACTGTTGCCAGAAACTATAATACCACCACAAGGGACATTATCTATTGTAAAACCCCTGCTAAAGCCCCAAGGTATTGAAGGCAGATAATAAATCACTTAATACCTTCTCAGGTATTTTTTTTATAACTCGTAGTTTGCTGCCACGATCCACAGAGACCCCGTAATGGAGGTCCTACTTGAAAGGATGCACTTGGTTGGAAGTTCTTGATTTGAGCATTCAGATTATTTTGATCCCTTGTAGGCTCTTCAGAAGATCACCAGAATTATTTAGTTCCAGTATAATCTTTCAAGGTACATCTTCATTCTGAAACATCCTCTGGAGCCTGATGCATGCTCTGGTTGAATTTGGCCAGGCACCTCAACTGGGCTTCTGCTCACTGAGTCAGACCATTTGTCAGCCGTGGTCTAGGAGGCACACTGCTAGCCAAGGGGAAGAGGTTTCCTTCTGGTGATTATTTTGTTAACTGAAAAGACTTTAAATTTCTTGTTAATAATATTTTACAAATCTACAGGTCAAAATCTGAAATAAAAGACAATATTTTAATAAAATGCTGATATGTCCTGGGCAAATCAGTGATGATACAGGACCATGGAGATTCATTGTAGTCTGTTAAGGTTGTGTCTACATTCTCAAATGAGTGTATCTATTCCTAGAGCTATCTTGGATAAGTCAACAAAATATTTTAGGTATTTTTGCTATTCTGAGGCTTTCTGTTAGACTGATAGTTGATGAAATATTTTGCGGGGCTAATGCTGTTTGCTTAACTCATGGGAGTTAGTCTGCTTATTTCAATGAGCTAGCAAAGTGAACTGGATCTTGTTGTTTGGGAACTATTCAGAAAGCTGTGCTATATTTTTATGGAGGATCCTCCCCTAGTGTGGATGTCACTATATGATTAAATCAGTGGGAAATCTGTGGGAAAGTTAGGAGGTATGGCATTGAGTTCACAATGTTTTAAGATTAACAAACACATCCTTGAAGGGGGGCATGCACAAGGCAGATGGAACCAAATTCTTATACACTTCAAATGGTATTAAGTAATATTCATGGTTATGCTATAAATATAGGGCTTCTGTGGATAGAAAGAGTCCTGCATATACAGCACTGGGATTATTATGTTCTAAACTAAGAATTTTAGAGTAGTTTTAACAAATGTTCTATTCATCTGTAAAATCTGGAAATGTATTCTGTCAATGGAGGTTAGTACATAAAGACTGATGACTGTTGAAAAATAATGTGAACTTTTGTTTGAATGTAACTATTTGTTTTGATGGTAATTGAGGCAATTCCTTCACTTTCCACAAACATTCATTAGATGATATTCTGTGGAAAAACTGTCACATGCAATGATGCATTTCTGTATCCATACAAATGCCTGAACTGGAAGTCTGCATGCAGCTCTTAGGGAAGCCTTTGATGGGTTGTAAGTTTACCAACCAAGGGTAAAAAACAGATGTCAGGTGATTTGGGTGACCAACAACCTCCTATAAATACTAATCTATGAGTGGTGAATTCCTGAAATACATAACACAGTTATTTTAGCGAGTAGCTTGTGAGCAATCTCATGGGCAGAAGTATGTTGGCAATTACTCATTCAATAATTTGTGAAAAATATATCTTCTCATTGACATTTTGAAAAAAAAAGAAGATAAATCACTTAAATGCATTGTGGGAAATATCTTGCCAGCTCACAACCCAAGACACATGACTCTACTTACAAATATTTAGACGCCTTCTGATATTTCTGAACTTTGGATATTTCTTATTGAAAGAGGTCGGTCTAGATGTGCAGACCCCCCAGTTCCCCAAACAGCAGAAATGTAATCCCAGAGCTGTAACACCATTTGAACAAAACCCCAAATCTGTATGAGTGGCTTGGTCCCAATCTGAAATTTGCAGCTAGATGGCTTTTTTTAAACAAAATTTCAAATTTTTGTGCTTGGATATGTTAAAAAAAAATGGATTGCAATTTGAACTTTGAACCAAAATTCACTTCTGAAGGCTGTCACGCATGAGCATTAGGGATCCTAGTACACATTTGAAAATGCAGTTATGGGCAGTCATTAGTTTAAACTCCTCTGCAGACCACAGGTAGATGCAGAACAGTTTATAGCTTGTGATTTATGATCTGCTGCAGTTACAAGATTTACGAGGGCCCGTTTCAGCAACATTCCCTTCTCATTGGACCTGAGAATCAGTTCTCCCATGCTGCTCATCTGTGACATGCTTTAGAGGTTCAAAGGAGGTTTGTTTCCTGTGTCGTCTTCTTCCTTTTATGTCTTTGCTGAAACTCCCAATAAGAAAGGTCATTTTTAAGGGTATATTTTTGTGATGGAGACATGGGACATGAATTGAGACTGACAGATTCATTTCGTGCAGGATACATGAATAGTGCTTGCAACTTGTGGTCCATATGTGCATGGACTGATTTCAGATTGGTAGTTTAGCTGGCATAGCTACTTCAAATGTCTTACTTACAAGGTTATTTGTGCCATTTCAGCCTCATTTCAGTAGTGACTGGATAACAGATCCCATCATGTATAGACATGGAGCTCTTCATGTGTTCCTTTTCTGGGTTGGGGGGGTAATATAATTTCCTGACATCGTTGTTTATTTTTTATGATTGTCTAATTAAGACTGCATCTCTAAAGCACTATGTTACTAAAATAGTTTCATATTTCACTAAAATTTCTTCTGGTTCTCAAGTATACAATGACTATCTTAGCACAGTAAAAACAGTATCCCTCCATTATAATTTGACGGTACAACAGCATTAAGATTACTTTATGTTGTCTACCCGTCTATCACAGTATTCCAAAAGCAATTTGTGATATGACAGATTTTGGTTTTATATTTTATACAGTTAAAAAGTACGAAGAATTTTGAAACCCTTCACATTCAAGACCAGTGAAATGGAAATATGGCAAAAACCACATTCTGCAATAGGTACCTCACAAATAATTTCTCAGTTGCATCTATCTGGCTATAGAAATCTTAGTTAAAAGGGCAAATTCATTGTTTCTGGCTTAAGATTTTCTTTAGAAATAAACCAACTGAAGTAGAGATATTTCACTGAACTTCTTCCTGAAATATACAATGTTTTTGTTTATATTTTTGGATTTCAGCTTTCCTCTGAATGATTTGCTATCCAAAACAAAATCAGGGCATTTCTAGTGCACAGTAATTAAAAAAATGAAAACTAACAAGTACTAGAAAATGAGTTTTGTTCGTTGTAGATTGGTGACCTGTACTGCAATGCAGAAGGCAGATGATGACCTGAAAGTCAGAGAGACTGAAAAGAGTGACAAAACTTATTACAAAATGATTACTGAAATTGGTAAGAAATTTGTGCTTGCAGGCAGTCATGTGTCTTTAAGCCTGTCACGACTCAATTCAGCTTCTTCTTTTTTAAAGTGTTCAGTGACGAGACTGAATAAAGCATTCCCAGCAACTCTGGTGATGTCAGTGCTGCTGGCCTGAAATGTTCCACGTTTTGTTGTAGCCCTTCTCCCCACATGGCATGTGTTAGTACACCTTGTCCTGTTATCAAGTGCCCCCCTTCTTCTGCCCCCATTCTCCTTTCAGCCAATGGGAATTACAGTATAGGTTTTTGTGAGAACAGGGGCTGGTCCCCTTTCTCAGGATTTCTTTCCTCGACAAACAATGACTTTGCACAGTGTCTGATTGGTTTGGGGGAGTTGTTTATGGTAACTACTTGAGTTCAATGGAGTTTTTGTGTTTTCTTTTATTGTTGCTAATTTGAATTTATTTTTAAAAGGGGAATTAAATTACCTAGACAGGAAGATATTGATGCAAATTTCCTTACTGCTAAGTTAATAAGATTGAAATTAGGAGCATGTACATATCTTCAAGAAGCATCGAAAATATATAACTACAATTTAGGGACCTTAGAAAGATTTCAGTTTTAACAGAAATGTAATTCCTTGGTTTGCTTAGCTCATCTGTTTTTTAAATACAATGACCAAGACTGAAAAACTCTTTGCATCCCCAGTGATTCCCTAGGATTGTGCTGAACCCTTCCCGAGAACAAGATCCTACACAGATGTCTCCCTGTTTTCTCCAGGGTATTTCAAAGACTCCCCAAACCAAGCAGTATGAGAATTATGCTTTACAATCCGTTCCACTATATATCTTCTTTATAATTTTGCCTAGAAATTTTGTGAGGGAGTTCCAACAGCAAAACTTACACTATGGAAGTGTTGTAACATGTACTACCACACATATGTAGATGCAATTATTTTACAGCTCAGTAAGACTAAATTCTCTGAGATTAGCACTTTTTAGCCAATCAAATGCTACAGAAGTAAAACACTTCTATTATTTACATCTCCTTTTATGTACAGCTATCAGTGTACATTCAACCCAAAGGATCTCGCGGTGCTTTGCAAATGACTATGTACAGGAATTCCTTCTACACTGAAATGCCCAGGCTTAGAGGGTGGGCTGCAGCCAAGAAAATAATCAGCTTATAGCACACTGCATAATGTGTGTGAACTGCACAATGTGTGTAAGGATAACTCTGGCCAAGGGCATATCAGACAGTACATCTCACAAGTGCATCCTGCTGGAAAAGGCTAATATTTAAAAGCTCTATTAAAATTTTAAAAACTATCAACAACCTTCTTAATTGACAGTCAGTATGATCCACTAAGTTTTTCTTTATATTTATGTATATGTATTTTTAATATCCATACATACAATTAAAATGTTGATATTGACATCACTAAAACTTGTCTGCTTTCACAAGTAATGTCCTTTAAGCACCAGGTTTTAATAACCAATGATAAAGGGAGTTAGAAGAAACTTGACATACATCTGAGAGGATAATATGCATCTATATTGACTAAGATAGGACAGTATATATCTATATTGACTAATGATACTGACTGACAGCTCTGAGTACCAGCCCATACACAGACTTACTAGTATAAACTGTGAGCTAGACAGTGAAATGTGTGTGGGCATTTATCTTTTTAAATACTATAGCACCTGCTGACTGTTCCTTGTTACTTATGTAGTGCTGCTAGCTTGGAGATCCCCAAACATTTTACCAAGGTTAATTGAGGAATAATCCCATTTAAATGGGAAAAAAAAAAGTAAGAAAAAGGCTCCAACAAAAACCTAAAACTCTTTTCTCTGTTTAATAAATGAGAAACCTTCAAAGAGTTCTATGACGTAGCTTTGTCAATAACACATGGTGAGTTCATACCTATTGTCAAAACTGAGTGCTATAACTACACCTGTCAAGCTCTTTCTGTCGGGGCTTATCCTTCAGTTTGCCTTTGGAGCAGAGGCAGCCAGTTGTTGTGGGACTGTACAGTCCTACTACAGTGAGACTAACTGTGGTTGTCCAATAGCATCCACAGCAGTTGTAGTGCTGACTAGTAATCATAAGAAGGTCAGCAATGCTTATAACCTCCCCAGTGCTACCAGTCTTCAATTAGAAAGTCTTTTCGTAGGAGACCTTTAATAAATGCTCCAGTGTCTTGCAGAGAGTAATATGTTGATGTGACCTCTATACCATCGTGCAGAGAAAGGGCATTGATAACCTCAATCTTCACCATAAGTCTTGCTTTCCAAAGAATTTAACTTAGCTCCTCTAACTTGTTTTCCTTGCTTTGTCCTCTCCTTTCATTCTCCTCATCTCTGCACTGACTCCCGGATGCCTCTATTCTCAAAATTATTACACCAACTCTCAGTTAATGTTGCTATTCAGGTACTGTCTTTTTCTGCAGATTCCTCAGAACAGATTTCTTCTGCAAGTCCTTTCAGAGGAGATCTACCAGTGAAATGTCCATGATAACAGGTTGAAAAGGATGATAAAATAAAATGGCAAGGACTATGTGGAACCAAAGAGCAACCACTGGCTGTCTTCTGTAGAAAACCCTTGCACTGCTCAAGCATCCCTACTTTATTCCTTCCTTTTCTTCATGCTCCCTAAGGTATGTTTGGGATAGTCTAATTTAGAATATTAGCTTCTCAGGAACCAATTTTTAAAATTTTTTTACCTGTATTGGGATATATACATGTATGGCACTGAATCAGTAACAAGAGGAAAGGCATCAGCACAGTTCCTTTAGCTCAAATTTATGTGTACTAACCAAAGGATTCATTATTTCTGCTCTTCCATGCTTAGATTTCCAAGTCAGATCTTTCATGACAAGGCTGTAGATGGAAAGCCATACTTTGAAATAAAACTTTAAGAAGTAAAGTGGGGATAAATGATCTTTATAAATGTAATGTAAGTAGTTATTATTTAATAGCTGATATTTTTGCTTCTCCCTTCCCACTTACTGCTGAAAGACATCAGCAGCTTATAAAGAGAAAGAGCCTGACAGAGGAAAATAGCTGATTTTTTTTTCTGGAAAATAGGGATTTCTCTCTGCAATACGTGTGAGTGCTGGTATGTACACACTAAGGTGTGCATGCATTTATTGTAGTCAGTAGCTTTGAAAGATATGTACATGGTCTCTCTATGAAAAAAAAGATGTTCAAGCTCAAATAAATTTCCAGGTTGATTTGGGCAGAGAGACAGTAATGGGGGGTTCTGTAGCCAGGATGCAAATGCCTTCATAATGTATCTGCTGTCTGAGTGTAACTGTGTGTCCTCTCCATGTGTGTCTGCGTGTCGATGAAGTGTTTTGCATTTATTGTTCTGTGTGTGTGTGTCTGGACATACATACAATCCATTTCACCAGTTCTTCCAAGGGAGTGTAAGTCATAACCATATCCATTTAGCTGTGTTACACAAGGCACATATTTGAGTTCATTTGAGTTCTACATGTACTAGTCAGGACCTGTTCTTGTCCATAATATATGTATGCATGCATTCATGAAGACATGGTTAACCTGCTTTGGTCTGATCTGGAGAGGTGAATAACTCTGTGCAGAAGAGTGTATACAAGGGAAGTTTGCTTTTACTAGTTTGCAGATATTTAACATATTCTTAGTGTACAGAATGCTGACCTCTGAGTGCTTTTGACAACATCAGGGTTAGTAATGATTGCCAACATGAAAGATACTTTAATTTATCAGGATAATAATGTCCATATTCTTGCACAAAACTGATTCTATTTTCTCTTATTCACAAAAAAAAAAGCCCCAAAAACCAGTCAATCAAACAAAAACAACAACAACAACAACAAAACCCCCCAAAAAACCCCCAAAAATTACAACACTGTGAGAAAGCTGGTCTTTTTTTCTTAGGGGAGTGCAGAATATGGCCAAGACTGGTTTTGAGAGGGTTTTTTTGTATGCTTTTGCCTTATGCTTAGAAATACAAACCTTTAGATTTCTGATGCCAAGTTTGGAAATCGGATCCCTTGTAAGTGTTTTACAGGCACCTTGAGCTGTCCGGTGAGCCGAAGTGAGAGATAACCCTCATCAGTTTTTCTGTCTACTTAATTTGTTAAGTGAAGTAACCTTCCTGAAGTGGGAGCATTTCAGATAGTTTTCCAAAGAACCAGAATTTTTTTTTAATGGGAACAGAAATAAAAGTATTTCAGTCTCCAGCACCTTGAATAAAAATAAAAGCTTGATTTTTTATTGCTTCATTTAATAATTTAGGCCCATGCAAAGTGAGTGCAAAAGAGGTATTGATGCTCTGTTTGGCACTATTTTCTTACCTGAGTCTTGAAACATCATTCCCTAATATGATACAGAGTACCAGCATGGTGAAACAGGTGCTTATACAGAGCTGAGTGCACAAGGGCCAAGACAGCAGAAAATTAGGGCATAGGGCCCTATCCCAATTCCCACGAAGGAAATGGGAACTGGATTAAGCCTAAACCTCTAATTACATAGGGGTAATAGTCTATCAGAACTCCCACAGCAAAAGGGAGTTGGATCAAGCCCAAGACTCTAATTGCATTTTTTCCTTGCCATTTTTGTTCATATATTTTGTTTACTCTGGCTCATCATTACATTATTTTGTAACTATTATGATAGGATTAGTGGCCTTTAAATATCTGATTTCTGAATGGTATGTCTTGTTCCTTGTCACTGATGACCCTGATCTATGTCAGAAAGGTTTGTATATTCTGGTTGGTATAGCAAGAAATAGATACATTTATCTAATTGATTGAAATGGATCAAGGTTTATACATTTCTTACCAGCACCTCAAAGAGCCATACTACTTTTCTGTGTGTAGAAAACAACAGAGTGCAAGGCCACACCAGCACTTTTTTCTTCCCATTTTTTATCCTGGTGTTCATACCAATGCCTTTGAATTTCTGCAGTGAGGCCTAGATATATCTAAGGAGTTTTATAAGAAGAGAGCATTACTGGCTATATGACAGATAGCTATTACTTGGAGAAAGCTCCAGTGCTATCTGTTGTTTTGGAGCACCCCAATACATTTGTTTAGCTTGTTCAATACCAGATTTCCTCCTGCTCTTCTAAGATTAACTCTGCAGTGGTATCAACATGTCATCTACAGTGCAGATGTTTGGAGATTTGTCCCCTCTTTGAGTCCCATCCCCAAACATCCCAGCTCTAGAGTCAGAAGAGAGTTCTGGCACATACCAGGCAACGAGAAATGTGCCCATACTTCCAGTGGTACCCTGACTGTGCCATACTGGCAGTATCAGAGCTACAAGGCTGTACAGAGGCCCTGATACACGATGGGAATTCTCACTGACGACAGTAGAAACTGCATGCGTCAGTCTAGGCAGGACTCCAGGTAGATGACGTCAGTGTGGCTTGGAAAACATCAAAGTAGGAAATATATGCTGGAGCAAGGGGCATTTCTGCAGTCATTCCTCACAACATAATTTTACTTAGTTGCCCATTAATAATGTCCTGAGACAGAAGGGTACAGCTTTATTTTGGAGATTTTATTGATTTTTTCCTAATTTTGTACTTTTCATTTGTGACCCTAATATATAAGCTCAAAATTAGGGGAGGGCTTTAGCCAATACAGGTGTAGACTTCTGGAAAAGTTTTCTCGTGGGAGTGGTGGAAACAGGCAAGCAAATTAGCTGTGGATTTTGGTTATTTAATGAAAGGGTTTATATAGCAAGGTTGTCTAAAATAGGAAGGCTCTACTCATCAACACAGGAGATCCCATCCACTGTATCTATCTGGGGAGCTGGGAAAGAGATAATTATCAATACTCGTTGGAAGGACAGGGTGAATCACTGATATAGCTATGCATTGCTTTCTGGGACAGAAGGACTTTGACCAATTTGGAGGTGTTTTGTTCCCAATTAATATATTTTTGGCTACAGCAGAGGTACAGAAACTTTGAACCAAATAGTAGAAGACGTGTCTGTCAATTAAACTATCCAGGAGATGTATTGGTAAGCGACCTTCGGTTACAGAGATATAAAGACTAAGTAACCTCAGTCACTTCACTGGAATCATTCAAGACTTAAACTGACAGAAAAGAGGAAGGAATGTCTTTCTCTTTGAAACCCTTTTATCCCATTTAGAATAACGCAGCCTTAACATGTATCTCCTAACTGCAGTAGGAAATATGTTTTTCTTTCAGACTGAACAGTATTTTGGTGTTTAGCTCACTTGACATAGTCTCTGCCAAAGGAGGCCATTTTTTCTTTTTGAACTTACAAACCTGGTTTGCAGTGTTTCCAATATGTGCATTAAAATCCATAGGGCCACATCTCACTGTAGTCTTAGCATTTGTTAATATTTGGAAAGGACATTTGATAAGAACAAACAGGGTGAAAGAGATCATGATAAACAACAACAAAATGTTTAAAAAGAGATCCAACTATCTTGATTAAAACAGATTATTTTTTACATTTGCAATGAAGATTAGTTAGAACTGTTTCAATGATTTGTAAAAAGTCGTATCAGAAGGCCATTTTAGTGACTTGGAGTTTGCTGCCCTGGGCTGTGTGGAGCCTGGGAACTCAAGGAGGCAGAGGAGTAAGCTGGCCAGTCCAGCTTCACTGTTCAACATGACCAAAGTACACCAACACACAGATACTCCAGGCTGTGAGATGCAAGTGAACTTGTGAAAACTGCTCCCTTCAGCAGTTCTGTGTGCTTGTGGTAACAAAGGTAAGGAACCTATTTAAAACATATACCTTAATCAAAATATTTACCATAGCATTGCTTTTGAAAAAAGCAACGTAAGAATACCTTTCAGATCCATTTTAAAAGATAGGTTCTGTTTAACCATGAGAGAGAAAACCACGTGCTGGCTGGGGAGAAAGTTTCATCAGTGGGGACTGACACTGAGGTAAGCAGGTCTTCTCTGTATAACTTTAATGACATGACATTGTCATGCTTCCTCCCCACTTCCTTAACAACAGATGCGAAGTGTGGTACACCTGCAACCAGTGAAGTTGTTAGAGTTTTGGGGGGATTCAGAGGGGCTGGCTCTGGCAGAATTCTGCTAGAAAGGGGGAAAGTGCAGGTTTTGTGATACAGCTTTTGTAAATAAGTGTTTTCCTCAAACACTAGTATCAAGATGCTGACTAAAAAGTAAATAATATGAAAAATTTCTGCTAGTAAGATCTTCTCTTTCCTAATAAAAAAAAAAGTGGAGAAAATATACTTTACTGCAAAATGTTTTTTTGCTCTTTTTGGAGGGAGTGTGTATGAAGAAAACTATTTGAGCTAAGTTTAAGATGTCTGAATGCAGACATGTAAAAAAACCACCAACTTTACAAGATTTTGCATACATCTGTAGTTCATTGTAACCAGGGGAAAACTGATTCTTCTGCAGAGTGCAGACAGACAACATTCTACTGGCTTGGACAGGGGCTCTGTGTAGGTGGCGTGTTGGCCCTTGGCAAAGAGTGACTTCACAGCGTTAGGTGATAACGTTTTAAACAGTTATTTAAACTAAAGTTTAGAGGTTTTAAACCCACATTTCAGCCCCCAAAATCTGAAAATCAAGGTACATCTTACTGCCTCTCACAGTGCTTATTGCAGATCTCTGTGCTCCAGTCCTAAGTGGTCATGATGCTTTCCCAGGCAGACTGAGGTCCCACTCTCTGTAACTCATACAGGTAGTTTGCCAGCATTTCACTGATAAAAGTACATGCAGTGGATCTGAATTCTTACTGGCATACATGAGAGAAATTGCTAAAATTATTACAGCTGCAGATGTTTGCATCAGTAGCTTTGGCTTTAGTTTGTCAGTAAAATGTGGAGATGTTTCCCCTCAAAATGTTTGGGAGTTTTCTGCCACGGGTCAGTGCTATGTACCACCTAACTCCAGTTTCAGGGTACATTTAAATGTAGGAAACTGAATGTATGTGCTAGGAATGGGAAGTGTTTTGCAGTCACTTCTCTGGAAGATGCGTGCCATAAACCTGCTGTAAAGAGTTAACACCACTGGGGGCTAATCACTGAACACTTGCTGACCTCAGGGGATTTCATCAGACCATACCCCAAGCGGCTTTTGTGATCAGACCCCATGAAGACGTTTCACAAGTCATGCATGCATTAAGGGTTCAGTTGAGGTTTTTGAAAACTGGTTAATGGCTGTTGTCTTAAGTGAAAAAAGTGTAATAAAAATGTTATTTTCTGCTTAATGCAGAATATTTTAACTTCTCAGAAGATAGCTCTTAGTCCCTGCTTACCCTTCTGGCCCCTCGGGCTGGTCACTTTCATAGTAAGGTGGTGCAGCTGAGGGTGCAAGAGCACAGCAAAGACAAGGTACCTGAGACTGTGCAGTCAGTGGGAGAGCTACACAAAAGAGCCCTGCCACTGGCAACCAAACCGTGACCATTAGATTCCAGTTCAGTTAGAGACCTTTTTTAACAAAAAGAATCTGGGATTAAAATCTGGTTAACCCTTTGGAAGTGAGGACTTGTAAAAGAGGGGGGTGGGATGTGGTGGGTAGTTTTTCTAGGAAAGCACCGAAGTATCATGATCTACTGTGAAAGGGCTAATAAGGGGTAAAATCAGCAACTCCATGGCTCATAATACTTGTGGAGCAGGTACTTTTTTAAAGTGGACTAACTCTTTTTATACCTTGTAATAGTTACCTTACCTGTACAAAAGCACTTTTTCTAGTTTAAATATTTGTCTTTATCAATGATTAATGGGCTCCAAACTTGAACTTGCCTTTTTTACAGTTTAAGAAATATTCAAAATTGCCTCAATAGCCCTAATTTGTATTTATCAGTAATGCATTTTTAAATTATTTTTCGAAGTTTAAAATAGGACAACTTACAAATTACATTTTAAATAGTTTCACATCTTCTTTAAATAAAACTTTGTTAAACATCTAGACTGAAATTTTAGATGTTCTGTTTTAATTTAGTGAGACAGTTTTTGGCTCAAAAAAGGGTAATTCTGAATGGAAAAGTTATCAAAGCTTTATTTTTGGAAACAGTTTTTCAAAACGACACAAGGTGTAGTCTGCTGTGCCTCGTGTAGTTTCAAGCTCTTGCTCTGCTTAAAGTGCTCACGATTTCCTTGGATCAGACCCATAACTATCTTTGTCACCACAAATAGAGCCATCAGTGTCACTCCATTCCAAAAAAATACATTAACCCTTTCCTGCCCAGCACCTTCTCAAAGACTTGCTTCAACTCCAGCAATTCAAAGAACTAGCGGTGGAGAGACTTGCTGGATGATTTGGTAACTCCTTAACAGACCATCCTGATTTAACTCCTCGTTTTGGATAATATAAACGAGTTTTCATCAGTTCTCCCTCTCCACTCCTGGGTCACACTTTCTGTGTTTGCTGGGAAAATTTCTTGCCAGCTTGCTTCTTTGTGGGGAGAGAGGTGAAGCCTATGACTTCACAGCAAATAGACCAGAGGCATCAAGGTCACAGGTAAAATAGATATAACTACTAATTTTTCCAACTGTATACTAGCAAAAGCATGCATCACAAAGGCCTGATCTTGACCAACCTCCCATGCCTTTCCATTGCCCTCACTGGTTGACACCTGTAGGTTTGTGGATTGGAAGCCAGCTTTCATCCCAGCTGTTCCTGGTGCCCTGGGTCCTGGGCACAGAGGACCAGTGTACCTGGGAGCGCACCAGCCTGGGGGCTCGCAAGCGTCCTGCTCTTTCTGCACCACACTGCTTGGGTTCAGAGGAAACTTTACATGACACTAAATTGTACTGCTTACTGAAGAAGTTTATAAATCCTGGGACCTGGATCGAAACAATTAGTTCCAAAATAGTTTTGTCCTGTAAAATAGCTTTGATTAACATCAGAACTAAAAATGCTTTCTGTTCCTAGCTGAAAAAAGTAAGGAATTTCTGCTGGCTATTTGGAGGCTAAATTCTACAACTTCTAGTGAATATTCATGCATATTCATGAAAATAATAGCAAGGAACTCTATAGGAACTTTTCTGTGGATCAGAATTATTCCTAGGAGTGCAGGTAAACATAATATGGCCCAGCAAAATCTCCAATTGATAATGCTGCAGTGCTTCTTCTTATGGTACCTGGCTTTTACAGCTAAGTTTTGAAAGCAGTAAATCAAAAGCAAAAGTTAAAACTTTTAATTGCATGTTTCCAAATGCATTATACATCAAACAACATTAAGTATTCCAAATGAATTTAAAAACAAGTAAAAAAGCCTTTAGCTGTAGTTTTGTTTGAGTTTCTTTTCTTGGATATTTGGGATCTGCTATAACCAGTTCCACAAAAATTAAAATCTCCAGGACAAGCAGCTTGAATCTTTAACTAAATAAGCAAAATTTTGCACAGTACTAGAGTTTTTAAAGTAAAGAAATTGGTTATTTGATTTGTAACAATAATTTGCAAATTTAACTTTGGAACCAGCTTTTTCTTCCAGATGAGGGAGGACCAGAAGTAGCCAGAACATTCAGAGAAGGTAACTATATAAGCTTTCAAAGCTGCTTTGATAACATACTGTCTACCACAAACATTATTTTCACAGAATCATAAATCCATATTTTCATATTAAGAGAAATTTCATACAGGTCTCATGACCTCCATAGTTAATTTAGGCAAAATACCTACTGCCTTTAAATGTATTGCCTGAAATTACTTCTTTCAGGGAAAAAACAAAGGCTTGAGCTTTATATAGCTTTTATTTGAATATATTACATATTGTGAAATACTGACATACAAAGACAGGTCCTCTAAATTGTCTAGAATTTGGACTTGAAGGAAATTAAAAATTAGAAAAGATTAGAAGTTAGGGAAAACACTTAAGAACTGCAGGCACCAGCCAAATAATTTCAGTGGGCAGCTTTTTTTAAAAGTGAATATTTGTACTAAATGGCATCCAGTTCAGAAAGAATTTTCTGGGAAGATATTTTCTTATATTCTGGGAAGTTAGACTCATAATAGCCAAAGTACTACGCAGCATGCAGCTAAATATAAAACAAAATAAGCTCAGTTATCTAATATAGATATAAAGACAAGTATTTGTGACATCTATTTAGAGTAGTGTTTTATTCCTTAATATACAGATGAAAAAGCTGAAGTGGGAATATTGTATACTTTAGCCAAAATGCCAGCTAATTTTTTTTTCCTTTTGCTGGACTTATTTACTAACAGTAATAAAAAAGATTTAAATTATCAAATATGTGCAAAGAGTAAGCATACCATTGTTACTGAATTCGTATGGTAAAAGTTAGAAGACAATTGGATTTTAAATTCTTCTGGACTGATCCTGCTCTCCTGAAATGAGTGGTAAAATTCCATTTGCCTTCAAAGGGAGCTGAATTTCATGTCAGCTTTTAAAATAGAATTTATTAACTCTTCAGTATTCTGATAAATAATAAAACCTCACTGTTTCTTTAAAATCAAAGTAACAAAAATGTTAGATTAAAATCTAAGCAAACAAGGACTAGCAAATACTGTTAAAAAAAGCTTTTGGGAGGTAGCTATTGGTAGCCTATCGGCTGATAATTTAATAAAAAGTATTCAGTCATTTATCTACTGTTTAAAGTGGTTTGTAGGACTTAGATGTTTTAGATTCTCCATTAACATGTACGAGAAGCAAAAGAAATAAAGCCCTGCCCTTGCAGAATAAAGGTAGAAATAAGTTTTGACAATTACAACAATTAAATCTAGCTGTTGAATCTAATCCCTAGTTACCTAAGAACAGACATTTTAATGTTAGCATTAGAAAATAAAATATAGATATCTTTGCATCAAAAAAGAACTTCTTTTAACAAAATATACAAATTTGGTCTTTCAGGCATTAAAAAAATATATTTGTATTTGTCAGTTTAAATTTGTAGTTTAGTAAATACATTGTTTAAATAGTAGGCAGAGACAACCTTTGAAGAAGGATAATTGGTAGGAATAAAACTTACGGTTTGTGCAAAAAGAAAATACTTTGATAAGGGCAAACAGTAAGCATAAGTCAGTTTGGGGTTCATCACTATCCCACGAATTCCTTCATATCATACTAATTCATATGACTTAAAGACAAAATTGTTAGAATTGTTACTCATCCTTACTGAGTATATTTCTATTAAAAAGTTATGTTTTTTCCTCTTTCAAAAATTGTTATTGATTTTTCTACAGAGAAGCAGAAAAAATGAGTAGATTTGATCATAATTCACAAATGCTCCTTCTCTTGAAGGAGATTTTTACTTTGAAATTACTAATAGGAAATTATTTGAACAATTTTTTTAAAGTTACTTTATGTGAGAAGCTTTTTGAAAGTTATTATCTTATAACTGACTGCAGCTAGAATACAGCCTTTTTTCAAATTGAATACTGTACATAATAATTAACAAAACATGTGGATGTAGATACAGGTACAATTATTAGGAACATTAATTTGCATTGTTGAATCTTAGTGGGGAGTTTGTTCTTTCTTAAGTCTCTCAAGTAGTTAGCAATGAAAACAAATTGAGATTAAAAGAATCTGTTTCAAATCTTCCTTAAAAACTTGAAAAATGTTTCTAAACCTTTAAATGTGGTTTGATATATTTTTGCCTCTAATGTATAAGTTATTTATATATCTTTTGTAGGATAAAATATTTTTATTTATAGATAGTTCATATCTCATTAAACTGACTGAGCAGACAAGACTGCACCATATTTGTTTGTAAGTTTAACTGAGACTTATTTAATAGAAACATGAGCTAGATAAATATCCTAAATGAAGTTTTATCCAAATAATAGCACCTGCTATAATTATTGTATGTTAAAAGTCCCTTATTGATCATGTATCTGGAAGCTCTCTGTTCAGTTTCTACTTAATATTCTTGGAGCTTTTTCCATTATGGCTTTCAGAATAATAAACGCAATATTCCTGTTGTTTTTGAAATTTATAATAAAGAATAAATATTGATTTTGTTTTGACATCAAGAGAAATTACTGACAGAAGGAAATATGCAGCAATTTTGCACAAGTAACTTTATGAAGTTTTGAAATCCTTGCAGGGAAGGAGTTAAACAAACAAAACCAAACGAATTACCCCCCACCCCTTCCATATTTGAATAAAAATGTTTCTAAATTTCTGCTGCAATTTTTTTAAGAGGGGGAACAGCTTTTTTGCTTTGGCAATGTATTAAAATTCAAATAATAACATTAAAATTCATGATGAGAGTTCTACCACAGAACTTAGCTTTTCAAAGGTCTGGACAGCTCCTTAAATATAATTGAAACTACATTAAAAAATTATGTTTTCACGTAGTAAGTAAACCTAAATGTTTACCTTGGAAAAGAATAACTGCATATATCTGATCAATGGAGAAAGGAACACCACAAAAGTGATTTTTTCAAAGGAAAAGAATTCTTTCCGTATAACATCTAAATCAATGGCCATCTGTTTCTGGCCATCTTAGTGCTTTAATCAGTACAACAAGGTAGAATTTACCAACTAAATGGAAGGTAGGTACAGTATGACCTGAAGTGGGAGCGAGCTCAAAGTTACCTCAGTGTAGGGCAGCACATAAATGTCAGGAACAAAGTTCAACTTCTTTCACTACAATTTCCACAGAGATACCACCTTAAATTTGAATTTGTGAATTGTATGTGCTTCAATGAAATCATAGGATTTTAAACATGTATTAACAAGCTTAAATATGATTATGTTATTAACTATTTCATTAATTAGAGAGTTCTGTAAGTCATAGTGTAAGGCAAAGATGGAAAACAGAATTCATGTGTTAATAATATGCTTCATTCTTTATTTTTAAATGAACAATTTTAGAGGTGAATAGTAAATTCTCCAGAATAAATTCACAAATGTATATACTTCTATTACTTTTTGAAAATATTTTGTTCTCCTGTCATTAATTATGACATTAGTTATGTTATCTTTTTGCTCTCCAGAAATTATGCCAAAGTTGCTGAAAGGGTCAAAATATTACCAGTTAAAGTCCCCCCCAAAAGTTTTCAAATTGTTTCTATATTTCACATTACAATAAAGCTGATGTGAAAGATGATTAAATGTAATCCATTAATTGAAAAATTTTCAATTATGACGATTAAGCTATAACTTATTATTCCAGTAAACTATTATTTTATAATTTGTTATTAATATTTTTTCTGTAGGACACCGTAAATATAAGACAAAGTCCTACATTCAAAACTCCAGCAGATAATAGAATAAGATTAGGCAAGGCAAAATTTGGAATGAAGTTTCCTTATTTCTGACTGTAATCTTAAAACCATAGGAATATCTGTATTAGAAGTTCCAAATTGAATACTTTTCTTCTGCTACAGTTATCTAGATTTTTATTCTATTTACTAATATTTTTCCCACATTTTTCATTTTTAAGGTATTTCAAATAAGAAGACCCAGTTGCTTGCTCTCTGGTCTCTAAAAATCCATCCTGTCAGGATGAGAACTAATTAATATAGCTTTAATTAACTTTACGTTTTCTCTTTCCCTTTTTCTCCCTGGTTAATTTGGTAGAGGGCAAAAACAGAACTCAGATTAGTATAATTTCATCTGCCATGGCAAGGGGGTTGGAACTAGTTGATCTTTAAGGTCCCTTCCAATTCAAACTATTCTGTGTTTCTGTAATTTCCTAACTCACATCAAATCCTCTCTTTCTATAAGACAAATTCTTGGGGTAATAATGACATGCTGCTACTAGAATTAATTTTTTTAACCTAAAATATACCATTCATTAAATTTAATTCACTCAAAAAAATCCAGTTAATTTGCCTCAATATTTATCAGAGTTGCAAATTGGGATTTTAGTTATTAACTCTTAGTTTAAATTGTCATAATACTTACCATATAGAGTGCTATTTAAACAATCAGGCCTCATGCTTTTAAGGTTTAAAGCAACCATTCAAATCATCTTCACCACTGTTCTGCTACAATAATGCAGCAAATCTGTATTTCATGACATAGGGATTTAAGATGAGATGGTACTATGTGCACAGGGGCATCTAATTGGAACAAAAAGGAAAGCAGTCAGAATACAAGGATATTTGATTTAAGTGGGTTAACACCAAACTTCTTTGTAAATTGTCGAACTGATGATAGGAAATTTCAATTCATATAGAATCATAGGTGTGAAGATATGAAATTATACAGACTGTGTGATCTATATAAATCCAGCCAAGAGGTTGTCAGTGATCACTGGGCTCATGTGACAGCAGTGACTTGTTGTACTGCAGCCTAACTCCAACCTGAGATGGAGTCCAGAGCTGAGATACGGATGAGGTGGAGGTACAGGCTAAGCTTCGTAGCTGGAACACAAGCCTGCCCATCGTCAGAGCAGCCCAGCTCTTGGATGGGGGACCAGTCCAGGTCTGTGGTACCCGAGACCTACAGAAATTTAGGGTCAAGCCTGTTTTGGTAAAAAAGATTTGGCTACATTCTAGTGCACAGTGCACTTGGTTTCAATTAGGTTGTATTTATCAGAATTTTTGTGTACAATATTCTGTATTTATAGCTTGGACATCGTGATGATTTTAACAGCTTGCTTGAAAGAAATGGAAACTTTAGGAATAGAGAGAATTTTTTTTTTCCCAAGAAAAAATATTGTATATAGAACAGACTCCGTATAGATAATGTCACCTAGCTGCTGGTGTATTTATTCCTTATGCATATGAGGTGGAGGGTAAAATGAAGCAAGAAGATATTAATGGCTGCTTTAAACTAACAACTGGTAAAAATCAAGTGGATACTGATAGAATCACTTGCCACCTGGAGGAGTTCCACATGTGTCTCATTTTCCAAATATAATTAAAATTCAGAATTTTTCCTGTATACTTTTCTGAAATTTCTGAGTTCACTGGTCACACAAAGATATGCAATAGTAGTGAAGTATGGGTCGTATCTTTCAACTGCATGGCATACAAGCTCTGAAGGTTCAAAGCAGGGAAAAAATCTCAACTAGGTCTTGTCAATTAACAGTGTTCTTCCCACGCTTAGTTTATTTGAGAAGTTCAACAGAGTGAAGTTTGAATTAATCTGCTCAACCTTCTCTTTTTCTTGAGTTTATACTCCGGCAGCTTGCTGAGTCCTTTTACAAAACACAGTAAGACCAGCCTCAATACCATTCATGTGAGAGACAGGAAACCTGAGCAGAAATACCTGACCTTAACCTATATGAAGTGTCTACTTCATACTGCTTTGATCTGGAATAAGTACTTGGGCCCACAGCCACTGTTTACAGATAGGTCTGTAATCTATTGTCATGTGGATAAGTATCAGGCCAAATTTTTCTTCTTTTGTCCCCTTGTCTGATTTCTGATTATTTTAACTATGGTTGGGCAGCTGGAGAAGAATATTTTGCTATTAGCTGTGACCAGAAGTCCTACAGTATTTAGACAAATATTGTAAAATACTGTTAATATTGAGATGCTGCAAGATCATATAGGACAATAAGAAATGTCCATGGAAAAGACTGTCAGGGCTTAATTTTTCATTAAAATCCGTAGGATCACTGATGTGATTTTTATAAAGCATTTTAATTTTTTTTTTTTAATAGGAAAAGCTCAAAGTCACACCTATGATATTTCTGAAACCAGAACACTGAATATTCTTTTAATGGAAGTCTCCTGAGTTTTGTTAAATCCCATTGAAATTGTTATGTCGTGGTCATAACTGCACTGTTGGAAAGCTACTTGCTTAATGCTGACAAGTGTGTTTTGATATTTGAGAGTGACTTGACTTGGTACCCAGGAAAGGGTGGGTATACTTTATATCCAAGATTATTTGGACACATTTTGGTTTACAACCCATGAATATGCATTCTTAAGGACTACACATAGTATGGTTTTGGATGGTCCTCCTGAGGACAAAAATGGATGTTCTGGCAGTCTCCTGTTAGTAAATGGTTTCTGATCTTCATTATCCTACGAATTTCTAGCCAAACTTTTGTTGACCCGAGAGTGTTATTTTTCACACTAGCATGTTAAGAGGGTGGGAGAAGTAAGAGGTCTTCATCCTTTGCAAAAAGCTTTATATTAACTGATTTGAATGCCATTTGCCTAGGTGCCCTGGAATAATTTTTACAAATAAAATGTAGAAATATATTTCTATGTAGAATATATGTACGAACATGTAGAATATAGGTAAAATATTTTATTTACGATTTGCTGTGGGAGAAATCACACACCATCACCTCCAAGCAAGAGTTGGGAAAGGACTTGGGAGCTGGTCCTAGACAAAGCTGGTCTAAGAACAGGAGAACAGAAGGGCTGTTTGGCAATAAGTTGTTTTCATAGCTGAAGCCCTTCAAAATGGCAGAGGGAAATAGAGCAAGCTCATCAGCTGTCTGCGTACAACCCAAAAAGTACAAAGGTAACAATACATTTTGAGACAGTTGAAGTCCACAAGATTTTTAGACATGCTGAGCACTTCTTCCAGCTAAGATGAGTGGTGTGTAGTTCTTTCCCATTCATCCGCTACTATCTCATTCAGAAGGACCAATGCTTTTGGACCGTGAGGATCGTGCCCTACTTTTTAATTGTGGAAAGATACTCAATATATGGCAAAAAAGGTAGTCACTAAATGATGTGCCGTGAATTGATCAAGTCTGATAAATCTGCTACCAGTCAGCCCATCATCAGGGAAAGTTTTATGTATTTTTCTTTTAATCTCATAAGGAGGTAACCTGTGGTGCAGTTCCTTTTCCTGTTAGCAGGCAGTATATGCACTTCCTTATTTTGCAATCTGTTCTATGCGAATTGTGTCCTTTAGTACAGTGTTTATTAAACTTTCTGAATCTGTGAGTTCCTTTTGATTCACCTCTCTCCCTGTTATTGTCTTGAATTCTTCCCTTTTTTGATGATGATTTTTTGTAATCGCTGCCTGAAAAGTCACTTTTTCAGGGAGACTGGACTTACTGACAGCACGCCAAAGTAGCTGGTAGATCAGTGGCTACCCTAGATACTTGCAGGAGCTTCTCAGTCCCCAGCTGTCAAAACTGAGATCCTGCTGACAAACTTAGGTTTTTTTAACACTGTGAATATCATTGTCCTTTGGCAAGCCATGGTTTGAGAAACAATTGTTTAGCAGAGGCAAAGTTCCCACTGAGTGATGAATTCCCCAACAGCACAGTTTTAGAAAGCGACAGAAAGCAGGTTTGTTTAACCTGGATGCAGAGAAGGTCTGCTGATAGTGGCAGAGGACCTACATAATTCCATAACAGCGCAAAGTCTCTGTGACCACCTGAGTTACAGCCACCTTTCTCTCTTGTTTCTCTACAAACAAAATTATTCTTGGTAAGGGATATGGGCCATAGGAAGAGGTTTTGATGTTGGTATATTTACTTTAAATTTAAGGAAAGAATGAAAGTATTTTTTCCCTGTGTTGTGGGTCTATTGTTTTTGATCTCTTGATCAGCTGACCTTTAGTTGAAGTGGCAAAAGACTATTGGAAATCTATGAAGTTGTGTTACCTTGGTTGTTTAAAATAGGGCCAGATAGCATTTATAATCCATGTGTTGTAATATTCACTATATCTCTGAGATAACCCTGTTGTGCAAATGGGAAGATCACAAGCCAAAGGAGAGGTCCCAACACTACTGGGATTCTCTCCATGGATCCCCATCCCCAGGAGCTAGCCTGGTTATTGCTGTGCTCATCTTGGTCTCTCCTGTGTGACTGCCCCATTGAGTTAGGATCAGGGCACTGCTTAAAGATCAGGAAAAATTAAAGACAGCTAAAGTCTGGTGTATTTGAGGCTGAACTAGTGTGAAAGAGAGGTGAGAAGTCAGTGATCCTAGGCTGTGCTCTCCTCACCTGTCACAGACACTGTTTGACTTGTTCACATCTCCGTTCCTCTGTTTAACCTATCTGTCATGACAGTTACTTTCCACTTACAAGGATTATGAATAATGTGACTATTACACAGCACCAGGTGTTACGCCTGGTGCCTTCCAAGACAAAAATACCCCAGCAAGTATTTGTTCATAGTTGCTCTGCTCTTTGTTTCCAGAAGGGAAAAGGAGAGAGGAGTAGACTGTCCTTGTTATAACCTCTTGTACTGCAGCAGAACTTGTCCGAAGAGGTCTGCAAACCATTAGGAACCCCAAGGAGAGACCGCAGAACCCTTCAAAACTGCTGGCATGGCTAGGAAAGGCTCCTCATGGGGAGTTCCCTTCTTTGCACTTCAGAAATTAGTATAACATTAGGTATCTTTGAAGTAACTCCAACCCTCTTTCCATTATCTTTCCCGTGTAACTGTCTTTGGCCTTTCTACCACTCTCACAGTATTTTGAAGGATTCATTGAAATACTTGCTGTGAGGCCTTAATATCTTTATTATTGGAAGACAAAAGATAAATGGCAATCACACAGCTAAAATTATCTGGTTATTGTAGTTTTAGAAACACAAAAATGTACAGCAAATATTTATATAAAACTCAGGTAAGATATAGGCCAGAATGCTCCAGAAGGAAATAACTTGTACAAGTGCACCAAGAAGAGCATTTAAGAACAAGGCTAAGTTATGAAGCACATCCTTTAAAGGAACCGTTTTGAAACAGGCCATTGCATTTCCTGTAATTATTTCTCTGATTTCATCAATATTAATTGATAGATATGTACTGTTTCATGAATGTTCACTTAAGGTAAGCTTCATCATATATTAATGAAATTGATACAACTCAGGATTTTTGCCCTAAAAGCTAATGCAAGGAAAGCTGGCAGTAGCAGTGTCTTTTTCCCAGGACACTATTACTGGGGCAGATGTAGCCGTGGGTGAAAGCCTGATGTAAAATCTGTGTAACAGCTAACTCCCACCAAAACACTCTATCAACAGCATGGTTGGACATTAAGAAATTAGGGACAAACAAGTCTTAGATGTTGCTGTTAGAAAAGAGTGAATTTTGGCACTTAGGAGGAACGTGGATACCCTGGGACTCAAATGTAGCGTGTTGTGAGTATGTGAAAGTCGGTGTTGTGATCATGCTTTCCAGTAAACTGAGATGCAGGTGATCATAGTGGTCTGTTTTTGTATGGCACTGAAGCACCTTAAGGTGGGGTTTACCTAAATGAGTGAGTAGCCCCACTGAACATGGGGTATATATTTGTATGCTTGAAATTTAGTGTTAGTCTCATGTTGAACTGGCCTTGGAAACACAAAGGATGTCTTCTGGGCAAAGGAGAGGAGAAGTGGTGGTTGAGAAGGAAGGCAGAGACAAATTCTTTGAGAGAGCAGTTACTCCTCTTCTGTGTAGTAATATCCAGGAAAAGAGAAAGCAGGAATATGTGCCACATCGTGCTGTGGAAGCTGCTCGTGTCTAGGCGTGTAACGTGGCAATATAAGTCAACTATAGAGTACCACAGATTACTGGGATAGAAAAGTGTGTGAATGTGAAGTGGATGGGTACATGATCACATGTGCAATTCCACGTTTTTATTCCCATTTCATATGGTGAAATAAACAGTAGTGTAAATAAAACTATGATATAAGTATTCTCACAGGAGTTGCATATGTGAGCTTTTAGTATTTAACTTTTGGCATGTAAACATGACAGTAATTTCTTTAAGCAATTTCTGTGAAGTGACAATTTCTATGTGCGCTTGTGGGACACAAAATTTCTATGAAAGACGTTGAAAAGTGATTGTTGCATGGCTCCTATAAACCCCTAAGTCTTTCCATTAAGTCTCAATGTCTCAGAAGCCCTTATGTCTATAAAGGCAGAACCTGCAGTGCTTTGGTAGCTAGAGGAAGATTCCATTGTATATATATATGTGCTTGCCTACACGTGTGTGAGTTCACAGCAGTGTTTTGGAGTCTGTACCATAGAGAAGGTGATATAAAACGGAATATACAGGTTTGGAATAAATAAATGCAAGCCAGTTTTTGTCCTGCTGCGGGTAGTTTAGTTGCTTAGAGCATTGTGGTTTATCCTGAAAAAATGAGAGCTACACAAGTGTATACTTTGGAAAGTTTGGCTAAACAAGGTCCTGGTGCAAGGCAGTAAAGGTTCTGTCTGGGCTGGAGTGCTTTTTATAGATTGCACTTGGCACAAGGAGGAGAAAGAGTTACCACAGTTGGTAGCAGGGAGACATGGTGTTTCCTTCCCCATGCAAACCAAAGTGAACATATGCCCTCTAATTTCCTATGGCCTCTGTCAAGAAGGGTATTTATTGCTAATTTAAAAGCATACAAAAAGGTAATTGCAGGGACCATTTTTTTCCCCTTGAGTTTGCATAGGAAAATAATTAAAGGCAAACATTGTGTGTTATAAGGAATATATTGGTCTGCATATGGCATTCTTTTGTTGCAGATTACGGACCCAGTGGCCTGATCCTGCTATCACTGAAGTGAATGGCAAATTTCCTATTGATTTCAGGGAAACAAAGAGCAGACGACAACCCAACGTGAGACAGGTGAAAGCTGCTTCTTTAGAAGTATGCTGCCCATTATGTTTAGGCTCCCAAATTACTTTTTCTTAGTGTCCTGGGAAGTAGAAGGACACAAATTGTTTGTATTAAAAGTGTAATGAGGATTGTTTAAAGATGTAAATGTCGTCTTTAACGTTGCTGAACCAAAAACATAAAAGATTCTGCCAGTGCATGAAAGTGAAACTAGCTGAGAACAAAAGTGAAACCAACAGGCAACTCTCACTCCCCAGGCTGACTGAAATGCAGAAATTCTAAAGTGCTGATGCTTAACAGTAAATTTGAATTTTAAAATTTTCTTTACTTTTATTAGTGAGAAAAAGTGTTGCTAGTGATCTAGACAAAGATTTCCCCCAAGATAGGTGTTTTCTCATGATGGTATCTCTTTAAAAAGTCAGAACCAATAAAAAGTGTCTATTTTTTTTTCTGTATTTATCTTTTTGCCCTATTTAGGGGCATCTGTACATGTTACACTCTTTTTCTTTCTCATGCATTTTCCTTTTGCATGCGTTGCATCACAGACTTGTAAGTTATGTACCCTTAATATTCTGACAGAAGCATATACTAGAGCAGGACAGGATTGACCTTGCTTTACAGAAGTATTGGTGACCGTAATCAGCCAGGTTCTAAAGAAAGGAAAGAAAAAGTACCTTTAAAATATATCAAAATGATGGTCAAATGTGTTTAATTGATAAAACACCAAAAACTGAGAGGCAGTGTAGCAATGGGGAGAGACAGACATTCAGTTCTTCCTGCCCGGTCTAGTAGGATCAGCAGGAGACAAATGTACAGGAAACTGGGGAACTACCAAACAAAACAACAGCAGACGGTAAAAAAATGCACTGGATGCCGTGGACAAAAGGAGAGAATGGAGGAAAGAAGTGGTTTAGATAAGTTACCCTTGTGCAAAATTCTCCCTTGGTTCACATTTGTTAGTGTCTAGGAAATCGGGTGGAAAAATACATATGCGGCAACAGTCTGCTGTAGATCTAAGCAGTATGAGGAGGGTAAATATGTGGAAGGAAAAGGGTAAGAGATGACAGATTTTTTTTTTTTATGGCAGTTTAGTCATAAATACTACACCTTACAGTGCTGAGGCTTTCTGACCAAGATTTGTGTTGATAATGCTTATTAAATGACAAACTGAAGCAAGGTGGTTTTTTTTAAATTCAGCACACTGAATTTGTACTCATTATCTTAAACATTTTTCCGTCTCACATTTGTTTGGAAAAGTTTGGAGGGAAAAGAGGGGAGAAATGATGTATAGACAGTGATTTTAGCCGGTATCTTCCTCACAGGTGGAGGAAGGAGATAGAAGTCTCAAATCTACAGGCCTATGTAAATTCTGCAGCATCACAAGTAAGTATAAAATAATACAAATCACAGAAAAATGGGAAAAGCAAAGACCACATTTATCTGAGAGGGTATTCAACTTTTAAAGCAGAGAAGGGAAAAGTTGCTGTGGAAAGAAGTATCTCAGGACTTTGTCCCTCATGTAAATGGCTTTAAAATTTTTTTCAATGTATGTAATTTTTTTTTTTTTTTTAATATAAGATCATACCACTTGCAGATTAAATGTTGCTAATGAGATGGAGCTTGCAGCGGTATAGAGGCCTCTAAGAACTGAAAACCATGTCTGGGGAATCTGGTACTTCAACTGACAATGTATGGCACCAATTTTTGACACGTATACCTGACTTAGCAAAACTAATTTTGAGGACTCAGATTAGAATGTAATAAGAGTTTTTAAAATGCTTTTCAAACCAAAAGATACCAAGTTTTTTGAGGGCCAGATAATTTGAATGTGAAAAAACGTGCCTGGGTATACAATAATTCTAATCTGTTCCCTCTTACGTTCCAGAGAGCGTGGCACAGCCCCTGTGCTGGGATAGAAGGACGGACGTCGAGGGACATGGGCATCACTTCTCAGGTAGCGCGCTCTTACTGATGGCTTTCGAGAGAGAGAGAAAAAAGAACTTTTCTGTTCAGATTAAATAATACCTGACCTTTTAGCCTTTTAGATTTTGAAGTTTATTGACATTTCAGACAAATATAGATATTTTTGTTTTATTTTGAGAGAGGTGAGGAGGCAAAGTGTTGTGAGGGAGGGAAGTTAATGCCAAGTCCTTCTGATGTCTGATTGGTTGCAGGAGAACAGCAGTGCTGACAGTGGTATACTGGATTTTCCCATTAAAAGATGCAAATGATAGGATATTATAGAAAGAACAATGTATTTGTGAACTGTGCTGTGTGTTTCAGTTTGCTTCATATTAGAATAGCTAATAAATTGGAAGTAGATGCTACAATCTCTGGTTGGTCAAAGGCAGGGCTAAAAAAAATAGTTCTTTATAATTGTATGTGGTTTTATTGTGTTGACAAATATATTTGATGTGGTAGCAATTAAAAGTAGTCTGTTTTGATTAAGTTGAAGGACCGAGACTTGGTTTTAAAGCATGCTGGTTAATTAGGCAAGAGTCAGTGAATGGCATAAAGCTCTAGACAGGATGCTTTTTGAGAAAAATGCAATTGCTTGAGGTCAAATTAGTCAATAAGTAAAATTTTCTGATCAGGAAGGAGTCTGTATTTCTGAGATATTTTATACTTTGTGTAAGCTTTTTATACCCCAATAGATAGAGGAGCTGTGTTAAAGTGTTGGAGTTGCTATTGTGTTATGGTACATCACTTGTTCTTCCTGGTTTGAATTGTTGATTCAACTCTGATAATATAGACAAGAGAGAAATGTAAATTCTATTTACCAAATGGGATGTAGCATTGAAAAAAGTGAGAGATTAAAAATGATTAGAAGTTTCTAAAATCTATAATGTTGCTTTGTAGCCTTTGAAAAGGCAGAAATCTAAATAATAATATTTCTACAGGCAAAATAATATATATTATCTAAAATGAAGTATAAACTGCTGTTAGAAGAGTTTTGAAATAAATAGTATGTGCAGATAGGTAGTTAGGATTTTGAAGTATTTTTCTTCCCCTATTCTCTCTCCTTTTTGGCAAGGAAAATAGAAAGATTTTTTTTCAAATATAAAAGGAATAAATAAATACAATTGGGATGAAACATTATGCTAGATATTTGGTGAAATTTGTTTCCCTGTAAGTATTTTGGTTTTAAATGTAAGTGCTGTGAAATAGTTCAGATCTCAAAGTTTGTGGGGAGGAAATGTTTCAGCATCTTTGTTCATACCTGAGGAATCCATTTTAGAAGTCTATTTTCCCTGTTTGCAAAATACATTTTTATTAGATCTATGTATTTGGGTTAAGACTTACTTAAAATTACTTAATTAGGTTATACTGAAATTCTAAGTGATTTAAAAAGAAGGATTATGGTAATATGACAAAACATAACACTATTTTCATTGAAATTCTTAAATAAAGCCCTTTTAACATGCCAATTTAAAAAATCTATAAATTTAGGGTGTTAAAATAGTACAAAATATAAAAAGGCTGAACTTATAATGGAATGTATAATCCTGTACCAGTGAGCAGGGATTTTGTAGGTACGTCTGGAACATGGCAGGAGGTCATTTACACCTTCAGTTTGGTTTTGAGCAGTTCTCTTGTGGTATTGTCCTTCTTCTTACTTTATTATGTATATGCATACACTTATAAAATGTTTGTGGTTGATTTGTAAAGAAAAAATGTAGAGAAAGAGGTAATAGTGTAGGTGCGCTAAGCTAGATGGGAACTGATTGTGTTTTCCCAGGAAATTCTGAAAAATATACCAAAGTAAAAATTGCTACAGTAAAGAATAAATTCTAAATAATTGTATTCGTGCTGTTTGAAATAGCGTGGCTGTGAATTGTCTTTAAAAACCTCCTGTAAGTGTCCAAAAACAGTGCAACATAAAAAGGTTTTCCAATTGTGTTTTCTCTAGATAAATCTATGGGCTTATAGGCTGATTTAAGGGGCAGGGTATTAAAAAATGAACTTAAAAAAAAAGGAGCTAAGTGTATGCTTTTCTCATAGATAAGGGGGTTTTTTTCTAAAAAGGAAAACGTATATGTTTCTTTCCTCTGTGTTGTTTATAGTTTGAAATAAATAATAAATTTGTGGTGATTTATTTTTTAAAAGACGTATTTGTATGAAAAATCTGGCAGTAGATTTGTTTTACTTGTAATTTAATTTTGGAGAAATAGCAGAATGTTTCTGGATATTTGCATTTGTTTCAGAGGTTGGAGCCTAAGCCAGATTTCTGTGTAGTCTGTCAGGCAGTTACACGTCTGAGCATGTTACAGTCTGTAGCACTACAAATTAGAGCTATTTGACTTGTATTTTCTGCATGAGGCTGCCATAAAAAAATATATTGCAAATAAAATAGAAGTATAGGGGATGAGCTCTGTGTGTGTGTGGGGGGGGGGTGTTTCGGGGTGCGATGCCGAGCTGTGGAGGGGGGCCGGGTGAGGCTGAGGGTTTTACTCTGAGGTGCTTGCTTCTGCCTGAACTTGTGCTATCTGCCCCTGTCCCTCACTTACTTTATAAATGGATTCTGACTCTCCGGGTTATTTTTTAGTTCCCAGCAGGGTAGTTGCATGTACATTGTTTGCTACTTATTTTAAGAGAGAAGCTGAGTAAGTGCTGTATGTGTTAGCCATACGTATACTGAGCACCTGTATGAAGAGTGTATGGGAAGGAGGGCAGAACGTGAGTGTGTGACTGATTTTCACGTTAGTTTCGCTGCAGGATAGCGCAGCATTTCCTAGTAACTTTGTCCCAAAGTTTTCTGGGGGTTGTAAAGCTATTTTTGAGTTAATTTGCTTATTACAATTTGCCTTCTCTAACATAAATAAATAAATTTCTTAGAGCCCCACCGGCTAGCATAAGATATTTCACCTGCTTTTTATTATCTCGCAGGGAGCGTGCAGTTAATACCAGTTACAAACAGTTGTGGCTGGGACCAGANCAGGGCTCGCCCGCAGCCGCGTCCTCCCGAGAGGTTGCTTTGGTTAAACCACACGGGCGGCTCGTCCGCGCTGGCTCTGGGGTTCCTGGCGCCCCGCCGCACCTGTGGCTGCTCGGGGCCCCAGAGCGACACCGGCTCACGGGCTCACTGCGGGTGCGGAGCTTTGCTTCCACTTTGTGCTGAGCACTGCACCGAACCCGAGAGCAGACAGATGCCTTCCTGCGGCCTGCGCCGCTCAGCTTGCGCGGATAGCAAAGGCTGGCACGTGGCAGGAGGGGATCGAATGCTTTTGTCTGCAAGTTGTGGTTATTTTTCTTTGAGTTTTTAAAGTGTGAAGTGGAGGAATTACGATGCTTGAAGATGCTGAAGTGCGTTGAAGTTACGGGACAAACCCAGGAAGCAAACAGAACTTGGTAGTTTACCTGATGGGGTATTTTCTCTCCGGACAAAGCGGGGAGGGAAGAAAAAGGAGAAAATATACTACGTGTTAACTTAATTTATGCCAATAGTGCAAAGTCAGTCTTGTTAAACCTCCTGATGTTTTAAAGTCACTTGTTAATTAATTAGAGATAATTTACTCTGTGTATCAAAGGAATGACAAATTATTCATAAATAGGTCTGAAGTGAATTTAGTAAATTTTGTTTGTGTTTTTTTGTTTTCCTCCTTACGTTTTGGAAGCAGATCTTGAAAGACAGTGGTGTCATGCATCCGCAGTCATCTGAACTTGGGGCTGAGCATGCTTAAACTTCCCTTGGGAATGGAAAGATTCTTGTTAGGTTATTTTCCTTGCTAATAGTAATCCTCTTGAGATTCAGAAGAAGACTAATTTACTTGTTAACTAATAAATAAAGTGCAAAGAAAATTACACTGTTGCACTCCAACAACAACAAAAAAAGGAAATATGCCATAGTAGGCTTGTTTTCTATTGCTCGTTTTCTGTGAGAGGTATGTGAGGAGCTCTACAAACATTTTTGTGCTAGAAAGCATGTCAGATTTTGCCAGTGATATCACCTGAAATACTGTTCTTAAAGTATACATAGATGGTTCTCAGAAGAAAGAAAACAAAAAAGTGAAATATATGGGTTTTTTCAAGGGAAGGTATTGTTCTAGTGAAGAAAAAAATGTTTTGCTTATAAAAGAAAATGCTGGGTAGCCTCAGAAAAGGGATAAATGCCTTAAGTGCCAGCTTTATAACCCCTGGTGGTTTTGACTTACAGAATGAAGCTGTTGAAGATGGCTTGAGATACAAAATCAGCAAGTTCAGAACAAAATGAAACAGAAAAGATCAAGGCAAGGAAAATATGAGTAATGTATTGTAATGTGCTTTAAACTTATTAGTGTATGGCCTACTCTGTTCCCATTCTTACCAGTGCTTTTCCAGTTTTGCAATAGTAGGTTTTCCTGGATTCTGTTTTCTTACTTCAGTGGCAATGCATTAGCACTGCAACTGTGCTTTAGCACAAGAAGTAAAATATATCCCCTTTCCAAAAATGTATAACCTACCTGCAAATACTGTATTAACAGTGGAAGCCACAGGTAAAGGGGGTCAAATAGTTGAGGGTACCCAAAGAAAAGACAAGATTAGTAATAGAGGTGATCTAATCTGGCAGCCTTTGTACACTTAGCTGTAGGACAATTTTTGAAGGCCAAAATAAGATCATAGAGAAATTAAAGGTGGGATGAAATGCAGTACAGTTTTAGTAAAAAAAGACTGTGCAAGACTACCTTTCTACCTTATGCTTTGTTGTGAGGAAACTTCGATACTGTACCATGTGAGGAAATAGTGTAAAATGGAGAAAATTTGGATTAATTGCACTGTAAGATGACTTTGGAATGAACTGACAGATAATAGGTGGAGAGAGACTGTACTGATGGAAAGAAGGCTGCAAACTGGAGTTTCCGAAGACTACTGGAATTCTTTCCTTAGTGACACTAGTGTCATAAAATCTTATGGCACAAAACCGGTGGACTGTATTGATAGAGAGGAGGATTGGAATATCCATGTGCTGACAAGATGAGTCAAAGCTGAGATTAATAGAATTAGATGAGATTTAGTGATGTGAATAGAAACTGATCACAATTTTTCTGGAAGAGTTCATCACTTCAGTGACAGGTTGGTAGTTGGTGTACTAGTCAGCAGTGGAATGATAGCATGTGACATGGTTGAGAAAATAAAAATTTTTAAGAAAATGTTAAGGGATGGATTTCCTGTATGTATAGAAAATATTGCTGTCAAAGTATGTGGCATTAGTAAGACCTTATCTGGAGCCCAACTATCACCCACATTCAGATAAATGGGTTCAAACAGATGGATGGAACAGATGCAGAAAAGGACCACATGGATGTTAAGAGGAATAGAGAGGCTTAACAGAAAGACACACAAGTGACAATTACTATGTTATATAAGGAAGGAAAATAATTATATGAGCTCAAGATTAGAATAGAGCAAAACAAATGTGTGTAAAAGGGATAATGGGTAGACTTTGCTGGAAATTGCCGAAAGTGCTCGTAGCTATCAGACTAACGATATTCTGGAGCAGTTTCAAATGAGAAAGAAGTTTAAATTTCTTTTAAAGGAAAGTTTGATATATCCAGGAAATCACATCAGTGTTGAGTTTTGCATAGTAGTGGGGAATTTGAATCAGGAGCCCTGGATATCCCCTCCCATAATACTGCATTCTTGTGTATCAGTAAAATGGATTCTGAGATGGATATGTTCATTTACAGTGGGTCCATTTTTAAAGTGCTGCTGGTTTTTGTCTTATTCATTTCCTTTTAATATGCCCCTTAATAGCAGCAGAGTAGTTTGGTTGTGTTTGCTATGAACTGTGTGTTTGGTTTGGACACTATGGCTGAAGGTGAATTCATGCAGTGCTACCTGAGTTCTTGTGCCTGGATGGGCTACTTATAGGAGTCTTCATGGAACAATTTTTAGGTAAGTTTTTAGCCATCTAGGCCAAGACAGTGTTGCATTCTAAAATGTATGTATAATCAGCTTCCTTGGGATATTACCTGAGACCTTGTGTCTTTTTTTCCTACGTTTTGGACTGTATAGTTTTTACATACAGCACTTAGTGCAGTACTGAGGAATTAACAGAAGAACCTAAAGATTAAAGAACATGGCTTTTCAGCAAGGCTACTGTCCTCTAGGCAGACAGTTTAGATTTTTACTTGGCATTTTGGCTTTTGGGAAATCTCCACAGGGCAGAAAGTTAAGCAATCATTGCTCAGTCATCCATTTTAATTTTATTTTTCAGTCCACAGCTGTAGCAGGTTATTCAAAGAGAAATAATATGTTTTAAGGAGGTAACTTCCTGTTCAGTGGTCAATAGAAAACTAAGTGATAGAATCAATCCAATCATCAATTTATGCATTAAGTGCTACCAGTGGCACTTTCAGTAGTTGCTGAAGCAAAGAATTGAATGGATTATAAGAATTAAACTTCCTTCATATGCCTAGAGGTGAACAAGTCATGATAATGGAAGGCTCATTTGGTGTGAGACAGTATGAAAGACTAGGAAGAAAGACAAAAAAATGTATTATTTCTAAATGGTTACTTGTACTTTTTTTCTTTAAAGTGGGATTTGAGCTACAGACATTTATCTTGAAGCTTACAGAGCAGAAGTGTGACCATAAAGTGATGGTATGAGTGTGGAATGAAACATGCTTGGTTGTTATTTAACCCAGATTCCTGAAAACTATTTTCTTCTTCCATCATGAGTCTGATTCTTTAAAGAGAGTAATTCCTATTCATAGCAGGTTCTTTCTCTTGTTCTTTTCTTGACCTTTTTGAATTGGAAGGAAGCCGTGGACTTCCGATTGAAATGGTAAGAACACTGTGTTAGGCCTTCAGCAAAGGAAAATTTTCTGACCTGATTTGCCCATGTCATCCTACAAGGCTTTCTGCCATAAAAAGAGGCAATTCCACTGGTGCCACTTGTTTCTAGTCCTCTTGTGATGTATTATGCCTCTTGAAATAACACTGATTGGGGGAGCAAAGTCATGGAAGTGAGCAGCATTCATGTGATAAAGCTGATAATGACATTGCGTGACTCAATAACGAAAGCAAAACAGCTCATATTTTAGTATTAAACAAAAATAAGGTGTTATTGCTGTCACTAAAAGTAGGCCAAATCCATTCTTTGGCTGGTTTTATGTAACCAAGTCTGGGGGGAATGTATGCACACATATATATAAAAACACACACGTATATATAAACATACACCTGCTTTGCTGCAGGTGCTGGCTGATGAGTAGAAGTAACAGAGGATCAATATATAGAAGTACTGGGAACCTACACACTGAACACAATCAAAGTGTGCCAGGGCTTGGTTTGGTAGCAGTAGACTCAAGAAGGGAAGGTTCACTGCAGCCTGCAGCAGCGTTTTTTGGGTTGGTTTTTTTAATTGGCCTTTGTTTGGTTTTCATTATTTTTTTGTTGGAATACTTTGGAGCCAGGCCATTGCTACTGTAAATCTTCAGATTTCCATTGAAGTCTCCAGAGGGGGATAGCATTTTACATGCCTTGAATAGATGGCCTTCTGGGTGGAAACATTATCATGGTGTCTTTGGTCCTACTTTGTTTTTAAACAATGGTGGTTTTGAAATGCCAGCTTTAATTGTTAAAACTTTAATGGTAGAACTCTTTAGGAAGTCTGGAAGCCAAACATTTTAAAGAAGTATGGATAATGTGATGAAAAATACACAGATGCATAATTGGGTTTTAAAGATAGATAGCAATATGAGGTACTTTCTTTGCTCTCACCTTCTGTCCCTGGTAGGGTCCTAGTTGAATTTCTGCCCTCACATTTCCCCTAGGAATGATACATTGTGCTTAACAGGCATTCAAAGTGGAATTCATGTTTGTGAAATACTGTGAGTGGCCAAGACAAAGTCTTCTACAAGTACTGCGTTTGGGCAGGGGCACCAGAACTCTGGCATGTGGATCTTTAAGGAGACACTTGAGGACTACAGATTTTTAAAAAGGATGAGAAGACAGAGATTTATTACCAAATGTAGTCCATCATCTGGGTCTGAAAGTGAATGTATCATGCAAGATGACACTGAGTGTTGGCAGTGATGTGAGGGACATGCATTCCTGAACTTTGTTCATTTAATGTGGACAAGTATCTGTATCCCTTTCCTACAGGTACAAAACTAAGCAGAAGAGACATCAGGGATTAAACAATGAGCACACAGCATTTCATTTCTACAGATGATACTTTCAGCTCAAAATCAATATATTTCAGTGGGTTGTAGGATTGAAAAGGGTTAATCTGTTGCCATATTATGTCTCCAGTAAAAACATGCTTCCCTTTGATTTGCTGCATGCACAACTATTAGAATTTTTTTTTGAGTAGTGCTTGATTTCCAGTGTTGCTGGTGATTATAAAACCCAACGCCCACTTTACATGCATGTCCTACTAAGCCTTTCCTTGGTTTGCGTAATGAGAGGATCTGGAGCTCCCCATTGCAACCACTTCTGAAAACTCTAAATAGGGAGTGGCAACAAAAAGAGGAATTTTGAGATTTTACAGGAGACTCACTTGTCAATCCATAGTAGGTAAAAGTGAAAATTCCCTGTATCAAGTACTAGAAGTTTGTAGTGCCATTTATATTGTTTCCTGCTTGCAAGGGAAACTGAGTAGAGCTTCTCATAAAGAACTGCATGCACCTGCATGGCACGTTAATTTTGCAGTCTACAGACTCAGCTAGTTAATATGCCAACTGCTGTTTGGCTTTAGGCTCTGTGTGTCTTCCATTGCTACGTTTGCCTGGAGTGTTTTGTTGTTGAGAAATTTGGGACTTTATTCCCTGAAGCAGGACAGGTTGCTGATGCCCAGGGTTTATTTAAGAAACAAGGAGTGTATAGCTGTTACAGAGTGTGGTAACCTAAAATGCCTGAATGGCTCAGTTTCAAAGCTAAGACTTGTGTTTCACAGCTGCCTTGTGTTTGCAGGTTTCTGCCCTTCTCATAGAAACTGTACTCAAAAGTGAGCAATTGCAGATGAGTGACACATCAGTCAAAATTTGTGCTTAGTTGGTTATTTATTATGGCACTTAATGTTACCAATTCCATCCCTTTCTCTCAGCCTGCTGTTCTCTGGCTCCCTTGCTCCTGCAAGCTCTGCAGAGCAGGGCCAGTCAGCTCGAGGTGCCTTATGTTAGGCCCACAGGAGTCCTGTACTGTAGGGGCTGATGGAGAGAGCCAGCTGGCGAGGCCCAGTACTGAACCATGGATCCCCCAGCACCTGCTTCATGTGTAGCTTGCCAGGAGGGAGGAGGGTTACATAAGTACCTGCTTCCAGAGTTGCCCAAATACACCACTTCAACACATGCTTAAGATGTATGCACAGGATGGGGCTGAGAATGTCTGTCCTAGCCCCTCCAGTCCCACTGGCTTTGCCTCCCATCATTACAGCTGAAAGAAAAACAGTTACTAAGAAGAAATTCTTTACTGAGGGTGGTGAGGCACTGGAACAGGTTGCCCAGGCAAGCTGTGGATGTCCCATCCCTGTGAGGGTTCAAGGCCATCTTGGATGGGGCTCTGAGAAACCTGGACTTGTGAAAGGCATCCTTGCCCATGGCAAGAGAGTTGAAAGTAGATGGTCTTTAAGGTCCCTTCCAACCCAGGCCATTCTATGGTTCTATGATACGATGATTCTGTGTGCAACAGCTTCAACCGAAATCACCTCACCCAGCACACCTGTGCCACGCTGTTAAAGCACTTTGCTGCCCTTTCAGGCAGAGGAGGGAAACCTGAACTCCTGCGTGAGTGCTAAACAGTGTATGAACTCAGAGGGGTGCTATGACCTCTGCAAGGAGATGGAGTAGGTGCCTGAGGAAAGGCTGAGGATCTAGAATTCCACACAAGGTATCTTGCCTCACCCCAGCATTACGATCAATTCAACAGTTGATGAGGTGTCTTGAGAGATTTGTTGGTATGTCTGAATGGTTCTTGTAGAGCTCTTAACAGGATAGACGATGAAGATTACATTCTTAGGTGTTCTAATTTTTGCCTTCAGTGTGCACTGGGGCAGGGTGTCTTAATTTGGGGCTGTGGCTTTAGGCCAAGACACTGCAGTGCTCAGCACCACAGCAGCCAGGCCCTTTATTGAATCTGGCCTCACTGCAATAAGTGTGAGTAATGGTAAGAGTGGCATGAGAGCAGAATGACTGTACGGGGGGAGAGCTACTCTTGAGTTGCTAGAGTGAAAAACATATTTGCAAATGGATAAAATTAGTGCTGGGTATAAGAATGCCATTTAATGAAACAAATGACTACACTACTCAGTGGCAGGAAAAAAGGTGACACATCACAGATAACCAGCAGTCCCCCTTCCCTCTCTCAGGGTTGCTGCAGAGCAGACGGCACTTCTGGCTGCATTGGGCAGCTGGGATGAGGAGTGGATCCCAGTGCTGAGGCTTCCCGAGTGCTGAGACCCCCAAGCCACAGGTCTCACTGTGGGGACAATGAGTGACTGTCTTGGGTTTTCACCTGTGGGCTTGTAGTGAGAGGTGTTTTCCTCAGGTACTGAGAGAGCAGGGCAGGAGGGAGCAAATGTGTGTGTGAGACACGGGAACGTGGTCTCACTGAGATGTGTGATTGCTTGTGAGGTACTTGTGGCAGCAATGTCCCAGAAAAGCTTCATAATAAAAACTGAATGTTTGTTCTTACTGGCTGCTCTTTTATCCCCTATTCATTGTGTTTTATTGCTCCTGTGCTATATTTTTGTTTTCTTTGTCTCCTTTTGATGTCGTCCTCTGTGTAGTTCTACATGCTTATTTTTTGTTCCTTATCGTTGCATTTTTTAGTCATGCAGGTCTCTATTGCTTTAGCTTTCCTAAAGACTTCTCTTTCATATCTCTTGTGATCTGCTGTAGAGCTTGGCCATGATCCATATGATGGAGCAATGTAGCCAAGCTGTGGGTTGACTGAGGCTTGCATCACTGCCCTGACCCAGATTGCATCTGCAGTCATCTGGAACTGACTACATGCCTGAACTGATGAAAGAGGCTGTGGAAATACGGATCTCTGGGGCCTTGGCAAGGTATCCTCATATACATGTGTGTGCATGCTGATGTGTGAGTACACTCAAAATGCCTTTCTGTTCCATCAGCTCAGCCGACTGGGTGCTCCTTTGGGATTTGCAGCATCTTACGGCAAATGGGAACAGACCTGCAAAGCTCATGAGAATACTGGGATTAACCCTGGAAAGGGGGATATGCCTGTTGCTCAGGAATGTGTGATGCCCATAAGCAAGAGATCCAAAACCCCTCACTTGACCTTTGTATAATTCTTTCCCTTCCAGTGAGTTCCTTTCCCTGCCTGTGACTCATCTTCTAAATGTAGACTGTAAGCCTCTCAGAGGACTGCCTTTCTCTCCGAGCAGAGTAGCATAAAAAATAGCAACACTGTTGAATAACCAGTATTATTTTTTTAACACAAGAAACTAGAGGACTGCCTTGCTGTGTCTGTGCTTCTCTGTCAAGGAGTTTATCAGTCCCCCTGAGAGAACAGCGGGGCAGGTTCTGTCCTGACCCGCAACAAGAAGGTTGTTCAGACAAGAGGTCTCAGGAGCAGCACAGCTGCAGTGCAGTGGGCAGGAGATGTTATAATAAAAGATGGGTAGGCTCTGACAAAGACCAACAAATCCTTCGTAGCACCCACATACTTTGCTATATCTGACCCATTTGTAAGTGGCAGCGTCCCCTTGGTAACTGCACTGCAGCTTACATGAATGTCCAGTAGGAAGTTGCCTGCTCCCTCCTGTCCTCTGGCCTCTACATGTACTGTCCAGCTGCCCAGTCCACTTCTGTTCTCAACACTTGGTGACTCTGGTGTTACCTTCCATCCTTTGCTTCAGCTCTTGTGTTGTCTTTGACTTGCAGTAGATCTCTTTTCTCTCTTCGTAGATCTCTTTTCTACCTTTTCTTTTTCCAGATGCTTGTGCCATATCCTCCAGAAGACAAAAGAGAGAGGATCAGCAGTGAGTCATTTATTCTGCAAAAACAGAACAGTTGAGAACTGCCTTGACAGCCAATAGAAGAAAATAGTGTGATGTAGCCACAGCAAGCACATGTTCTTTCTAATAATTTACAATTGCACTGTGATCCCAATGAGGAGTGGCACTCAACCTCCCTCTCATTACCTCTGTTCTTTTCTTTTGCTGTAACAGTAGTTTCCAACATGCAAGTGTTTATGCAAAAATGCCATGATTCTCTGTGCAGATTAAAATAGGTTTACAAATTAAGGAAAGGCTGGTATGGAACAAGAGGAAAATTATTCCAGTATTTTGCACTTATTTGTAATTACAGTCCTGTCTTTGGAGGGTGTTAGGTCAACTACACACTTGGTGAGGCCTATCCTTCCTTGTGTGATGACTGCAGGAGTTAGCCCTAGCATATCACACTACTCTAAAAATGGTGTCCAGTAAGCAATAGGTGGGCTCTCTTGGGAAAAATGCAGGAAGAAAACTTGGTGAGAGCTGGATCCTCATGAGTGATTGACAAACAAAAGAAAAAAAAATTAACTAATTTACCATGGGAATGAAAGGATGGATGTTTCCTGTTGTGAAATAGAGCAAAATCCTGTGACGTTGCCTCCTATTAGGTCTGATACAACTGCTTATGATAAAGATTAATGTTTAAAAATCAACTGTAAAGTTATAGGACAGCCAATAAGAGAGTGACTTGACTAATTTTTCATTGCAAAGTATATGATAGTTTCATGCCTTTAACTGGCATCAGTGCAGACAGTGTGTTGTTGAATCCAATGAAATTTGAATCCCAATATGAATTTCATTGTTTTCCACAAGTAGATTATGAACAGAAGCCTTTGATTTCTATTAATGATGTATTTTTGAGTGAAAAGCTATTTTGTGTATATGTATTTAATAACAGGAAATGTAACAAACTGAAACGATGAAACTAATAAAAGGGATAAACCTATCACAGCAAGTTTTCATTTAATTTCTTTGTTCTTGTTTCCCTTAGCATAGATGAAAGGTAATGAAGTGCAACCTCAGGTATCTCAGGATGCACAGTTCTTTGCATCAGGTAGTCGATGTCATACAAATGCATCTAGTTTGTAAGGAGAGCTTTGAGGTGACAGTAGTGCTTGTAACTGCACTCACATGGCACCATGGTCAGGTTGTGGCTTCAAGGTGCAACACTCAGGGTATTGCTTACCTGTTACAATTAAGGTGGCACCTTACACGAGCTCTTTCCAAACTCTGAAGCAGGCTTAGGAAGGTTAGGAAATGTGGAATGGGATGAGGAAAGAGAAATTGTAGAGTGCTTGTGAATCCATTCAGTTTACAAGAAGCGGTCTGCAGGAGTGGATCTGCAAAGGGAAGCCAGGCCTGAGGCGTGCCAGGATTTGGCAGATTAGGCTCCTGGAGGCTGCATCTGCCATCGACATGATGTGTGGCAAGACACACAAAGGAGTGGATGCCATGGCTGCAGGCTGGCAGCTGGCACAGCTTGGAGATCTTCAGCAGTGGTGGCTGGATTTGGGTATGACGTATTTGCCAGTCCAGGAGAGAAAGGAAAGGCAACATTAAGACTAGCCTATGCCGTCATGTTTTTAACAACTCAGATGGATGTGGATCTCCAAAAAACCTCATCTAGAGAAGGTTTCTTACTGCTTGAACTAAGGTCATTGTCAAATAAATGGTAAAAAAGGCTTGTTTTCTAGAAAAAAATGTTGGCACTGAAAGTTGCAAGAGGCTTCCGTTAAAAATATCAGTCCCCTCCACCAAAGCTGGTCTTCTCTAATATTTAAATTGACCCACACCTTACACCAAATTGCCACTGATTTTCCATGTTACTCAGCCCCTCCCGCCGTTTCAGCCTGTTGAGGCAATACATCTCAAGCATGGGCTATTTCAGGGCTTCAGCCTCCCACATTCTACACTGCCCCACCTCCTCTCCGACCCAGGCTCCCTCCTGGCAGGGAGGGAAAAACCCGGACCCATCTGTGAGGTACGGATGGCATGGCCCTAGCAGGTGGCTGGAGGTGGGACAAAAGCAGCGGAGCTTTGTGCCCTTCACCACCATGGAAGGAGCCACCGACGGGATGCGTGTGTGTGTGTCATTTCAGAGGTGTCTCCTGCTCTCCTCCCAAGTCCAGGCGTTCCTAACCCACCGTGTGTGGGGCTCTGGGAGAGAGGCCGTGTCAATCGGGCAGGTGAAGGGCGACGGGGCCGGGCAAGTCTAGCCATGGCACAACAAGTGGTCAGCTCAGGGGAAATATTTTAGGAAGCTCCCGTTGACCCTGGATCTTGTCGGAGAAGGCAGATCGAGGCCGGTCAGACGGGAGAGCGCTGCCAGCCCCGCGGTGCGTGGGGTGCAGGGGCAGCTGGGCTGCGGTGTCCAGCCCCGCTTTCCCCGGGATGGACTTTCCTCGGTACGGGTTCCCTGTGCTCAGGGGTCCCTGCGGCCCCGTGCCGTGCCGTGCCGTGGGCGAGCGCAGTGCGGGGCTGGGGGGAGGGGAACCGAGGGACATATTCGAGTGCGAGGCGGAGCCTGAGCATTTTATGAATGGGCTCATATGACGTCAGTGGGGGCGGGAGCAGAGGCCCCGTCTCCCACCAATCCTGCGGGGTTCCTGGGCGGTGGAACCAATCGAAGTGCGGCGGCGGGGTGACGGCCATCCTCGCCGGCCAATAGCGGCAAGAGAGCGGTGCCGACCACGTGGGGCGCAGGCCGCAAGTAGTACGGGGGCGTGTGGCCGCTCGCTGCCTGCCCCCCCCTTCCCGGCGCGGCGGGGCCGGGCGGCCCCAGGGCGGGCGGGCCCGGCCGCGTTGCCGGGTTACCCGGTGGCTGAGCGGCCCCTCCGCCAATC